>OU015751.1:83078615-83150320 GCA_907169655.1 Acomys percivali | reverse complement strand
ACATGACTTTTAGTAACCTCCAGATGTTTTACTCGGTATTCTCTGGGTTCTTAGTCCCATGAATTGATGAGGGGGAAGTCCAAGCTGAGAACTTCAGTTCTGTATTTTATTTGCAATCAGCTCCTCATATCCTATTGTTTATCTTGTTTAAATGACAGTTTTATTTTGGTGGCAACATGTTGAATATAAGTGTTTGGAGCTGTATGTGTTAAATGCCAAAACTATGATTGAGTTCATACTTTTTTTCCCTATTGGCTCTCCAGGACTGGAGGATTTTCTTTCTTTCTTTCTTTCTTTCTTTCTTTCTTTCTTTCTTTCTTTCTTCTTCTTCTTCTTCTTCTTATTATTATTATTATTATTATTATTATTATTATTATTATTTATATATGTATATATTCCTTTCTACTTTTTTCTTTTTTTCTTTTTTTGAGAGTCTTCATTTGCTTGTTTGTTTGTTTGTGGGTTGGTTGGTTTCCAGACAGAATTTTTCTGTGTGGCTTTGACTGTAATAAACTGGATTTGTAGACCAGGCTATCCTCAAATTCACAGATCCACCTACCTCTGGCTCCTAGTGTACTGGGATTACAGGTGTGTGCCATGATGCCCTGCTAAGGATTTTCATTTAGATAATCAACAGATTTTCAATGGATGATCAAGCTTTCAGGGCTTAGTGTGGAAGAAAAGCAGCGATAAACAGTGCATTCAGAAGTTGCATGCCTTAGTTTTTTCAGTTTTGATTATAATAATGTTTGCTTTTATTTCACCCATATATGAAAGTTAACATTTATTGGTCATTTGAACAGATTTAGGATTCCTTTAGAGACACATTTTGGAGTGTGTCTGTGGGATGTTTCTATAATAGTTTAAAACAGAAGAAAGAACTCACCATGAATGTGAGTACTACCATTCTTTGGGGTGGGGTCACATAGTGAATATACGGATAAAAAGAAGAAAATAAACAAAGCCCCAGCATCCACCTCACTTTGCTTTCTGACTGCAAATGTGATGTTTTAAAAACAAAATTTCAACTGTTCAATTTTGTCAATAAAGACTCAGGATCCAGATGTTGGAGTGAAAACATACTAGCTCAGAGAGGCAGAGAAAGAACCCACCTGAACTTCCTACTCAGCTGATGTGCAAGAAGAAAAAAAAATCTTTTCCTTATCTAATGTCCTTCCTTCTTGTTTCAGAAGGCCCTTGGGTTAAAGCCCATTGTGTACTTGGGCTGAGCTATACCACACCTAGTTTATAATAGAGAGAAAAGTTTTGGGTTAAAGGTGTGTATGCTAGGGCTTATCCACAAATACAAACAAACAAGCAGACAGACAAACAAACAAACCAGGTTTTTCCATTTCACAATCTTGGGGTTCACATTGTGGTCCAATATTCTGTAACACAAATGCGACATGTACAGCCGACTTATGCCCCTGCAACTGCTATACAATTATAAGTTTGGGCTTTTCTATGCCTACTTTAGCTCCCAAATAATAACACGGAGCCCTGTGACATTTATTAATAAGCTTCAAGCACTAGAACTGGGCAGACACTCATGTATTCTAACCCAACTATCCTGGTCCAGCCTACTTCTCAGCTATGTGTCCTGTCATCTGGCATCTAAATCTCACCCTGCTCCTGTTCCTTCAGTGTCTTCATAGTGGCTCCCTCATGGTAACCTTCTCGTAGTGCCCTATCCTTCTTTCTTTCACTTTTTTTGGGGGATCCCTGGCCTGGGATTTCAAGTTCCGCCTCAACTCTTCTGCCCAGGTGTAGGCTATTCAGCTCTTTATTAACCAATTAGAGATGATAGAGAAGCATTTTTATACAATAATAAGGCAGGAGATGCTTCAATAACAATGACAATGCTCACTATCTGTACTGCAAACAGATATCTGGGTACAGTACACAAAGCCATCCACCAGTAACCCACAGCTAAAGATACTGTCACCACAGTGTCTTAATGGATGTACCCTCAAACTGTAAGCCACAATAAATCCCTGATTCTTTTTATTTAAAATGAGTTTTTCATATCTATAATCAAGTGACAAATTATCAGAACAGTCTTGCAATGCATTTGAATAAATTTATAACAACATCTTGTGGAGTTATCCATGATTTCCTCACATACAATGCTGGCAATCAATATTGTCTGATCCACACCACATCAGATACCAAACACAACTTACCAACTTCTATAATATAAATTATTTAAGTTTGGGAGATAAGAGTGGTTATTTTTTTTTGTATTTTCATATCCTTAGCAATAAATTTTATTTTTTGGAGTAGTTTTGAAGTTATACAAACATTGAGCACGAGGAGGAGAGTAGGATTTGCAGTTCACCTTCTACATTTACATATGTATGGATGTATTAGTACTAAATATTCCTCGCCATAATTGTAACAGTTGCAGCAAGTGGTCAACTGAAACTGATATTTCATCGTCACTCTTTTATACAGCTTATAATATAATTCAAGACCATCTTGACTCAGTTATATTAACTTATACTGGAATTCATCATTCATAATAGAGAGTAATTTTAATATTCCCATTTCTATGCAAAAAGTACCCTTACATGGATGACCTATTTGTAGCAAGGTCATATACAGAAGTTTTAAATTTTGTTTGCATGAACATATTAAAGAATTGGCCAGGACTTATAAAAGAATGCTAACAATATTAGTTTGTATGTAGTAAACACAATAAATAATCTAATTACTAAAAATTAATAAGTATCCTAACAATGAGGTACAATTTACTAGATATTCATTAAGTATGAAACATTAAACATTTTATAACTTAAATTTTATAGAGAAATTTTAATCCAGCAATATGGCTGCTCTTTCAAGGGTTCATATCTAAAGACTTCTAGGTTTATGTGATCTAGCTAGAATATAGACACACCCTTGCCTTAAAATATGATCTGGCTGGAATACAAACACACCATTAGTACATGCCTTTAGCCTCCAAAAAAATGAAAGTAAGATTGCTTGATAGAAGGAAGCAGGCATGTTTGGAAGTGACATCTAATTGAGGGGTAGACAAAGGGATGCATCAGAAGATTTGACAGAATGAGTCACAGATAAGATATGCCCAACTCTTAGGAAAAAAAAAAGACAGAAAAAGAAGCTATTTAAAGATCAGTGCATTGAGAGAAATCAAGAGACTTTAAGGAGAGTGTACAGTAGAGTTCAGACTACAGGACAGTTTCTGTGCAGTTCTGTGCAGTTCCACTGAGCGCAGCTGAGTTTATGCAGCTCAGTATGTGGAGGCAGTTTGTCCAAGCAGAACAATTCAAGGAGAAGCATGGAGAAGCTGGTTGACTCTGTCAGTTGGAGATGAGTTATAAGTCTGAACAGCCAAGTTGAACCAGCCAGCCAGAGTTTAGAAAGAACTAGAAAGGGTGAGGTTATTCAGCAACAAGTCTCAGAATCTGAAAACTTTCTAAGCCTAGGTTAGCAGACAGTTGCTGGAAGCTGAAGCTTTCAAGGTCTGGGATTGCCGAACATTAGACTATGTGGAGGTGAGACACTTACAGGCCTATGCCTAGTGAGAGATAGAAAAGTTCTGGGCTCAGCCCAAACCATGTATTCGTAAAACTTGGGTATGTATCCCATCTTATCCTTTCCCCTGAGGTAATAAAAACAACAATTAAAATGTCTAAATAAGTATGACATTTAACACTCACTGAATCTGCTCGTAACAGACAGCTTTCCCTTTATTGTATAGAATTTAGTATAAATGCACTGTATGACCATTATTGAAGGCACCAACCTTTTCACTGGCTATAAACACACACAGATACAGACCCATTGTCAAAGTACAACTTGCTTTAATACAAGATATTCAAAATATAAAGTTACCAATAATAATTACATTTTAAGCAAATAAGCGCTTTTTCCCAATGCCAGCTTTCTTTATAAATTGTTTATATCCTTCAGTCTGTTTAATGAGTGTCTCTTGAGCTTGTTCTCCATAAATTTTCAGGATAAAGATTTTCAAGTGAATAAATAATTACAATGATTCTAAAACCACTCTAATATTAAGGATTACTGAAAACTAGGAGGTCTAGCTGTATCATTCCAAGAGGTCCTGGGTTGTCATCTCTTAAATGAGCACCTAAAAATTATCCATTTACAAATACAAAAGTCTAACCTTTAAAGTACTTATAAATTAATCCAAAAACACGAGACATTTCGTGAGATTATGTACAATACACAGACAAAAGTGAGGTTGAAGAATTTTACATAAGGCATATCTTGGAATGACTTTCAATTTTGTGAGTTTATCTATAATATGATGTAAAGAATGTTTTGCAAAAAATATTAGTTTTATTATTTTGATCATTCCATAAGAATTTTAAGGTTACCAGCAAAAACAGGAGATATTGTCAGCAGTCTAATACTAATATGCTGATATTAAAATAAATTTGTTCAGTACAGAAATGAAAAGCAGAAAGCATTAAGGTTAAGGATGGACCTTAAACATTACAATTAAGCTCACCCTGTATATTAAACACACAGCACTATATCTATTTAATTAGTTTGTTAATTTGATAAGCATGGCTGACTGCAATTTATTTAGGGTGAACTAATAATGGTTTGCTTATTAAGGATGGTTTAAATGTATGCAAAGAGAAAAGAAGCCCATGACACACAGACAAGTTGTTATCAATCATGGTTCCTTATGGCAAAATACTTGTAAATCAAATTCAAAAATTCGTTTAAGAAAAACAACTAACTCATTATGCAGGCAGCATATAGTTCATGGAATTTACAGCTATGTTGAACAAATATGTTTTAAAACAAGCAGTGCCAAGAAGCACTACTCACAATGAAGCCTTCAGTAAAGTCAAAGCCACCCAGTCTAATCCTCCCTCCACATGCTCCTGCAACAGATACAAAAACTACATTGCATTTTGAATTTAGCATATAATGAATAATTAGCTTATTTTACAAATATTTGCCTACATTAGTTTGAATATTATTTATATGTGACTATAACATCTTAGTCTATCAATATATTCTTTTTATATTACAGAGAAGTAACCATTTCTATTTATTTTTTACATATACATTTAAATTATAATACCAAGGTGTCAATATATTCCTAACAATTAATTATATAAACCCCTCCTTGAAACAACACAAATTTAGATGTGGCCAGAGAAAACTTGACACTAGAAATAATGCTTGGATTTTTTCTTATTTGACATTGGAATTTTATGACTCAGTCTTGGAGAAGTAGCTTGCCATCTTGAAATTGGATGTGTAGATATGTGTTTCCTGGGAAAGAATTATGTCAAAATAATAATAATAATCTGCATCAAGGAGCTATTACTGTATTCTCTTCATTAAAATCAATGCAAATTTGCTATCAGAAGCATTGAAAAGAATTTGAGAAGTGTAAAACTGTCTTTAAATAAATGATAAGAAAGTTATAATATGTGACCCCAGAAAGATTAAGTACAGCGCAAGAGACTATGGGGGGCACATGGATCTCCCTGTTTGGGGAAATAAATAGATTTTATGGGTAGACTGGGATGCTGTGATAAGGTAGAAAGGGTCATGTAAGATAGCCTTGAGGGAGGGAATACAGGAAGAACCAGCTAGTACAGAGTGGTGTTCAAAGGGTGACATGGAAGCCTGGTGAAGTGGAAACTTCCTAAAATATAGGAAGGTGATCCTAATGAAGTCTCCAAATAATAATGGAAACAGGATCCCCACTGGCCATCTCTTGCTGCCAAATGAAGCTTCCAGTACTGGGATTGGGTTATATCCAATTAAGTTGTTGGCCAAGTGGGTACCATGTAATTCCCAAATAACCTAGGTAGTTGCTTAGATTATAGGTTGCTCCTTGCAAACAGACAGTAAGGCCCATTGTTGAAGACAACACACACACCACTTTTTGAACATAGTACTTACATAGAACCTTCTCCCTTATCTTCTAGTGTCTTTTATATGGGAAGGTTCTCCATAGGCCAACAAAAGAGTAATGTAAACACCAACTTAGCCCACAGAACTTGATCTACAATATTTCCCAAAAACATATGCTTAGGGGAATGGTAGCACAAAGTTTGTGGGAGTATACAACCAATGTTTGGTTTGAGATAAGTCACACTCCAAGAGATGGAACCCATACCCAAGACTGCTGAAGTGACCAAGACCCAAAGATCAGATAGCTCAGCCACCTATTGTGTAACCAAATAATATTGGTCTTAGAAAAAAAACATACAATGACTACTAATGATATTCTGCTATACTCATAGCAGAATGCATCATACTCATACATCATCAAAGAAGCTTGACCCTGCAGTAAATGGAAACAAAGAGGGGGAGGGAGGAATACTCAGCTCTAAATGGGATGTCTCCATCAAATTATTCCTCTCAGAGCTCAGGGAAACACCTCTCCTTCCTTACTCCTCCCCAGCCTCCACTCCTTACTTCTCCACAGTCCCCATAAGAAGAGGCAGAAAGACTTTAAGAGCCAGAAGGGATGGATAACACCAAGAAAACAAGGCCTTCTAAATCAATTAATCAAGGCACATATGAACTCAGAAACTGAAGCAGCAAGCACATTGTTGTGTACATATATTAAAGCTTCTAGTTTAGTATTTTATGGCACTCCTGAGTATGTGAATGGGTGGGTTTCTGATTCTAGTGTTTTGTCCTACTCTTTTTCTTCTCTTTATTTGGGTAATCCAACTTCGGTGTGATGATTTTTGTCTTATCTTATTACATTTTTTTGTAATGCTTTAGTTGTTACCTCTTTGAAGCCTGTTCTTCTCTAATAGATATAGAAAGGAAATGGATTTGAATGGGAGAGTACATGAGGAAAGATTGAGAGAAGTAAAAGGACAGAAAATTTTAATCAGGATATATTATATGAGGAAAAAAATCTACTTTGAAAAAAAGAGGTTGTGGTTGAAAAAAGCATTACATAAGTTAAAAAAAATTAAAAAGCTTAATATATGTAAAAAGAGCATGGCATTTGGAGACAGCATAGGCAACAAATTGCCAATAGCTACAGAGAAGAAAAAAGGAAAAGATCAATCCTATTCACATGTGATAAAAAAAATATATGCTAACTAACATGATGTTAGGGAAAATGTGTTTATTTCATAGACAATAATACATGAAAATGTGAAGTATAAGAGATCATTTAAATCTATGCAGTAGAGTAAAAGAATGGAATTATTTCATATTTTACTCAAATGAATATATTATGAGAATTGAGAAAAGTTCACATGAAAAAGGGGAAATTCTATTTCTGCTTAGTGGCATCAGCTTCTAAAACACCAACTAACATACATAGTAAAAGAATGTTTTATGTGATAGTATTAGAAAATTCTCATTTTCTCAAGAGCAGTGATAATAACATGAGAATGCTGACCCACTCTTTCACACAATACAGTCGGGTGCTTGTTAGGCTCATTAAGCTAAGAATTGCTGGAGAATGCAAACAACTTACAAGGCACAGAGTCCATTTGAATTCACAGTGTTTCCTCACACCCTAAAGGGAAAGAAAACCCATTCTAAACTTTCTACCCATGCATGCATGGTTGTCATCTTGTTAAAAGGGAAGTCTTTTTTGAGTACTCTGCTATAGAGAAACGTCACTATCTTTAGTTGCTGTTCTGATTATTTTGAGTACCTATTCATCAGCTCGTTTTCTAGAATAAGATTTGAAGATAGCTGTTAATCCAACAGCACTCATATAGAGAATTGATTTGAGAAATGTTACTTGGATATATTCCTCCCCCCCCCAAAAAAAAAAGAAATCCTGCCTTTCCTGAAAGACAATCAGAGCTTTCCACGGTTTAATGCTAGAACACACAAAAAATGATGACCTTGGTCATGTGATTCATAGCTTTAAAGTGAGCAGTGATAATATAAAGAGGTCTAAATGGAACTCATTCGGCAGATATGGATGATACTCTGTTTCCAAAGAATAATGATTAATAAGTGCTCTGTGACTCAAAATACTCTCCTCATAAATTCTAACTAGGTAAATACTGGATTTAAGCTTTTCCTCTGAGTGTCACATCCCGTATTTAATATCTCTAATCACTCAGAAGTGAAGGTAAAGCTTAATACACCTCTGTGTAGTAATAATATAATTAGAACAATGGGGCTTTATATAATGCATTAAAAATGAAAGTATGCTTAAATTCCAATATCTATGCCCTGTCCAGGGTTCTGTGAGGTTAATTTCAATTCAGTGTTATGACTCACCATAAGTCATCACAAGTGAAACTTTTAATAGTCAAATTATCTGAATATTCCTGACATACTACTCTTGAATTTCTAAGTATGTTCAGAACATCAATCAGTTAAATAGTAGGTCACTTAACATATTTATTATAAACAGACATATCATAGTCAACATCCATAAAAAGTAAGACTGTAATTTACCCTCACTAAACCTTTCTGTTTTGCCTGCCTCATTACCATGGCAAAACTATCCCAATGAAAGTTTTTTTTTTCAGCTAAGAATGCCCAAATTGGAGTCTATTATGGTGGAAAAGTCATGGTATCAAGAACTTGAGTCAGTTGGTCACATTACTTACAGTTAGGAAGCAGAGCAAGGTGAATTGAGACACTCGGATCTCTTTCTCCTTTTTCTCTAGCTCAGGACCTCATCCCATGGAATGATATCATTCCCTGTTAAAGAAAGTCCTTCTCTCACCTCAATTAAGTTCATGGAATAATTTCTTATTATAGCCAGTGACTAGCTTATTATAGACTTGTCGCTAGCATTTGCAGACTGTTGCTCCTCAGTGATTCTCGAGTCTGTCACATTGACAGTCAGTATAACCATCACACAGTCCTATACATAGTATGGATAATGTAAAACTAACCTCAGAGACATTTGTGCAGTATTTAATAAATATTCATCAGCTACTAAATTTCTATAGATATCTATCACATGGCTAACATGTTAATCTCTCAGTATAACTTGCTGTATCTGTAAAGCTGAGGGTAAATCCTTGCATTTCCATTTTTTTAGATGACTATACTATGGCTGAGGTTGAAAAGTACACCATATTTTGTGTAGCTCTCTATTTATATAGAATTAGTTGTCTTTTGAAAGGAATAGAGTAAAAGTTGATGTGAGATGGATGAATAAGTAAATAAAGGAATTGGCATAGAAATTAGAGAATATACTGCTACATTTTTAACCTACTCCTGGTAGGTCAGGATTAAAATGAGGACTTCCAAGATGGCAACCAACTTGGTGTACTTATCTGAGTAGCAGAAGATGAGGGACTGTGGATATGGTGAGTAACTTAATGACTGACCCTCTTGGACAGGACAGGAGGGGACATCCCAGAAGCGGGAGACACACAGTTCCAGGCACCCAGCAACTGTCTCCTGGGTCCAGGAGTCACACAACGTCCTTGACTTGGGTATCCTGGTGAATTTTGCATATATGGAGTGTGGGTCCCAGTCCAGGGAAACTCCACATCAGCAGCTAAACATCAGATTCCTCCAGTTTCCCCTGAGATCAGCACCTGGTTACCTGACGTCGGCATCCCAACCCTAATGCATGGTTCTACTGGTCCCCTGAAGAGACCAGCTTGCCAATAGTAGTTGGCCTGTCTACTAAGCAAACTGCACAACTGACTTTGTAACACCAAAGCCTGCTCCTGATCTGCCAGATGTGCCTGACCAACCTGGCACACAGCCAGCAGAGAAGTGAGCGGTAGGTATATGACCCAGCCCCCATAGTCTGCCACTGCAAGGAGGCCAGTGTGGGGCAACATGCAGCTTTAGAGCACTATCACTGCTGACTCTGTATCTGCCTGACTCACTGTGACAATGCCATACTCTGGCTCTGACACACAAAGATAGACATTATCTCAGGGCAAAGGGCTGAGAAAGGTTTTCCAAACAAACAGACAGAAGGAGCAAGCTGGAGTAGCCATTCTAGTAGCTAATAAAACAGACTTTCAACCAAAACCAATCAAAAGAGATGGGTAAGGTCATTTCATACTCACCAAAGGAAAAATACGCCAACATGACTTCTCTATTCTAAACATTTATGGCCCAAACAAAGGGCATCCACACACACTCATGAAAGAAACATTATTACAGGTTAAGTCATAGATTGAACGCCACACGTTAATAGTGGGAGACTTTCATGCCCTGCTCTCACTAATGGACTTATCATTGAGACAGAAACTAAATGGAGAAATAGTGAAACTAATACATGTCATGAATCAAATGGACATAACTGATATCTACAATACATTTCACCCAAACACAAAAGAATATACCTTCTTCTCAACGCCTCAGGGAACCGTCTCCAAAATTGTGCATATACTAGGTCACAAAGCAAACCTCAACAGATACAAAAAGATTGAAAGAAGCCCTGGCATTTTATCAGACCACCATGGATAAAATCTGGAACTGAACAAAACAGAAACAACAGAGCCTAAAAACTCATGGACTATAAATAAATTGTAATGAAATCCAAGAAACATATTTGCTTTTGGATTCTTATGATAAATTAAACAATTTAATTCATGAGATAACCTTCTGCTATTGATGAGCTCTTAATTAAATTAAACATAACCATCTTTGGCATGAATATTTTAAATTAATACTATTTTACTATATTTCCTAAGTGTTATCACATTTATTTTAAATTAAAAATGATAATTTCTCTTAAGTTATACCTAAACATAAAGTAAAGCATACTTTTATAAATTAAGCATTTTTTATTTTTTACATATACATATATATACACACACACATACATACGTACATACGTACATACGTACATACAATAGACTACCTATAGCAAGAAGAACCATGAGACAACCAGGAATTATATAAATGTTACATTCTTAGTGTTTTGGCTATTTGTATTTCACAGCCTTGAAGAAAACACCTTTCCTATCTTGGCGCATCTAAAATTCTGAATGTAAATCAATCTCCATCACATATTGTCTTTATCAACTTACAGTCCTCGATCTAGACCTAAATTAATGGGACATCATGAGGCTGAGAAGCTTCTGTAAGGCAGGAGACACTGTCAAGAGAACAAAGCGACAGCCTACATACTGGGAAAAGATCTTCACAAACCCTACATCTGACAAAGGTCTAATATCCAAAATATATAAAGAACTCAAGAAACTAAACACCACCAAACCAAATAACCCAATTGAGAAATGGGGCTTGGAACTAAACAGAGAATTCTCAACAGAGGAATATCAAATGGCTGAGATACACTTAGAGAAATACTCAACCTCCTTAGTCATCAGGGAAATGCAAATCAAAACAACTCTGAGAGACCTAAAAACATCTTAACCCCTAAACAACTAAGTTTCATTGTAAAACTTAGCTACCTGGTCTTCAACTCCATCAGAGACTTGAGAAGGAGTAAACTTGATTACCTGAGTATGCTGGGAGTGCAAGTTAGTAGCATTCCAAATGTGGACTTAGACCCTCTGCTCAGATGTAGTAGCACAGTTAACTTGTGGATCCCAAAATGTGGAGAGTAGGGACTACTTCGAACATGCACTCTGGCCACTGAACTTAGATCAATTGTCCTTGTCATGACAGCCTTGCCAGGCTACAGAGGAAAAAGTTACAGGTAGTACAGATGAGACTTGATAGGATGAGGTCAGATGTTAGGGGAGGAGGGCTCTACTATCTGAGGACTAAAATCAAGTATTTTTACTAGAAAACAGATCAACAATTTTCAGAACAAGTATAAAAATTTCAATAACTAAATAATGAAATGTTAGAATTCATAATTATAGACTATATATTTCTTTCTTGAAGGAGTCTTGACTAATGCTTTAGTGTGGTATGGTTTGATGAGATCTTCCTGATATAGTTATATGAGTGAGTAATTAATGCATTTGTATATATTCAAGACACTGAGAATTATCCTCATGAATATTTTTGTCACAGGGCTACTTGACACTTATATTGTCAATCCTTATTGAAGGATATGACCTTGTGATTATCAGAACTAACAGGAAAGTGAATTATACAATTCAATCTTATGACGTGAACTCAAATTAAAAACATATAAGTTCAATTTCCTTATAAAATATGTTCTCAGTGAGGTTAAATATGTTGATGACGGAAGAATACAATGTATTTCTTTGTGACTTTTATTCTTTAGCACTTCGGTACCTCCTAGATATGGTGGCACACTTCTCAAAACTCAGATTCTTAGGGTCCAGAAGACAACATGACTCCTGAATGGAGAGTACTTTGGGCTACAAACTAATTTTGAAACCAGGCCATAAAATCTGAGTATTTTGGGATACAAACTAATTTGGAAACCAGGCCTTAAAATCTAATGACCTTGTCTCATCTTGTAAATTAACAAAGTTATGGGTTGAAATGAAGAAATATTTTGTTTGAAATAAAGAAATACACACAGACACATACACAAACATACAGAGACACACACAAACACACCAACACACAAGCTTTCTACCTTTTAATCAATTTGTGAGTTGGCTGTATGCCTCTCGAATCTATTTTAGTTGTCAAATAAATGCTTTTTTTTTTCTAAGCAATGGCTTCAACTACTCTTTGAGCCAATTCATATTCCCTAAAATGACATTCTTACATTTTAAATTTCCTCATTTTTAGAAGCACATTAACAGCAGATGGGATAATGTTTTTGTTTATATATATATATATATATATATATATATATATTGTTTGATTTTGTTTTTATTTTGTTATTTTTAATTGAAAAAATATTTTCATATAGTATATTCTGATCCCACTTTCCTCTCCCCAAACTCTCCCCAGATTCTTCCCACATCCTCATCCACCTCTTGAAAGAACAACCACCTAAACCACCACCAACAAAACAAAACAGAAAACAAAAAAGCTCAACAAACAAGACAAAAATAAGAAACACCTACACAAAATACATCCCATAAAAATAAACCCTAGAAGATTAACACAGTCATTCTTTTTGTTGGTTTGGTTGGTTGGTTTTGGTTTTGGTTTTTGAGTGTTGGTGAACTACTTCTAGGAACAAATCATTCACTTATTATATGTCCAGTTCCACTCTAGAACGCTGGTTTTGATATGGAAGTGGTACACATTTTTAATCCCAGGGCTAAGGAAGTACAGACAGACAGAATCCTGTGTATAATAATAATTAATATTCCACACCACATATCTTGTATGAAGGAGATCTTGTAGGAAAGGGGGAGAAGGGAGAGAGGAAGGCACCCATGACAGAGAGTGAGTGAAACAAAGAGAAACTGTAAGAAGCTGTCAGAGTCCTTTTTATCCAGTGCACGCCTGGCATGCAGTGGTGGCTGGGGCAGGTGATGACTTCAGAGGTTACTAGGCCCCTGAAAGGCAGACTAATGGGAATGCCTGCATGCTAACATTCCTCCCTTTTTTTTTTTCCCCTGTAATTAAAAAGTGACAAACTTAGAAAGGGGTGGTGAGGCCAGAATGATGACGTTGTGTTCAACAAAAAGGCTGTTTCCTGCTGACTTGAAGGTGATGGCATCTTTGGGGATCCTAAGAGAATAGGGGGGGCAGGTAAAGTCCAGGAAGAGCCACCAGTTTTAAAGATGCCCGATATCTGTGAGGACATCCGTGGGTAGGAAGGAAAGATGCACGTATTTGTTAACCTTAAAACATCTTCTTAGACCCTAAAATACTTTCTTAGGTCTTCACAGCCAACACTTCTATATACTTAGGCTTTGTGTAAGTTTTACATCTTTCTGCCTACCAATAATTTATTTATCTTGACACACAGATGAGACAGTGAGCAAGGTAGACTATGTGGGAGTGAGGCTTAATGCCTGATTTTTACACATGAAGAGCAATTAGAAGGCATCTGAAGCCTTGGATACTGCGGTTAACTAGCCTTTCAACCCACCAGAGACCCGACACAGAAGGTGGAGTCTTAGATGGCAAAGATGATGTTTCTGTCCACTCTCATGAGTTGGCAATGTGACCATGGGTCCCAAGGGTGAAGTTAAAATAGAGCTGCAACATTACCCTGAGTTGGTGTGGGTGATGGAGGTCTCTGAGTCTGGGAGCCCTCAGTCCTCCACCAGGCCAAGGAGCTTGAAGGCTAGAAGTGCCCGTGGTGCCTGCACTGATTTGGATTGGCCTCCGAGGCTAGGTACAGAGGATGAGCCTGCATAGGAGCATTTCGACTTCCAGTGGCCAGGATGCCAGCAGCGAGGTCATGGCTTGGTAAGATGCCAAGGTTTGCGGCAGCTGCGCGGCCAATGTCTTTCCTGGCCATATTTGAATGAAGACTTAGGCTAGACCCCTGCATTGTGCTGTTTAGCAGGCATCTCTTATTCCGTCTGTGGGAGTGCTGATGGTAACAGGGCAGCCACCAGGCCTGGTCTGGCAGCATATCTTTCTGC
This sequence comes from Acomys percivali, assembly GCA_907169655.1. Lineage (NCBI taxonomy): Eukaryota > Metazoa > Chordata > Mammalia > Rodentia > Muridae > Acomys > Acomys percivali. The sequence goes on along the minus strand of OU015751.1, from coordinate 83,135,942 downwards.
TGTAGCTCAGCCTGTTGGGAAGACTCCGGTATTCCGTCATGGGTAAAGATTTTAAAAACTATTTTCACTAACTCCTGTAGGGGGTTGGGGAGCATATGCCTATCTAATGTAGACCTAAATAGGCAAACTGCTTGTTTCTAGTTACTTTCCATTTAACTTTGTACATGAGGCCAAATAAAGCTTAATCTTATAGATAAACCATTAGTTCTTAACATGCCTACAAATATATTTCTGAGCATATTGAAGGAATTGATCATTTTAAAAATGACTATTAACTCACATTTTTTATCAGGACTTTAGGTTTCAGCCCTGTCAAGTTGGAGCCTTAAAAATCACAGTCAATAGAAAGACTAGGAACTTTTCAACCAGTGGTATACCACTATAGAACATAACAAGTTCCTGTGTGATTTAATTTATAAAAATTCTATAGCTTATAAGTGGGGAAGAGCCTGGAACATATTGGCACAGGAGACAACTTCCTGAACAGAACACCAACCGCCCAGGCCTTAATGTCAACAATTAATAAATGGGACCTCATGAGGCTGAGAAGCTTCTGTAAGGCTGGAGACACTGTCAAGAGAACAAAGCGACAGCCTACATACTGGGAAAAGATCTTTACCAACCCTACATCTGACAAAGGTCTAATATCCAAAATATATAAAGAACTCAAGAAATTAAACACCACCAAGCCAAATAACCCAATTGAGTAATGGGGCTTGTAACTAAACAGAGAATTCTCAACAGAAGAATATCAAATGGCTGAGAAACACTTAAAGAAATGCTCAACCTCCTTAATCATCAGGGAAATGCAAATCAAAACAACTCTGAGATTCCATCTTACACCCATCAGAATGGCTAAGATAAAAAACTCAAGCGACACCACATGCTGGAGAGGATGTGGGGAGAGAGGAACACTCCTTCATTGTTGGTGGGAATGCAAACTAGTACAACCACTTGGGAAATCTATCTGGTGCTAATCAGAAAACTGGGAATAGGGCTTCCTCAAGACCCAGCTATTCCACTCCCTGGAATATACCCAGAAGATGCACCAGCACATAACAAGAAAATTTGCTCAACCGTGTTCATAGCAGCCTTATTCATAATAGCCAGATCATGGAAACAGCCTAAATGTCCCTCGGTAGAAGAATGGATAAAGAAACTGTGGTACATATACACTATGGAATACTACTCAGCTATTAAAAACAATTCCCGAAATTTGTGGATAAATGGATTGAGCTAGAAATGATCATAATGAGTGAGTTAACCCAGAAGCAGAAAGAGTCAAATGGTATATACTCACTTATATCTGCATACTAGCCCAAGGGGCATGTCCTATGAAAGCCTTCACTTACCAGGAAACTGGGACAGAGGGGAGGACATCCTATTGGGACTCTAGATGAGAGAACCATGTGAGAATAGCATTGTAGAAGGATCCAGAGGGTCCTAGAAACCTACAAGTAGAACATTATGATAGGCAGATTTGGGCCCAGGGGTCCCGCTCAAACTAAGGCACCAGCCAAGGACAATACAGGCGGTAAAATTTAAACCACTACCCAGATCTAGCCAATGGTCAGAACAGTCTCCACACTTGAGTGGAGAGTGGGATATGACTTTCTCAAGTACTCTGATGCCTCACATTTGACTATGTCCCCTGGAGGGGGAGACCTGGTGGCACTCAGAGGAAGGACAGCAGGTCACCGAGAAGAGACTTGATACCCTATGAGCATATACAGGGGGAGGTAATCCCTGTGAGGAACAGTCATAGGGGAGGGGAATAAGGGGAAAATGGGAGGGAGGGAAGAATGGGAGGATACAAGGGATGGGATAACCATTGAGATGTAACAGAATAAATTAATAAAATTAAAAAAAAAGAATATTTGAACCAGGATTGAATCATATATATAGCATGTTGTAAAAAAGTGTAAATTTGAATTTCTATTTAAAAAATTCATAGCAATTTAAAATGAGATTTGTTCTGTTCTTAGTTGGAAAGGAGATAAAATATAAACAGATTTCATTAGGACTAAGAGGCAGTATGATTAGTGCTTTACACCAAGATTCATGTAGAGGAAGAAGCTGATAGAGCCACATGGAGGGATTAGACTTTAAGTAGAAATTAGAGCCAAATTAACAGACAAGTACATATCGCAGGAGCAGTCCAGAGCAAGCTGCTTGGTTCAGAGCAGACACTGGCAGGAGCAGGTGTTTTGTAGTCTCTGTGTTGCCATTCAGCTGTGACCTGCTTCAAACACAGCAGAGTAGAGTGACCAGATGGGAGTGAAACAGGGTTTGATGGTTCTCCGATTGCTTGGGCAGTGTAATTTGGCAGTTTAGAAGCCAGATGTAGGGGTGTGAAGTTCTCCAAAAAGCATCCAGATGGGGAGCTTTGGAGGTCTGAATGGGGACACCATTCCTGTGGGTGAATAGAAAAGTAAACCATCCCAGGCCTGATCTGAAGGCATCCCAATGGAACTGGGGAACTAGAAACGAGTCAGTAAAGCTGGCCAAGCAGATGCCATGGGCTTGCCAGTGACTGAGGACAGACACCCGAGTAGACACAGTTTCATCTGGTACTAGGATTTTCAATGTGTGTGTGTGTGTCTGTGTGTGTGTGTGTGTGTGTGTGTGTGTGTGTGTGTGTGTGTGTGTGTGTGTGTGTGTGTAGGTGGAGAGAGAGAGAGACAGAGAGACAGAGAGAGAGAGAGAGAGAGAGAGAGAGAGAGAGAGAGAGAGAGAGGGAGAGAGAGAGAGAGAGAGGGAGAGAGAGAGAGTACCATCCAAGGAATGGGTCCAAATGAAGATCAGATAAAATGGCCAGCAGTTGCTCCTTATGCTGACCACTATTAGATGTAGGACTGTAGCATCCATGGCCCAGAAAGCAAATCTGTTCTGGGCAAGCATAGAAGGGATTCCAGTGCACCAAGACAAAGGGAGAACTCCACATGTTCTGATAACGATTAATATGCAACACAACAGATCTAGTATAAAGGAAGTTTACTGTGGTAAAAGGCGAGAGGGAGAGAGAGGAGGGCACACATGACAGAGAGAGCAAGAGAGACAGAGTGTGAGTGAAACCAAGAGACAGCATAAAGAGGCTGGTGGGGTTCCTTGCATCCAGCGCACACCTCCTGTGCACATGACAGCTGTGGCAAGTGATAACATCAGAGGTTGCTAGGCCCCTGAAAGGCAGGCTAGTAGAAACACCTGTACAATGACACCCTGTTTAGAGAACCTGTAACAGAAACAAGGTGTAGTGTATTTGAGGTTTCACACCTGAAGTTTGCCTCAGATATATAAGTCTATGTGCACACATGTGAATGCACATTCTGAGCAATATGAGCACACACATACACACAACACAAACAGAAGCATACACACATTTAAAAACATGACTGGCAAAAGATGGAAGTGTGAGAACCAAAAACTCTGCACATACTTGCTAACTCCACATTGGCCATATGTGATTATACTCCAATAGGCATAATTCCTTCTTGGAGGGTAGCTGACCTGATCGACTTCTCTACATCTCATACAGCTGAGCAATAGAGAGGGATTTCCAATACGCTATGAGCTCTGTTGTCTAAAGGAGTTTTAGCGTAGAATGAATAAATAACAAACAAAAGATGTCCTGTTAACATGGCAGAATAATTTCTTTGCTTTAAATTGAACATCATATTAATACCATGTTAAAGAATAGTTTATTCTGGTGGCTTAATATTCAAACTGTATGTTTTCTATTAAGTATTGAGAGAAAAAAATTAATTCAACCAAATAAATACAGCAGACGATTTGAGATGAAATTTTAAATTATGTTGATTTCCAATAAGTGACAGTACCCCAAATCAGAAGTGAAAATTAAGTAAAAGTTACCTGTTCCATGTTTAGTCACTGGACTTACCAGTGAAAAGACCTATGAGCATATACAGGGGGAGGTAATTCCTCTCAGGAACAGTCATAGGGGAGGGGAATAAGGGGAAAATGGGAGGGAGGGAAGAATGGGAGGATACAAGGGATGGGATAACCATAGAGATGTAACAAGAATAAATTAATTAAAAATAAATAAATAAATAAATAAATAAGTAAAAAATAAAAATAATAAAAATAAATAAAAAGAAAAGACACACAGATAAATACCCCGTGCACACCCAGACTTACATAGCTCGAAATTCAGAAGCTCTGATCTGGGTGTGAAAGGTCTGAGAGAACTATTCAGAATAAGTGGGAATGCAGTACTCACAATGAAGCACTGTTGATAAGAGTCTTAAGTTCTTAAAAAAAAGTGTGATTTAATTTTCATGGTCCATGCAACAAATACAATGGCACTTAATCTTTTAGTGATGTCATAATAAGCTAGCTTTCCAGAGATTAAACTATTCGTTCTCCTGTTTCCTTCCTTCCCCAGGTGGCAGATGGTAGGCATGCACTGGCTTCCATTACTTCAGTACTGAAATCCTGGTGAGTGCTGATGGTCCATTAGCCATCGCCTTCTGCCCCATTTGATAAGGCGTTTGCCACTTTGATGCCCTCACAGTACAAACAAGGTTCTCTAATCAAAGCTGCCCTGTTTCAGCCCGTGAGAACCCGTCACCATTGCCACAGTTTCAAATCCGGTGCACAACATTACCACTTCATCTCATTCCCTTTGATCCTACCAGCCTGACACTTTGATCCATGCATTGCACCAATTGGGTTGATCAAAGCTTTCACACTTTCATTTTTGATGGGAAGTGACAAGATTTTTGCAAGATAAGGGACTGCTACCATTCCAGTTTTCTTGTGCTAAATTCACATTACCAATTATTTCCTCTGCGTTTGGCTTTGTAAGAAGTTTGTTAATTTTATTAATGCTGTATTTGAGAGTGTGTATTTGTTTTTAAATAAGGCTTGCCAAAACCATTAAGTATATCCAGACTGGGTTGTATATCTCAACAATTGTTTAATGCACCATGAGTGTTTAATCAAAGCTCTCAGTATGCCCGCATTTTAATGGAAACAGTTACCGATGTGTAAAGTAGTTAAAGCAACTGTACTAATATGAACTATAAGATTCTAAAGTTCCATCTTACAGAGAAAAAGAGATAATTTAACTTTTATTAAAAATGAGGGGTTTTTTTTTTGTCTCACCATGACATGCTTAGGAAGGTTTCTGAGTGAGTGTGTTTTAAATACACTGCCTATTCAGTAAGATTTGAAAAAGTGCTCTCAATTTGAAGCCTGTTTTGCCCAGATTTCTTGCTTACATTTATCCCTTTTTTATGAAAGAGAACAGAGTTAAGTCATACAAGACCGCTAAGGACTCTATTTTTCTTGTCTTAATTATGAAACACTGTTAATGTATGTATCTCTACTCTCAGGGAGGTTTTATTCATTAATTCTATGATCCACAGATATATAGTGAGGTAGAAGTTGGCTCCTTGGAAGGAAGCCATGCATTTCATTCTCTATGGGAAAGAAAAGCCTTATTAGTTAATTTGCTGCTTGAAAGATACGTTGATGACACTATTTTTCATAAAATAGCAGGAAATGAACAGTTAAGTTGCAGTTCAAACTCCAGAGGACCTATGGCTAGGAGATGAAGGATGATTAGGAGAGAATCTATTACCAAGAAGCACAGGCAGAAGAGTACTCTTAACGTTGAAGGTTTATATGGTGCATGGAAGAAGCTACTGAGCTAGTAGAAACCAAGGGAAGTTTTTCATTCAAAGAAGAGAAAATAGTGGCAAGAAAGATTACAAGGCATGTGCTAAGGATGCAGCTCAGTTAATGGAGTGCTTGCATGACAGACATAAATCTCTAAATTCATTTGCCAACACAGCAAGTCTATATACAGTGGTGCACACCAAAAGCACAACACACAGGAGTGTTAAGTGAGAGAATAAAAAGTGCAAAGTTGGTCATAGAGTTGTCTCAGTGGCAAAGGTACGTGCAGACAATCTTGATGACCTGGCCTCAGTTTTGCTTCACACCTGGTTGAAGGAGAGGACTGACTCTCCTGAAAGTTGCCTTCTGACTTCCACAAGCCAACTGAAACAAAGGTGTGCATCCACATGCAAACATACACTTTGAATAAGTTCATGTAAACAGTAATGATAAATATAACTAATTTCTAATACTATTTTATGTGTTTAATTTAAAGAGAATTATATCAATTTTCTCTTTCTTTTTTCTCCAGCTTTTTCTATCTACCCTTCCATGTACACCAACTCTCAAGTTGATAGCCTATTTTTCTTACTATTGTTACATTATATATACATACATATACACACATATATAATACATATATATGTATACATATATACACACATATGTATACATATATACACATATATATGTATACATATATATGCATATATACTAATAATTGGGAATTATCCCTGGAAGATACTAATTTTTCTTCTCTCATGACTTATTAGTTGTCTGTATTTCTTTGTCTAAGGGTAGGACTCATACAATTTTTTCCCCTTCCATGTTAACTTGGATGATACCAAGCAAAGCTAGTCTATGGCTTCCTGTTCACCTATCATCAGGAAGAATGCATAAACAAGAGATGCTTCATTCTGACCTCTGTCTGAGGGAGGAATGGTCTATATTTGTCAACCTCAGTTAATTTTTTTCTATTGCTGAAATATTTTATCTTGTTTTTGTCTTTTTATTGAAAATTGTATTTTTTCATTTTCTTTTAAAATTTTTTTAAAATTTATTTTCCCTGACATATTACATTCCAACAGCAGTTTCTCCTCTCCTAGCCTTGCAGTCACCACTCCCGTTCTCCATTCATGCCACCCGCATATCTCTTCAGAAAAGTACAGGTCTCCCATGGATATCAACCTAACATGGCGTATCAAGGTGTGGTAATACTAGGCACCACCACTCATATTAAGGCTAGAAAAGGCAACTCATTATGAAGGAAAGTGTACCAAAAGCAGGCGAAAGAGTCAGACACAACCCCTATTCCCACTGTTAGGAGTCCTGCATCTGTTTCTATCCATTGCCTCTCTGATAAGTATTTGGCTAGGCACCAATCTATGAGTACAGGAGAATATCATTAGAAAAAAACCATTGAACATTTTTTGGCCAGTTGTGTTTGGTTCTACCCTACGATCCTTTGGTTCAGCCTCTGGGTCCTGGCCATCCAGGCTGTGACAGGGATAGACTTCCTCATGTGGCATGGTTCTCAAACTGGACCAGATCCTGGTTGTCCACTCTCACAATTTCTGTGCCACTTGTACTGCAAGACATCTTGTAAGCAAGAGAGATTGTAGGTTGAAGGTTTAGTGGTTGATGTCCCAACCACTTCACTCCAGGATTTGCCAGCTACAGGAATTCCCTGGTAGAATTTTTCGGTATACAGTGATAGCATCTGTGAAAAGGGTTTGTCCATCCTCTTTATTTTTATCAAAAACCTAACTTTTTTATTGAATCTTTGTTTTGTTGTCTTTGTTTTTATGTTATTGATTTCAACTCTGAATTTGATTATTTCCTGCCATCTTCTCCTCTTGGGTGTTATTGCTTATTTTTGTCCTAGAGTTTTAAGGTGTGCTTTTAAGCTGCAAGTATCAGATCTCTCTAATTTCTTTATGAAGGCACTTATTGCTATTAACTTTCCTTCTACTACTGCTTTCACTGTGTTCTATAAGTTTGGAAATGTAGTGTGTTCATTTGCATTGAATTCTAGAAAGTCTAAATTCTGCATTCTTAGATAGACATTGTTAAAGTTTGCCTTTGTCAGGGAATATCTTGTATCTTTTATCTATCATGATTTAAAGTTTTCCTAGGAATATTAGTCTGGGCTGGCATCTTTCATATCTTAGAGTATGCAAGACATTTTCCTAGGCCCTTCTGACTTTTAGAGTCTCCATTGAGAAGTCAGGTGTAATTTGAGTAGGTCTGCCTTTATGTTACTTGGCCATTTTCCCTTGCATCTTATAATATTCGTTTTCTGTTTTTATGTTAGGTGTTTTGATTATTATGTTGTGAGCAATCTTTCTTTACAGTTCCAATCAATTTGATGTTCTGTTAGTTTCTTGTACTTCTTTATGTATCTCCTTTTTTAGTTTAGGAAAATTTCCTTCAATGATTTTGTTGAAAATATTGTCTGAGCATTTGAGCTGAGATGCTTCTATACTTATTATTATGTTTGATCTTTTCATAATACCCCAGATTTCCTGGATGTTTTGTGTCAGGAACTCTTCGTATTTAACCATTTCTTTGACTGATATATGAATGTCTTTTATTGTGTCTTCCATGCCTTAGATTTTTTTCTTTCATATATATATATATATTGCATTTTGTGGTAAATCTGTGTCTGTAGTTCCTGTTTGCTTACCTAGATTTGTTTCCATCTCCAGGATTCTCTAGGTTTTGTTGTTTTGTTTTGTTTTTATTTTTTTAAGACATGGTTTCTCTGTGTAGCCTTGGCCTCACTTTATAGACCAGGCTGGCCATGAAATCATAGTGATCCACCTGCCTGTTTCTCCCGAATGCTGGGATTAAAGGCATGCACCACCACACCTGGCTTTGTTTTGTTTTTTAAGTGCTTCTATTTCCCTTTTCAGGTCTTGAACATTTCTGTTAATCATCTTCACCGTTTGTTTGTATTTTCCTGTTTCTTTAAGGTATTTATTCATTTCTTATTTAAGAGCCTCTTTCATCTTAGTAAGATTGATTTTTAGGTAGCTTTCTTGTGCTTCTGTTTTGTTGTAATCTCTAGGGCTTATTGTAATAGGATACAGAGGCCCTGATGGTGCCATATTGCTTTAGGTGTTGTCAACATTTTTAAGCTGACCTCTAGACATCTGGGATTGAGGTATATGTTTAGGTATAAATTTTTGAGTTTGTCTTTGTTGGATGTATATTTTTCCCTTTATTTCTATTTCCTTTCTGGTCTTCTGGCCTGAGTGGCCTGTGATTCTTGTTACTGGAGAGTCTTTGTTTCTAGTAGGGTGTCTGTGATGGTGTTTTGTTGGCTTGAATTATCTCTGGGCTTTGGGTGTCCATGTTACCTCTCGATCCTGGGGTTCTAGGAACTGGTATTGACTTAGAGGTTCTGAATACTGATGTGGCCTCTGATAAAGCAGTGGCTCTCTGCTAGAACTGTGGGCTGGGATATGGGGATGAAGGGAAGGGATGCTTTTGTGTGATCTGTGTTGGCTCCTAGGAAGCGTTGACAGTCTGCAGGCAGATCTTCCCTGACTTTCTGGATGTAGGCTTTGCCTCTGTCTTCTTGAGCCTAGGCTGGGATGTAAAGACAAAGGGAGGGCTGTAAAAAGACTCTTATTACACTATATTCTGATTATGGTTCTGTCGTAACAACCTCCTCCCAGAACCTTATCATTTCCCTACCTACACAAATGCAAATCCACATCATTTGTTATTTTCTCCGTAATATATAAACATCCATTTGAAGATGAAAAAATAATAAAATAAAATAAAACTAAAACAAACAATCCAGAATAAAATCAAACAAAGAAATAAACAAGGAAAATTGAGCCAAAGAAAATGTACAATAAACACATACAGATATAGAGACACACATATTAGCAAACATAGAAATTGCATAAGAACACAAACTGAGAAAACAAAAGTCAATAGAATAAAAAGGAAAAAAGAAAAGTCCAAATACTATGAGACAATAAACAAAAATTAATTTTTTCAATTTCTAAAAAAATTGTAAATATTCATTTATGTTATTATATAACATAAATGAATTTATTATATATATATATATATATATATATATATATATATACTATAAAATCCATACAGCAGGAAGAACCATGAAACAATCAGGATTTACATAAATGTAACATTTTTAGTGTTTTGGTTATTTGTATTTGGCAACCTTGAAGAAAACAGCTTTCCTATCTTGGTGAGTCTAAAATACTGAATATAATTCAATATCTATCGTATCACATCACTATCAACTTAAAACATCTATCTAGACCTAAAAACATCTTAACCCCTAAACAACTATTTTTAAACTAATTATTAAACTAAACTATCTGGTCTTCAAACCCATCAGAGACTTGAGAAGGAATAAAATTAATTACCTGAGTATACAAGGGTGCAGTTTACCAGACTCCCAAGTGAGATTACAGAGACAATTTGCTACCTGAGCAGTCATCCAAAACTCTCTGAAATGTTGGAGAATCTTCTTCAACCTTCTGGCCCAATATATTTGACAGACATATTTGTGAGGCAGGAACTATCTTCGTAGAGTTTGGCCATCAAATCTGCCTGCTTCAAAGGTTGCCCTTTTTTTTTTAAGGCAGAATTCTGTCTGTGGTAGAAATGAGGACCTTTTTCCCAGTGGCTTGTTTGCTACCTTTGAAGCCATCTCCATAAGGAGGTTCTTTGATGATCAACATTCTCTTTGAGGTAGGCTGGGTATTTCAAGGATTTAACCTGTCTTATTGATCAATGAATTTTTAAAATAATTAAAACATTTTTAAAATTCGTATTCTATATGTCTCTGAGGTTTTTGAAGACCTTAACTAAATGTTTTACCTTATCTTTCTATAGAATCATATCTATCTTTTACACTCAAGATGTATATTCTTGTGATAAAAATAGACTATTAGTTAATATGACCATGATTTTATCAACTAACAATTAACTTGTTGAACTTTTTAAATCTTAAACAAGCTGCAGTAGTACTTTCAAAGTTTTGGAAGTAAATTTTGTATTATAATTGAGTTATATGGGTGTATTACATCATATTAAAGTAGAAATATACACACACATATAATATGTGAAGAATAATCTTACATTTGAATTCTATACCACTGTATCTAAAATTAAATTTACTCAGTTGTTGTTCCTCATTCGAACAAGACAGTTCCCAAGACACCTTTGAAGAAAGTTTCCAATCCCAATTCGTCCACTTTTCAGACTGTCCCACACAGGAATCTAAGCAAGCCTGGAATTTCTCAACATTTAGAAAATGGACCATAAATGCTTTTCCTAAGATATGTAACTATTTCTCCAATTTTATTTGGGCCCTTACAAAGATATTATTCATCCCAAATCAGCTGGATGAAACCTTAAGAGAACAATGCTCCATTTCCTTTAAAAGAAGTCAGCTAGGTTTTTGGTTGCTTTCTTAGGCTATAGAGAGTTATTTTCAATGATAATTGGTAATAAGTTATTATTGGTCTTATTTAGAGAGAAAAGGTTGGACTCTGGGATGTCTCTCTTTCCCTTTATCTTCCATTCTTAGACTTGTAAATAGGAGTTAAAAAGAAAGAAAGGGGAATATAGAAATATACAGGGAAGATAGAACAAAAGCTAGATTAGTGAATCTAATCCTCAACTTCATACCATAATTGTCACTCACAAGGTTATTTTTAATTCACTGAAATAGAATTTTGTATATAGATGGAAAAGGTAATTTTTTATTTGTGAATGGTTATCAATTGGAGATAGGTTCTAGGTTAGGTATGGTGGCTTGTATTCATTTCCATTATTATCAGTGAAACTCATCAGGCCTAGACCTATGCAGGCTCTATGCATATTGCCCTAGTCTCTGAGACTTCATATGTTTATTGGGCCTATTTGATTTCTTTCAGTTTTCTTACTGCTTTAACTAAGGCTTCAAGTACTATATTGAATAGGTATGGGTAGAGAGGACAACCTTGTCTTTTTCTTGAATTTAGTGGAGTTCCTTTCTATTTAGGTTAATACTGGCATGAACTTATTTCACATAGCCTTTATTATGTTGAGATATTTCCCATGTATCCCTTATTTCTCCACGGTATTTATCATGAGACCTATAGCATATTATATTTAAAGACATTTTTATTAATTTAATGACTTTTTGACTTTAGGCATGTCAGCTCTTGGCCACACCCCCGGCCCACTTCAATGAAGATGATGAGCATTGTAAAATCTCTAGAGATAGCTTCATTAATGGCAAGCTAGACAAATGGGCAAAAATGCCCCATCTCTCTACAGACGATATGCTGTCCAAAACGGACAAGACTTGGATGCAGGCTGAGTTCACTGCCAAGCTCTGCCATGAGAGGTAAGCAAGTCCTTCATATTTCCTGCTTCAAAATTATGTCTGCCAGATATACTAGGCCAGGAGGCTGAAGATGATGCTCTGACATTATAGAGAGAAAATGGGTGACTGAGCAGGCAGTAAACTGTCTCTGTCATCTCTTAGTTCTGGAAGTAGCTTGACTGCACTTCCTATTTAGGTAATAATTTCATCCCTTCTCAAGTCTCTGATGGGGTTAAAGACTAGATAATTATAGTTTCATAGTTAGGATTAAGTTGTTTAGGATTTAAGAAATGTTTTAAGGTCTAGAAATATGGTTTTTAAGTTGACAAATATAAAATAGAGACAAATATAAAACAGAGAATGATTTAGGAACAAACTTGAGACTCAGCTAGGTAGTATAGATCGTATTTTCTTTAATGTTGCCAAATACAAATGAGCTAAACATTTTGAATGTGACTTTTACATATGGATTTCCTGATTGTTTTATAACTGTTCTTTTTTTTTATACTCATTTTTTAAATTAATTTATTCTTGTTACATCTCTATGGTTATCCTATTCCTTGTATCCTCCCATTCTCCCCTCCCTCCCATTTTCCCCTTATTTCCCTCCCCTATGACTGTTCCTGAGAGGGATTACCTCCCCCTGTATATACTCATAGGGTATCAAGTCTCTTCTTGGTAACCTGCTGTCCTTCCTCTGAGTGCCACCAGGTCTCCCCTTCCAGGGGACTGTATGCCATTTATTATAAATAAATAAAATCCATATGTAAAAAAGAAAATAGGGTCTTCTCTCATATAATATATCCAAAAATCCCCTCTCCACTCCTCCTAGTACACCCCACTTCCCCTGTTTCCCAGATTAACTCTCCCTTTGTTTCTTCTTCAAAGAACAGGCATCCAAGAGAGGACAGTCAAACAGAGCCAAACAAGATTTAATAAGACAAGGGAAAAGCCCTCATATTGAGGCTGAACATGACAACACTTTCCTGCTATTTATTATGTGCTCATTTTATATGCTCTTATATTTGGTTTGCAAGAACTTTATGGATAATTTTTGCAACCAAGTTTATAAAGGAAATTGTTCTTAAATTCTCTTTCTTTGTTGTAACTTTGTGTGGTATGAATAGCAGAGTAATTCTGGCCTCATAAAAAGAATTGGGTAAAATGTCTTTTGTTTCTATTTTTTTTATAAATTAAGGAATATTGGTATTAATTTTTCTTTGAACACCTGTAAAAGTCTGCATTGAAACTATCTGCCCCGGAGCTTATTTTCATGGGAGACATTTAATTACTTATTCTTTTTCACTAGGTGTTATAGATTTGTTTAAATTTTGCTTATCTGTTTTGATTTACGTTTCCTGGATGATATATATATAAAACTACAAATTTTCTTATCTTTTGTTTTTGCTTTTGTTTTTTAATTTTTCAAGACAGGGTTTCTCTATGCTATCTTATCTCTCCTGGACTCATTTTGTAGACCAGGCTGGCCTCGAACTCACAGTGATCCTCTTGCCTCTGCATCCCCAGTGCTGTGATTACAGGCATGCACCTTCACACTTGGTTTTATCTTTTCCGATTATACTTAGTTCATGAATTTCTCTGGATTTTTTCTAAATTACTGTCATTTATCAAGAATTTGTAATTGAAGTGACTTGCAATTATTATGTGAAGATCAAATTGTGACTGAGCTTCAGTTGTGCTTACTTTATGAAGTTGGGTACCCTTGTGTTTGATGAACAGATATTTAGAATTTCAATATCTTTTTTGAGTTTTGTTTTGATAATTATATCGTGTCTTACTTTATCTCTTCAGAATGGTTTTGGTTTGCAGTCTAATATTTCAAATATAAACATTGGTACCTAAATGTGAATCTTGGTTATCTTTGCTTAAATATACATTTTTTCAGTCTTTACCTTGAGGTGATGTCTATCTTTGATGTTAAGATATGTTTCTTATATTCAGCAGCAAGATGGATCCTATTTTATCAGCCATTCTGTGTCTTTTTATTGGAGCATTGAGACTGCTGATGTTGAAAGATATTGATGACCAATGATTGGTGATCCTGTGTGTGTTTATGTATGTGTGTGTGTGTGTGTGTGATGTGTGTGTGTGTGTGCATGTGTGTGTGTTTTTTCTTTTGAATTCTGGTCTGGGACTATACATTATTTGTGTTTTCTTGGGTGTCATTAACATGCTAAAGTTCGGGTTTGCCTTGTAACATCTTCTGCAATGTGGATTTGTAGATAGATATTGCTTAATTGGTTTTATCATGGGATATCTTATTTTCTTCAATTATTGTGATTTAAAGGTTTGCTAGATATAGCAGTCTGGGTTGGCATCCATGGTCTCTTAGAATCTGTAGAACATATGTTCAGACCTTTTAGAATCTATTAAAAATCAGGTGTTATTCTAAGAGTCTAATATCTTCCTAATATATTGTTCATTCTTTTTTCCATGCACTTATTATTATTATTATTATTATTATTATTATTATTATTATTGATTAATATTTTGATTATTGTGTTGAAAGGACCTTCTTTTCTCCTTCAGTATGTTTGGTGTTCTGTATATTTCTGCATCTTGATAGGAACCTCTTTCTTTTAACTCAGGAAAATTTTCTTCTTCAATTTTGTTGAAAATATTTCCTGTGTCTTTGACTTGGCTTTCTTTGAATTTTTTATTTCTGTTATTCTTATTTTTGGTCTTTTCATAATGTCAGATTTCCTAGATGTTTTGTGCTGGTTATTTTTAGATTTAACAATTTCTTTTTTTGAGATTTTAATTTATTTTATCATGTCTTTAATGCCTAAATTATCTGTTTGGGTTCCTAAATTTTTCATTTCCACTTTTCTATCAGGTTGTTTTTTTAATTTATTGATTATATTTCCACTTTCATGTTTTGAACTGTATTATGTTGATTTTATTTCATTGTCTGTGTTTTCATAATTTTTTTCAACAGATTTTTCTATATTCTTTTTAAGGTCTTTGATCATACTCATAAGAGCTATTTAAAAGTTTTTTCTTGTGATTTAGCTAGATTGCATTTCTCAGAGCATATGATAGTATGGTTGCTGGGCTTTAGTAGAGACATACTAAGCTGGTTTTTTTGACTGTGTTTTTAACTGATGCATAAGCATCTCACTTTGGAATGATTGTAATGCTAAGTGTTAATCTAGTGTTGTCCTAGTTGGGTGAGTTTACTGTTTCTTGGTGTTTCTTGCCTCTTGTGGATTTAGGACTTCATGATGGCTGTGGGCTGCCTAGTTAGTGGTGCTTCTAAGTTCCTGCCACATGTGACCACTGTGGATCCTGGAGCAAACTTATTTTTAGACTTTGGGAGATGACAGGAAAAAACAGATATGGACTAAAAGGGTGAAAGATTGATGATAGGATCCACAGGAGGGAGGAAAGCTGGATCAGCCCTGAGGAAATGATTCCCTGGTCAGCCATCTGCTCTCCAGGGAGAGGGTGTCTACAGTTTTGGCTGATGAGACAGAGGGTTGAGGGGAGGAAGAAAAGGTGTAGGAGAACCTCTGTTTAGGCCCTTTGGCTCTGGGGCACAGAGCAAGGGGAGAGCCCAGCATGTGGTCTGCTACCAAACTGAGGATAAGGCTGGGGAGCTCGAATTTTAAGATGGAAAGATGAGTGAAAACCATCTAGCTGATTCCCTGGCTAGTGAGTTTCCATAGAGAGACTGCCTTAGGTGATGATGGATGCCTTTCCTGTTTTAGACCTGTATGTTCTAAGGATTATAATGGACTCACACTTTGGAAGTTTTATTTATATATTAATCATTTGCTACTGAATATATAAGTATATATTTATATGTAACATACATATACATATAATATGTATTTACTAAAACAGAGTTTTTCTCTTATATCTTATAGTATACATTTGAAATCACTTTCAAAATGTGTCTAAATTATCCTCAAACTTCATTTTAAATTTTGAAAATATTTCTTTCAGATATTCAAAATCCTTTTCAATTTAGGCACTATTTTGTATTCTATAAAGCATTAGGTCAACACACAGTAACCCAGACAGCTCTCACAACACAGCTAGCTTTTTATAGGTGCTCATTATGTATATATAAGTGAATGAATAAACTAAGCATTTATTAATAAAAAGATGTGAGTGGCAGAAACACAATATGATTATATTTCTTATTCAATTGTTCACATGTTCATCAATTTGAGAATCTCTGAATAGGCCACCTTAGAGAAATTCACTGTATATTGACATTAAAATACTTACAGACCATTACTTTATCCCACATGGAGACATCAATATAAACTTGCTCTAAAGATTCAAATGGAAAAAGAAGTGTCAGCAGTTAGAGGGAAAGGGAAGTATAGAAGTATCTCTGAAAACTTGCAAACAAATAGTTTATTAGGCAAGAAGAACAACAAATTTGTGGGATGGACCAGTGGTTAAGATTATTGTACAAGCACTTTGGAAATCAACTTGGCACTTTCTCATAAAATTGGGAATATCTCTACTTCAAGACCCAGCTATACGACTCTTGGGTATCTATTCAAAAGATGCTCCATCATGCAACAAGAATGCTTGCTCAAGAGTGTTCATGGCAGCTTTATTCATAATATCCAGAATCTGGAGACAACCTAGATGTCCCTCAACTGAAGAATGGATAAAGAAACTGTGGTACATTTACACAATGGAATACTAATCGGCTATAAAGAACAAAGAAATCATGAAATTTGCACACAAATGGATGGAACTGGAAAATATCATCCTGAGTGAAGTAACCCAGACCAAGAAAGACACACATGGTATGTACTTACAAGTGGATTTTAACCATATAGCACAGGATAAACATACTACAATGCACAGACCCAAAGAAGAAAAGTAACAAAGATAACCCAAGATAGGCTGCTTAGACCTCACCTAGAAGGGGAAATAAAATAGACAGAGATAATGGATAAAGAGAGGGTACAAGTTTGGAGAGTTGCCCAAAGAGAAATAAAGGTGGACCCCAGACCTGGGAAGAGGGGAGAGGGGAGGAAAGAAGGCGTCAAAGAAAATAGAAACTGTGGGCAGGAGCATCTCTGGACAAGCTGCAGACCTAACTCAGGGTAGGCTCTTGAGAGGCCATGAGAGGGACTATAGCAGAGACTCCTCGTAGCAGGGGCCATAGAGACTGAAAAGGCCACCCTCTAACTAGACAAGTCTCCTAGCAGAGGAAGGGAAACACCAAACAACCAAAAAAAATTCAACTGAAAACTCATCCTGCCATACAAGATATACATGGAATAAGGATAGACCAGATAGAGCAGAAATTACGAGAATGTCCAATCAATGCTTGGTCCAACCCAATACCCACCCTGTAGGAGAGAGTCAACCCATGACTCTACTAATGATTCTGTCCTATGCTTGCAGACAAGATCCTCAGAGAGTGGTCCCCTGTGGGACTGCACCTCACAGTGATTAGAAACAGATGCTGAAACTCACAGCTAAACTTTGGGTGATGTTTGGGAATGTTGTAAAAAAAAATGGGGTGGGGGAGGAAATAAGCACCTGTATGTGCAGGAGCTCTATCAGAACAACAGAGCCAATTAACCAGGCCCAGAGGGGCTTGCTGAGATTGAAGCATCGCCCAAAGATGGTATGTGGACTGGACCTAGGCGTCGTACAAAGATAGAGCCAATGAGCATCTCAGGCATCAAGTGGGTCTTCTAGTAAGGGAAGTGAGGGATTTCTCTGACATGGTCTCTTTTGCCAGCTTTTTTATCACTTCCTCTTGTTGGAACTGATTTGCCAGGCCACAGTAGAAGAGAACATGCTGCATTCAGTCCTGATGCAAATTGATGGGCTGGAGTGGATTGAAAGTGGGGTTTCCCCATTCTGAGCAATAGAGGAGAGGGAGCGGGAGAGATCAGGAGGGTGGGGCTGGGAGGTGATGAGGGATGTAATGTTAATTAATTAATTAATTAATTAATAAAAACAATACAAACAAAAAGAGTACTTGTTGTTGCAGAAGAGGACCTAGATCAATTCCTTGCAGTCACTTAATCTCTCACGGTCATCCAGAACTCCTGTGCTAATTACTGTTCTATTCCTGTAATGAGACACAGTGACTGAGACACCATATAGTATATAGGAATCATTCAACAGAGGACCTACTTATGGTTTCAGAGGGTTAGCCCATGACCATCATGATGGGTAGAGTATCATGGCAGACATACAGAATATTCCTCTTTGAGAATATTCATTGAGCCTTAGGTAATATTTTGTAGCTGTATCTACTAGGACTGGGCTCTATACTTCTGCATTTTGATTGGTTTTGGTTGTCATTAAGGGTCTCCATTATTTACAATAAGAATTTTTATGAGAAATGGGGAGAGTTCTTGTCTGTGGGTATCATAGTGTGTGTCTGCCTCCTCATTCTCTATAACTGTAGGCCCCTTGCTTCATATCTTCCGATGTGAGTACATACCCTAGAGTAACTGCATACAACAGGTAGTAAAATGAGACCATTTCTGAAGTGGGAGCAGGGAAACAATAGGGAGGTGAAGCATACAAATTATTTGATTTGGGTGGAATGAGACATGGAATGATTCTAGTTAGGAAGAGGTGAGACACATAAACACAGAAGAAATGAGGATAAAATTACAGTAAAAATGTCAAAAATGTAATAAGAAACCATAGTATTAACTATCTAAAAGCAAACAAAATATAGGCAAGTCTGTGTCTAGATATACATACATAGTTTAAATGAAATGTCTCATCTTCACTAAAAATTCCCTACTCAAAAGCCAAAGATCATCTAACAAAGACCCTATTGTTGAATAAACCATGCACTTGAGATACAGGGACCAGAGGCCCCTGAGATGGATCTGACTTGAATGCCCTCTCCCCAAGAACTAGGTTTTATATCAGAAGGCATCAAACAAGTTCCAACGGAAGGAAGAGACCAACAGAGTTACCCAACTGTGATGCCTATGAACCGTGAGGATCAGCAAGGCACAAAAACACTAAAAGTCCTGTAGTAGTACTCTCTAATTGGATTAAAGATCAAAGGAAACTGTGCTTGGTATGAGAAACCTACCAACAACTCTGGCCTAAAGAAATCATGGATCATTTTAGGAGAACGTAAAACAACAACATTGCTGAACCAGCATAATCTCTCACTACATTCTGAATAGTTGTGCTGCATGTTTCCTGAGTGGATTTCAAATACTAATTCATATTACATTGTGTTTTAATTATTGTTATCTTTGCAAATAATTTAGATACAATAATCCTCCATTTTCTTACTTTCCATACACATGTTTTCTTGTATGTGTTGTGCTAATATTTTTGTCTTTGATTTTAATATTAATTTTTACTTCAGCTGGTACATAAAATTTTCTATTATTATTTTACCGCATTTAATCTGTCAGCTTTCTGTAAATAATTTAGCTTTTATATTGTATAACTTAAAGGTTTATGCTTTTCTTTTTTTCTAAACTTCAAATTATTTTAAAAAATTTATCTCTGGCCTTAAGAATGATGCTTAATATCTTAAATACGGCTTACAGGCAGACTGCTTAGTATAGATTCCCTTTTCAATATCTTAGCATCTACTTGAACCTTAGCAACATGCGATTTACCATTTCCATGTGTCATCAAAGAAAATAAGATACGCTATGATCAAAATTTTTTCAATTCTCTTCTTTTTGTATTACAATTTTTAAAGTACAATTCTTTGAAAATTTTGCATACTGCGTTTTGATCATTTTCATTCCCTCAGACTCTTCCCACATCCACATCTTCCTCTCCACACAGCTTTGTGCCCTTATTTAAAACCCTTTGAGACCAGTTTGTACTGTTTCAGTAATCACGGCTCTGTGGTATTCTTTGAGATTGGTCAAATAGAGGCTGTGCTCTGAGACAAACTTTCTTACCAAGCACCTATTAACTGGTACTTGTTCCACTGATAGCGCTAGGACTTCATCATCAAGTCTTCTTCTTTCTTGGATTTGGTCTGACTTACCTGTGCGTGATTTGTGAGTGGTGTTATAAGTACTGGGATTTATTCCTACATCTAAACTTCTAAGTCCAGAAGATGCTTCCTTGCATTTTTACAAGGCTGTTAAACATGGAGAGATTGTGTAAGTTGCAAAGTTATATTAATATATTCATTCCTTCAAACCCGCCTTTTAAGGAGAATCTGAAGAGAGGCATAATACAGGACTTGGCTATTCCATATTATAAAGCATTTACACTTTTCTTTATTCTTCTGTGTATATCATTGCTACTGCCATTTCTTTCTTCTGGGGCGGGGTTGTGACAGGGTCTCTCTGTGTACTCCTTTCTATCTTGGACTTGTGTTGTAGATCAGCCTGGCCTTGAACTCATAGAGATCCACTTACCTCTGCCTCCTGAGTGCTGAGATTACATGAGTGTGCCACGATTCCCAGAACAGCTATTGACATTTCAATAGTGAGAATTTTGTTTGTTTAGTTTTGTTTTAAACATAGAAATATTATGTGAATATTGTTGTTTAAATCCCAGGCATGGGATATGGGGCTATTTTAGCTAGTCCACAATAGCTAACTGTAATTTGTCTCATCTTCTGGAGGGGTGTGATTTTGCCAGCTGAGGACAGTTTACACTTGGAATTATGGGGACTTTTCAGAAGGTATATAATGCCAGGGACCCAAGAGTCACAGCGTGTGTTTCATGAAATGTTTTTAAAATTTCTTTAACAGGATGCCACAAATACTTCTATTTTCAAATTAACCCAAATCTCTGGAATTTAATTTGCTCTTCAAACTTTAATCACATCTGCCAACTTTATTCTCTGATGATCTTACATCTCTTTATTGGGTGTCGTTTATAATTCATAACATTCTGTAATTCACATGAGCAACATTGAAAAGATAGAAAGTAATTATTTGTGTTGTTGACACATCCTTGGGATTTCATTGTTGCTATCACCAAATGGAGAACAGACTAAAACATAATGACACATAAATATCTTTTTAACATAATGAAAAGGTACTCAGATCAAAACATTTGCAAGTATGTTAACATCTGGTAAAGACACACAACAATGTTTTAATTGCTATGGAAGCAAGCAAGCACTTCAAGTCCATTCTTTTAGTAGACACACCTTGGTGGGTTTTGTTGTTATATATTTTTATGCTTTAGACCACTTTTACTTAAACCCCATAAAATGTCTTTATCTTCAGAACATTTAACAGCTCTAGTGAGCAATTTATTGCAGGGACCTCTGGATCTTATTGTTCCCACTCATGGATAACTTTAAGCAGTGACTAGGGAATTAGACCATAGCTTATGGCAAAGTGCTATGTTGCATCTCTGCTGGAGTTCACCAGATGCTGCATAAGAAAACTACCAGCAAGAGAGATCAATGCTCTGTCCTAGAAATTAGATGCGTATTAAAACAATCATTTAGCTTCCATCAAGCATAACCCATCCCTCAACAAGTACTTCAAAAGTCCCACTGGCAGCGAGGTACCCAGTGATCTCTGCTATCAGTTCTGAAGAAGCACTTGTAAAGGATATCTTGAGACATTGAGACTATAACCAAGAGTTTTCTAGCGTCATTGGAAACCTCTCCAATTCTCTGCCACCACCTCCTAAAGATGCACTGTGGGAACTCAAGGTTTTTCTCCTCTGTGGGTTATTCAGCTATGCTCTTCCTGATGCCAGTTTTCTAGAAATGCACCTGAGTTTGAGAGAGTGTACAGAGCTATTGGTTGTTTTATTAGCCAATTAAAGGAACTATCGCACTTGGAGGAAACAGTTAAGAATTTATCCACTCAATAGTGTAAACAGGGGACTAAAGCCATGGAAAGTGCTAAATGCTGCTGTTTTATACCCTCCCCCATCATCTGAAATGAAGTACTGGCAAGGATCCCAGAAGGTAAAAGTATTCCTGGAGGCTCTTTTACCCTGAGAGCATTTGTTAAGTGTCTTGTTCTGTTTACTCAGCCTCATGGGGCATGAAGACAGAAACAGCAGCCCTCACTCATACTAACCTGAGAGCCTATAAGGAGAATATTTCCCTAGAAAGTTGGTACATAAAGTTTTATTTTTCACTCTAACAGTGAGCCAGAAATAAACTCATGAGCACCACTTCACATCAGGAAAGTGATCCATAAACTCACCTGTTAGCTAAACAAATCTAAAAGTGTACAATCCCAAGTAGAGTTGTATATACTACAATGTGCATTTTTATGCTCTCACTGATCAGAAAGACATTTACAAGTAAATAATTGAGTGAAAACTAATATCACTTTCGTAATACATCCAGATACTTAACAGATTGTAAACCAAAAGTCTCCGAGAATACAAAGCAAAAGAATAATACGTATGTGAGCCAGCAGAAAACTGAAACAGACAAGCAAACTGATTACATACATTAATTATTGGAACATTGTATAACATTTTACTTTTCTTTACTAAAAGGATAACAATAGGGTTTGAGAATATTATAGGGGAGAACATGTAACCTATGTTTGAGATGACAAAGGAAACAAAACTATTTTAAATAGATACCAGATAATTAAAATATACAACTATAATAGAGTATACTTTTGAACACTGTGAGGTTTAAATTTTTCTGCAGTTCAAGGAATGAGGGACTAATTGTAGAATTCAAACCACTATGTATATATCATGAAATTCCCACACTATTACTAAAAATGAAAAATGTACAAACTAACTCTCTTTCTCTCTCCTCTTCTCCTAAATGACTAATGTGAAGCAAGATGTAAAAAAGAAGCAAAAGCAACACATGAAGATAATCAGAAGCCAGAAGTTACATTAAAAATCCAATCAGTATTGAAAAATAAAAAGTGAGGATGCTCTACATAGGGATGTATAAGAAATGAAAAAAAAAAAAAAAAAAAAAGATACAAGAAGCAATGCTGACCAATCAATTTAGAAACACAAAGTTGACAAATATCTTAAGTCTGAAAATATAGCTGAATAATAAATTATAGGATTTATAGCATTATAATAATAACAAAAATCAGTGTTTTGCATAATTTTACTGACAGAATGCCAATCCCATGGACTATTAATGACTTTCACTAAAAGATAGAAATATAAGTAATTCTAAGTAATGTATATATCATGCAGCCCCAACGTTGGTGGACATCCCTGATCTACCATAAGCTATGCCTCTCAAAAGACCATGTAGGCTGCCCATGGATCCTCCCCATTCTATTGCTTTAGTCCCATTTATCAAGGTTAATCCTAGTGCTTTAAGAGAATACCAGAGGAAACTTCCTCTCACCCATGTCTGCATTTCCTATAGAGTCCTCATACTGTATCCCCTTAACATCCCTTTCCCACAGCCTCCAACACCAGCAGGCATTCCCCCAACCCTCTCTCCATAGCAAGAACATACCAGCCAAACAGACCATCAAAGCAGGCAACACTCAGACAACCACACTCTGAAAGTTCAGAGAAGAAACAGAAAACAAGAAACAAAACTTCTTCCTGACAAAGACAAAGCAGAAATCAGCACTTAGACTTATAATCACACTAAACTAGGATGCGTAGGCTCCTGTGCAATGACACATTTAATAACAGCCAGAGCAAAAAGTCATAACTAGAGCACAGCTATCACACCGCAGCAGATCCAAAGTATTCCAACATAGCTTACGCTTGAGAAAAAGACTGTAAAACCAAATGTATGATAAGTATAAATGACTTTAAAGATAATATAAATAAAATATATAAACTCAAGAATACACAAACAATTGGAGGATCCCTCAAAGAAACTTAATAAATAAGTAAGTGAGTAAGTAAGTAAATAAGTAAATAACTACAATTGAAGAAGGCAAAACTCTTCAAGACCTAAAAGTAGGTCTTGACAGTAGAAAAGTAATAAAAGGTAGGGTGTGGTGGCACATGCCATTAATCCCAGCACTCAGGAGGCAGAGGCAGGCAGATCACCATGGGTTCGAGGTCAGAATGGTCTACAAAGTGAGTCCAGGACAGCCAAGGCTAACACAGAGAGACCCTGTTTCGAACTAAAAACAAAATCAAAAAAAAAAAATAGAAGTAATAAAGAAAACACAAGCTGAGAAAATCCTGAAAATAAAAAACTTAGGAATTTTAACAAGAACTAGAGAAGCAAGCTTCACCAACAAAATAAAAAATACAAAAAAGGGTATAAGGCATTAAAAATACATTAAAAGAAATGGATACATTACAGAAAATATTAAATCTGATTTGCATTTCCCTGATGACTAAGGAGGTTGAGCATTTCTTTAAGTGTTTCTCAGCCATTAGATATTCCTCTGTTGAGAATTCTCTGTTTAGTTCTGAGCCCCATTTCTCAATTGGGTTGTTTTGGTTTGGTGGTATTTAATTTCTTGAGTTCTTTATATATTTTGGATATTAGACCTTTGTCAGATGTAGGGTTTGTGAAGATCTTTTCCCAGTATGTAGGCTGTATCTTCATTCTGTTGACAGTGTCTCCTGCCTTACAGAAGCTTCTCAGCCTCATGAGGTCCCATTTATTAATTGTTGACCTTAACCCAGAAGCAGAAAGAGTCAAATGGTATATTCTCACTTATATCTGGACACTGGCCCAACGGGTATGTCCCATGAATGTCTTCATTTATCAGGAAAGTAGGTCAGAGGGGAAGACATCTAGGTGAGAGAAGCATAGGAGAATGGGGAAATAGAAGGATCCAGAGGGTCCTGGAAACTTACAAGAAGAACATTATGATGGGCAGATCTGGGCCCAGGGGTCCCGCTCAAGCTATGGCACCAGCCAAGAAAATACATGCAGTAAAAATCGAAACCCCTATCCAGATCTACTCAATGGACAGGACATTCTTCACAGTTGAGTGGAGAGTGGGGTCTGACTTTCACACGAACTCTGGTGCCCCATATTTGACCACATCCTCTGGATGGGGAGACCTGGTGGCACTCAGAGGAAGGATAGCAGGCTACCAAGAAGAGACTTGATACCCTATGAGCATATACAGGGAGAGGAGGTCCCCCTCAGTCACAGTCATAGGGGAAAGGAGTAAGGGGAAAATGGGAGTGAGTGAGGAATGGGAGGATACAAAGGATGGGATAACAACTGAGATGTAATATGAATAAATCAATAAAATATATTAAAAAAGAAAATGTTAAATCCAAAATATTCCTGACAGGACATCCAAAAAGTCTGTGAAACTATGAAAAGATCAAAGGCCAGACAATATTTTCAACAAAATCATAAAAGAAAACTTCTCTCACCTAAACAAGAAGATGCCTTTAAAGGTACAAGAGGCTTTCAGAATACCAAATAGATTGGATCAGAAAATAAAATCCCCTATCCACTTAATAATTAAGAGACTAAACACACAGAATAAATAAAGAACAAATTTGAAAAAGAAAGTCAAGGCACACCTATTATATGTTTATGCCTGATTTGTCAATGAAGACTCTAAATCCAGAAGAGCTTGGATAGATGTGCTGAAAACTTCTAAAAGACCACAAATGCCAGCCCAGAATAACTATACCCAGGAAAAGTCCCAATCACCATAAAAGGAGAAAACAAGATATTCTATAATAAAGTCAAATTTAAACAATATCTATCTAGAAATCTAGAACTACAGAAGGTACTAGACTGAAAAATCTAAACCAATCTAAACTTAAACACACACACACACACACACACACACACACACACACACACAATAAAGCAAAAAACAAAAACAAAAAACAAAAACAAACATAAAACAGAAAATAATCCATCACACAAGAACAAAACTAAAGAAAAAGAAACACAAACAACACAAACACACACACACAAACACACCACCACAACAATTAACAATCATTGTTCATTGATATCTTTTAATATTGATGACCTAAATGACACATAAAAAAACACAGATGAACAGTATGAATATGAAAGTATGATCCATCCTTTTTCTTGATACAAAAAAACACACCATAACATTAAGGATAGATGACCCAGAGTGTACAGTGTCTAGGGAACAGAGGATCAGACTGTACAAAACTGACTGAAGGGGACAAGCCAGGAGTTGCAGAGGATCAGAACTGGTCCCCTTCCTTCCCCATTATGATAGGATGTACCTCGGTTTCTGGAGTCACAAGCTTTGAACACTCTGCAGTCTTCTGAATACTTGAGCCGAGTGCAGGCACCCATTGGGTAGCATAGGACCAGATGCAGCTTAACTGGTAAGTGAAGGTGTTGCTGGATCCAAAACACTGAATTTGATGCTTCTCAGACAGAAATGCACAAATTGGGATTTTTCATCTGTTCCTTGGTCTGGGAGCCACACAGTGTGAACACCCTGCACTCTCAACATAGGGGATACTCAAGAACAGTATCTGGATCCTAGGTACAGAATTCTGGCCTCTGAGTTACTGTCCTGCTATGCTTCTGATCCCCCTGAGGAAACCAAGTAGTTGAGCGAACCCTGCTGAATCTTAGGTGGCAGAGCTCAGACTAGTTTAAGTTCCAGAAGAACAGTGAATGTTAGGCCTGTAAACCAAGCAGCTTCTTTCCAAAGGGACTCACCCCCTTCACTGCAAGCTTAGAAAACCCAAGCCCTGAAAAATGACAGCAAATGGCCAAAAGAAAGGGGTAAGAACACGGTCAACAAAAAACAGAAAGGCATGGCTCCACCAGGAATCCCCAAAACAATGGATACACTAACGCAGCTGAATCTTAGGAAATTTTACATTATATCTATGCTTATGCGATTACTTGAGAAATGTACATGAACATATATATATATATATATATATATATATATATATATATATATGGAAATGAATGGATCCTTCCAATAATTACTGGAAAATACAGAAAACAAACAAACCAAAACCAAAAAGTAAATAGAGGCCACTGAGAAAAACAGGAAAACCTAATAAAAAAACGCAAAGGAAATGATTAAAGCTGTTAAAACCCTGGAAAAGGAAAACTTAGACATGAGTACTCATAGAGATAAATATCAACAGACCACCCTGTACTCCTCCAAATATTAGAGCTAAGTGCAGGACCCCTGGGGAACGCAATCTGGTGAATGGAAAGACTGCTGAATCCATAACACCGACTTGTGGGCTTCTCAGTCTGAACAAGACAACCCAGAAGTTGGGGAGGATCAGAACCATTCTCTACATCCTGTAGCCATAGGACAGGCCATGGGTTCAGGAATCAGGAACTGTTAGCAACCTGCATTCTTCTCATACTTGAGTGCAGGCACCACTGAGAAGGCAGAGGACTGGATGCATTGAAGCCGATGAGATAACAGGCTGCTGGATCCAAAACACTGAATTTGGTGATTCTCAGACAGAAGGGTACAAACTGAGAGTTTGTGACTGACCCCTGGTCCAGGAGCCACAAACTGTGAGCCACCTGCACTCTTTACATATGAGACCCTCATGAATAGCATCTAGATTCCAGGTATAGCATTCTGGCCTCTAAGCCACTATTCTACTCTGCTGCTAATCCCCCTGAGGAGACCAAGT
Source organism: Acomys percivali (assembly GCA_907169655.1). NCBI lineage: Eukaryota > Metazoa > Chordata > Mammalia > Rodentia > Muridae > Acomys > Acomys percivali. Next base: position 83,108,458 of record OU015751.1, on the reverse strand, counting down.
AGTCAGTGGAACCTATCTGAATGCCAAATCCTGGGTGGCAGAGCTCAGACAAATGTGAGTTCCAGGAGGGCAGTGTCTACTAGGCCTGTAAACCAAGCAACTGCTTTCCTAAGGGATTCACACTCTAGAGTGCCGGGTTATAAACCTGAGCCCACACAGCAAATGGCTAAAAGAAGGTGTAAGAACACAATCAAGAAAACCCAGACACCATGGCTCCACCAGAAATCCCCCCCAAAACTCTAATGCACCTGAGTCTCAGGAAAATGACCAATATGCTTGTGCAATTATTTGAGAAATATAAAGAAATCCCAAGAATTGCAGGAAAATACAATCAAACAAATAGAGGCCATTGTGGACAAACAGGAAACCACAATCAAACAGAGAATTGAAATGATTAAAACTGTACAAAACATGAAAACTGAATTAGAATCAACTACAAAAACACAAACTGAGAAAACCCTGGAAATCGAAATTTTGGAGTAGAGATCAGGAATGAAAGAGGTAACTATTACCAACAGAATACGAGAGATGGAGGAGAGAACTCAGGTGCTGAAGATACAATTGAAGAATTTGGTACATCTCTCAAAGAAAATATTAAAACAAAGCCAGATGGAGTCAGCTCAGAATTCTACCAAACCTTCAAAGAAGAACAATACCAGTATTTCTCAAAATATTCCACAAAATGGAAACAGATGGATCAGTACCAAACTCTATACCATTCTGTAGTGCCTTAATACCTTAATACCTAAGCCACATAAAGACTCAAAAAAGAGAATTTCAGACCATTTTCTCTTACAAACATTGATGGAAAAATACACAATAAAACACTGGTAAAATAAACACAAGAACACATCAAAAGATATTAGCAAAAGTTCAGAACAGCCACAAATACTATAATGTATCTTGATGCAGCTGTAACCGAGCAAGGGAAAGACTTGTGTGAAAAAAATTTCAGGTGTCTGAAGAAGGAGATTGAGAAAGATATCAGAAGATGGAAAGATCTCCCATGCTCATGGATCAAGAGTATCAACATAGTAAAAATGGCTATCTTACCAAAAGCAATTTATAGGTTCAAATGTAATCCCTATCAATTGAAAGATCAATTCTCAACTTCATATGTAAAAACCAAACCAAAAAAAAAAAAACATAATAGCTAAAAACAATCCTGTATAACAAAAGATCTTCCAGCAGATTCTCCATCCCTGATCTCAAGCTGTACTATAGAGCAACAGTTATAAAAACAGCATGGTATTGGTATAGAAATAGGCTAGTTTATCAATGAACTCAAATTGAAGACCCAGACATAAACTCACACACATATGGACTCTTGATTTTTGACAAAGAAGCCAAATGAAAAAAGATAGCATCTTCAAAACTGGTATTGGTCTAACTGGATATTTGCAAATAGATCCCTATTTATCACCATGAACAAAAGTAAAGTCCAAATGGATTAAGGACCTCAACATAAAACCAGGCACACTAAATCTGTTAGAAGAAAAACTGGGGAAAAGCTTTGAATTCATTAGAAGAGGAGACAACTTCCTGAACAGAACTCTAGTAGCTCAGGCTCAAAGATCAACAATTAATAAATGGGATCTCATGAATGTGAAAATCTTCTGTAAGTCAAATGACATTGTCAACAGAACAAAGCCACAGCAATCAGACTGGGAAAAGATCTCCACCAACCCTACATCTAAAAAATGTCTAATATTGAATTTATGTAAAGAACTCAAGAAATTAAATGCCACCAAACCAAATAATCTATTTTTAAAATGGGTTACATAGCTAAACAGAGAATTGTCAATGGAGGTGTATCAAGTGGCCAAGAATTATTGAAAAATTCCTCAATATCCATAGTCATCAGGGAAATGTGAATGAAAACAATTCTGAGATTCCATCTTAAACTTATCAGAATGGCTAAGATCCAAAATTCAAGTGAAAGCACCTGCTGGCAAGGATGTAGAGAGAGGGGAACACTCCTCCACTGCTGATGGGAGTGCAAACTTATGCAATCACTGTGGAAATCAATCTGGTGTTCTCTCAGAGAACTGGAAATAGTCCTGCCTCAAGACCCAACTATACCTCTCCTGAGTATATACATGAAAGATGCTCCACCATACAACAAGGACATTTTTTCACCAGTGTTCCTAAATGGTTTATTTGCAATAGCCAGAATCTGGAAACAACCTTGATGACCCTCAACTGAAGAATGGAAGAAGAAACTGTGGTACATCTACACAATGGAATACTGTTCTGTTATTAAAAGCAAGGAAATCTTGAAATTTCCAGGCAAATGGATGGAAATGGAAAGATCATTATGAGTGAGGTAACACAGACCCCAGAAAGACAGGCATGGTATATACTTACTTATAAGTGGATATTGGCTCAACATAGATGTCCTTTGTGAGACTCCACCCAGCAGAGGATCAGGACAGATACTGGTACTGGAAGCTAGAGTGTGGGCAGAGTGCTGAGAGTTGTATAGAAGAATGGGATGATGGAATGACCTAGAGTGGCCAGGAGCTCAACAGGGAGACCACCAAGGCTGGTAGATCTGGACAAAGTGGTCCTACACAAACTAATGCACCAACCAAGGACAATGCATACAGAGTACCTAGACCCCCTGTTCAGATGCAGCATATGTACATCTAATTCTCCATGTGGTAGAGGAATTGCCACTTAAATTCTGACCTGTACTCTGGTGCCCAGAATTTGATCACTGCTTCTTGGTAGGAGTGTCTTGTGGCTACACAGAGGAAGAGGATGTAGGCTGATGAGACCTGACAGGATATGGACAGATAGTGGGGGAAGAAATCCCTCCCAACACCCTCAGCAGATGTCTAGGTTAGAAGAAGGAGGGAAGGTGGGATAACAATCAAGATGTAATGTGAATAAATTATAATAAATAAGAAATTTTGAAAAAATTAAAGATAAACACTTCTTCAGGGTAAAGTATTGGAAAAAGTTATTCAAAACAAATTGACCTAAGGTTCAAATTGGTATTGTAATTTTAATATCTAATATAATAGATGGAAAACAGAAATTATTCAAAAGTTACAGGAAAGAAATCTTCATACTTATCAGAAGAAAAATATACCAAGATGATGTCTCAATTATGACTATCTATGCATCTAACAGAAGGTCAACCACCTTTGTAAAGGAAACACTACTACACCTTAGAACACACATTGACGCTCACACACTGATAGTCTTCAGTCTCCATTCTCATCCATGGACCAGTCATTGAAACAAACCCTAAGTAGAGAAATACAGGCGCTAACTGACATTATAAACCAAATGAACCTAACAGAAATTTACTGAACATTCCATGGAAACACATACTCAGACATAAAACATGTCTTAGCAGATACTAGAAATTTGAAATAACCTCCTGAGTCCTATCAGACCAATATGGATTAAAGCCGAATGTCCACAACAGAAAACTATAAACTAATGGAAACTGAACAACTCCTACTGAATTAAAACAATGAGTCAAGACAGAAATTAAGAATGAAATTAAAGACTTTCTAGTATTCACTGAAAATGAGTACAGAACATATGCAGATGTATCTTTCCTATCTTGGTGCATATAAAATTCTGAATGTAAATCAATATCTATCATATCATATCATATCATATCATATCATATCATATCATATCATTATCAACTTAAACCATCTATCTAGACCTAAAAAAAATCTTAAATCCTAAACAACTAAGACAGTTTTAGCACAAAATTCTACTATACTTTCAAAGAAGAGTTTGCACCAATAGTGCTCAAATGATTACACAAAATAATAATTTAAAAATTTGCCCAATTTATTTTATGAGGTCACAGTTATGCTGATACATGAACCACATAAATAGTCAATAAAAAAGAGAATTACAGACTAATTTCCCTTATAAACATAGATGCAAAAATAGTCAATAAAATACTTGTGAATTGAATCTACGAAGTCACCAAAAAAAAAAAAAATCATCCACCATGATCAAATAAGCTTTATACCAGAGATGCAGTTATGGTTCAACATATGAAAATCTGTCAATGTAATCCATCTTATAAATAAACTTAAAGAAAAAGATCATAATCATATCATTAGTGGCCCCAAAGGCTTTGATAATCTGGAATACCCCTACATGATATAGTAATGGGGAGATTTGGTATACAAAGATACCTAAACATAACAAAGGCAATTCATAGCAAGCCTATAGTTAGCATCAAACTAAATGGAAGGAAACACAAAACAATTATGTTAAAACCAGGAACCAGAAAAGGTTAAAACAAGGAACCAGACTTTTTCCATATCTATTCAGTATTGTACTTGAAGTTTTAGTTTAAGCAATAAGACAATTAAAGGTGATCAAAAGGGTACAGATTGGAAAGGAAGTAGTCACACACAGTACCTTTATTGGCAGATGCTATGATAGCATACATAAGTGACTCCAAAAATTTCTACTAGAGAACTTTTATAGCTGATAAACAATTTCAGCAACATATTTAAATACAAAATAAATAAAAACAATAATCTGTAACCCTCCTATACACAAATAAAAAAAAAGATTAAGGAAGCAATAGGGAAACAATACTCTTCACAATGTTATTAAATAATATAAAGTATCTTGATATAACATTAACCAGGCAAGTGAAATACTTGAATCATAAATACTTCAAGTCAATGAGGATAGAATTTGAGATAGAAATCAGAATATTGATACATCTCCCATCCTCATGGATCTGCAGAATTAACAGTAAAAATGGCCATCTTACCAAAAACAATCTGCAAATTCAATGCATTCATCCACAAAATTCTGACACAATGCTTTAGAGAGGTAAAAGGAAATTTCACACTCATAAAAAACTAACAAAATACAAAACAAAACAATGGAATAACTAAAACTATTCTCAAAAATAAAAGAATTGCTGGATGTATCACCATCCTTTATCTCAAACTGTATTCCAGAGCTATAATAAACAAACAAGCTTTCATGGTATTGCTTTAAATAGACACTTTGATCGATGGAATCTAATTGAAGATAAAGATGTAAATCAACACACCTATAGACACCTGATTTTTGATAAAGAATCTTCCAGTGATTTCTTCATTTCCTCTTTATAGATTTCTGTCATGGCCTCTCTAATGTCCTCAATCTGTTTGGCTGCATCTTCCTGTATTGTTTACAGATTTTATTTGTCTCTTCCATTATCATCTTCATTACTAAGGATTTGAGGTCAATGTCTTTTGCTTCAGTTGTGTTTGAGTTCCTAGGGTTGAATTCTTTGGGATAACATGGTTCTGGAGATGCCATATCATTTTGGTTTTTCTTGTTTATGTTTTTTATGCTGGCCTTTAGTCATCTTGCTGTCTCGAATGTTGGAAGGTAGTTTCTGGTGTCCTTCACTGGTCATTGAGAGCAGTTCTTTGGTGAGTGTCTATAGATTGAGAAACCCTCACTTGTGGGGATCAGGGAATCCTTCCCTGGATCAGGCAGGTGACCTGGTTTCAGTTCCAGGGGACTTTGCTCCACACCCTGGGATCCCCACTAGGCCAGCAGAGGCTGGTGCTCATGCTCTGAAGCCCAAGGTTCAATTCAAGGTAGTGAACGTACAGCTGGTTATCAGGCCTTTGGGTGGGCTTTGGAAACCCTGTCCCCGTGCACTGGGGTTTTGGAGCCTAGGTTCAGTCCTGCCTGAGAGTGTGGGAACCCCCACTGGCTTGTGAAGTTGGCTAGGCTTTTGCCTGTTGGACCTAAGTTAGGTCGTGCCAAGAGAGAGGATACTGCCCTTCTTGTTGTGCGAGTTGGCTAGGCTTCTGCCCTATTCATTTCAGGCCTGTTAAGTCCTGCCCCAGAGAGTGCAGGATCAGCCTGCTTGTTTGAGGCAGCTGGCTAGGTTTCTGCCCAATCTGCTCAGGCCGTGCCACCTTAGATCCATCAGGCCAAGAGTGAGACTAGGAGCTGTAGATGAGAATGTGTCCACAGTCACCTGGGTCCTTGAGTTGGCTGTGAGTCCCTCCGTGGACTGGCAGGATGATCTGAGTGAGGTCAGATCTATCCCAGACTCACACTCTCAGCTCCCACTGGGCCAACAGACACTGAAACTATTTCTCTGTAACCCACAGTTTAGTCAGAAAAGGAGAGAGAAAGAGTGAAGTTATGGTTGGATAGGCTGTGTTGGGTTTTGGATACTATACCTGCATGGTTGCTGGACGCTAGGGATTTCTGTGGACTTTTGGGGCAGTCTGAGGTCAGATCCATTCATTTTCCTGGGTTCTACGCAGGCCAGCAGATCCAGACTCTGGTGCTTCCCTGCCCACAGTTTAATCCCAGATACTGAGTCCTTGACATAGAGCACAGTGCAACTTGCAGTTGGTTATGGGTCTAGACTCTGAGGACTGTGCACCAACCCTCTGTGGGCCTAAGGCCAGACCTACCTGTGCTCTGTACGGTGTGGACCCCTCTCACCAAGGCTCTCCAGATCTTGTGGTCTTTAGCTCCTAGCTGAGTCCCTAGTCTCTGTCCTGCAGATTAGATACCACACTTGTTCAGCACTGTCATCTTGTATCCCCATAATCTATCATGTTTTTACAAACTGCTGAAACAAATCTGAAGACTCATCCTCCAATGAGGGGGCATGTTGGGCAGATGGCCTTGCTGAGGTTCTGGCACAGCTGCACTGGTGGTGGAGGATGTGTCTCTGTGTTTTTTTTTCTCCATTTTCACAATTTTTTTTTAATAAGAATTGCCTAAACTGCTTAATGACCTCACAAAGTTACTTAGTAACATGGGACTATGCTTCACAAAGACCCATCCCTAGATAAAGAGATATAGACATTCAGTGGGCCCTCAGAGAGCTAGAATCTGTTTTATCCAGAGATAAGCAAGCATGTTTATATGTAATCCAATACCTAATTGTCAGCCCTTAACAATATAAAATATATATATCTCTATCCATATATATGAACATGAATCTTAGGGCATTGAAGATAATTAGAGGACAGATGATATGTGCAAAGAAACTTAAGTGGTAAATATGGAGACACTGAATACATTCTCCATTAATTTTGAGAAAAATGTTAGAGCAAGTCTTTGCATGTGTGAGGTGGGTGATCATATTTAAGATTAAAGAATTAAAACAAAACAAAACAAAAAATAATTTAAACCAGCACTTGACTAAAGTTGAGTATATGTGATACTTTACATTTGAAGAATATGAATGTGTTTGAATGGATCAAAGTGTGAGTGGAAATGAAAATAGTGGTTTTTGCATTTAAGTCCTAGATAGTCAGGTGGCTTGGACATTCAGGAAAGAGAATTACTTGAATTCTTAATTTGGCTGCCAGTCTAGATGACACTCAGATCATAGATATTGGAAATAGTCATGATTTTATACATATAAGAAACAAAATGATTAACATACAATTAAATAGTAGTTTAATATGAAATATTTCCCAGAGAAAGATTTCTGGATAACAGTGGAGTGATTTGTAAAAAAATCTACTAAAAATACAGTGAGGTTTAGATAATGTATTGTTCAAGATTTTGCTTTGGATCTTTTATGACTTGCTTCTTTTTCTAAAAAATCATGATTTATAAGTATCATCAGGAGGAGGTCCCCCTCAGTCACAGTCATAGGGGAGGGGAGTAAGGGGTAAATGGGAGGGAGGGAGGAATGGGAGGATACAAGGGATGGGATAACCATTGATATGTAATATGAATAAATTAATAAAATATTAAAAAAATAAGTGTCATCAGTGTCTCTGAATGTGTGTCTGGGTGTATAGGAATGTACATTACTGAGAATTTGTGTGTATATGTATGTATGAGCTAGTGCTTCTGTGTATCTGCTTCATTCACATGCCATATATCTATGACCACAATAATCTTTTGAGGTTTCCCATATGCAAATTCCCTAAAGTACACATGTTTAAATAATTTAGTGATATGAATCTAAGAGCCCATAAATATACTGAAAATAATAAAAAATCATACCTCTCACTCTGTGTGTTTACAGGCCAGGAAATTATGGAAAACCTATGATAATTTTACCAGTATAAAATAAGCTAAAATAAAATATTAAATGGACTTTTCAATGTGGGACTTTGAAAGAAAAGTATATTCCTTATTAGAAGAAATTATAATACCAAGGTAAGTAATAGATAGTATGAATTTACTCATAACTAGATATATTTAAGAACGCTTAGGATCTTTGTTTTTATTATTTTTATGTATGTGCATTTTGCCAATATGTATGTATGTATGCATGTATGTTTGTGCACTATGTGTACTATGTACATGCCATGTTTTCAGAGGCTAGAAGAGTAGCTAGATACCCTAGGCATGGAATTTCTGAATAACTCTATAAGTGCTTTGAAACAACTGTGGTTCTCTGAAAGAACTGCCAGTGATCTTAACCACTGATCCATTTATCCATACCAGAATTTTAATATTTAATTATCAGATGCCTATTTATATTTTGTGAGATTTTAAATCTAATTACTTAATCAAAGTGCATTTAACTAACATGAAGAAGAAAAAGTCATATATCTTTTCCAAAGTGACATCAAACTTATGCTATTTATGATTTCTCCACATGACAAGCCAGCATTACTGTGAGTTTGTAAACAAACTGAATGAATTTTATATCAATCATTGCTTTTCATCTTCTTTTAATTTTCCTAGAGACCCTTTTAATAGTAACTGTATATGCACGTGCGCACACACACACACACACACACACACACACACACACACACTGCCATTGATCAAGAAACAAGTCTCATTGTCCCTAAAACAACATCTGCTGAGGCAGATTTGTCCTGTAGAGAGAGTTTCCAGATCTGAATTGCACTGTTCAAGCCATTGTCAGTATTCAGCTAATAGCTAGTTCCATTTCTGGGACTATATTTAAGTATTCATTCTTGATTCAAGTTGTCTTGTTCCAAACACAGAAGCGAATTTTTAGATGTCCTAGCTAATTTTCAAGTCAAAATTATAATAACCCACTGCCCAATCCTACCAGGATTGACCTCTACGTAGTAACCTGAATAATGTGTACAACATATTTTTTAAAGACATGTTTTCTGTTGTTCACTCACACATCCTTCATAAGTGATGTAAATGTAGGAAGCCTTGATATAAGGGAATATTCTTCATCTCTGGTTATATAAATATATACTCAATTATTATTTTACAGTGAGTAAAAGTGGCGCATAAATAATACTGAGTGCAGCATTAGAACAATGTCTAACATTAGGAAAGAATCCTGTCCTTTCAGTGACTGAGTTCAACTCTGAGCCAGTGCTCACACCTGCCTCTAACTGTATTTCCAGGGTGTCTGGTACCCTGTTTTGGCCCCCATCAGTACCACTTAAATGACCATAATTGAAAATAAAAAAATTTTTTTAAATAATAAATCCATGAATTAATACTAGGATAAATAAGATGCTAATAAATGTTATAGAGGAAGGAATGCAGATATTTATTTATGAGCATGTCAGCTAATATTTCTGTGACACTCTTTTTCTCATGTTGCATAATGCCCAGAGTAATAACAGACAGACTGTAAATATGAATGTGAAATAAAGGAAAATGTAACTTTATGAGGTAGGGCCTAACGGTCTTTCTGAATAATCATCCTATTAAATTTAACAGCCTACTTGAATAAAGTAATTTACTTTAATGGTGAATACTATCTTGGTTCATATGCTTTACAATACATTCACTCTAAAATTTGTATTCTTATTTTCTTCACTAAATAAGATATAATTCATAAAGTTTGCAAAGTGATCCCATTTTGTCATGCTCTAAAATGAGTAATTTGAATTGTAAAGGTGAAAATAAACTTCTATGTTCATCTTTGGAGTTTTCCACCCTCAGCAACACATGTATTTTGGCTGCTGTAACAAAATACAGAGTGTGTGGATTTCATGACAGAAGTTTGATTTTCAATAGTTTTGGAGGCTGGAGGCTGAGATCAGAGCATGAGCAGGTCTGAAGTCCCGTGAGGTGTCCCTTCAGCACGTGCAGATGGCCACCTCTCAGTGTGTCCTCACAGACTCTCCTCTGAAGGTCTGCCAGCTGCTTCTCTGCATCCTCTTCTCTTGTGAAGACAGAAGGAGATTGCAATTGCATTAGAATCCATCCCCATAATCTAACTTTAACTGAATCTTTAAAGATCTGATCAGCAAAGAGTAACCCTGTGACAACAGAGGTTCTGGTTTCAACATGTGCACTTTGATAGCGTTCATAATTCAGTCCATAACATTTTTCAATATGTACATACATATAAACAAACAAACAAAATAAATAAATAAATAAATATGTTCCTCTCTCTTGTACAACCTTTCCAACAACCCCTCTTGTGCAATGATCCCTGATCCTTAGGTACCAAATTGTAGATGTTTCAGTTGGAACTGGCCTCCACAACTCTGCAGTTTGGTTGGTTGTGGTTTTCTATAATGGTTTTGTCAATTGCAAAGAGAGGCTTCTTTGATGAGACATGAAGACTATACTCATCTCTGGGTATAAGCACAGTATTTGAATGCAGTTTGTGATTATTCTGTTTGAGCAATGTAGCAGTTGTTGGTTCACCAAGCTCATAAATTCACAAAATGAGGTATGTGTCTAGATTTCCAGTATTGTTTTCCTTCTTGTTGAGGAGCTCTAAAGTCCAATTAGAGAAATGTGGTCACTTCCATGGCATTCCTGCCACTGTTACACCCTTTGGATTATCACGTCATTCTATTCATTTTTGGTGTTTACCAGTGTCATAGTTTAGTTGAACTGATGGTAACTTCCCTCCTATATCACCTTGGATGGCACCTTCTGGGATCATGGAACTATGTCCTCTGATAAGAGGCACTCAAGCCATCTCTGAAACAAGTATGTACAAGTAACATTATAAAGACTTACCAGAGTGTATTCACTTTAGATAGGTAGATATACATTTACACATATATCTAGATATAGTGTACATTCCACAATAGGCCTTTTATATAAAAACACAATTATGATGGGAATGTATTTTTCCTATTTATAATATGAGATCCAGACTCAGAAAACAACTAAAAAATTAGAAGCAATACTATATTTTATTCCAAATCCCTTTGTCTATAGAAGTCCTTCACGAAGGGAAAAATACAACTCCTTTATCTTTAAAGTCACACCCTAAGAACACACTTCCTAACAGCATGCAGGTGTATTCTTATCAAATCCAACTATTGAACAAGAAAAGACACACATTAACAAGACATAGTAGTAAAGGTATATAAATTAAATTGTAGTTGTGGCATGACTGATATATTTTAGTCATTAATTCAATTCCAAGAGAAGAGATTTTAAGCAACAATTTTGTTGGTTAAGCTCATTCATCGACATCAAATGTTTAACAAGTATTATTGTTCCATTTTGCTATAAACATTTCACCTTCAAATATAAGGTTATTGATCTTTGCTTTTGTTGAAAGTCACAGAAAGTTTGATTACACCAAGGTTGTTATTGAAAGTAACTTCTAAAGGTTATATAAAAGTGAATGAGAATGAGTGCATCAATGGAGCTTATTAAACTTGAACACATTAGGTATATGACATGAATGGAATTGCGTGTGTCTATGAATTTAAACATAGACTTCTAAAATCATTATAACTTTGAGAATGTGAATGTGTGAAAAGCTCTTTATAAGTTGAAGTGAAATTATTTTGAGAGTAGATGTGTGTGTGTGTATATATATATATATATATATATATATATATATAATGCCTGAGAAAAGTTACTGTGTAGATTCTGAATAAATAATTAGTTTCTGATAAAACTTCAGAAAAAGATTGGGGGTGGATGTATACTGAAGTAAGTTGTCTGTTTGTTGCTGGAAATAAAGTTATGAGTGTAGAGAGTACACATCCAAATGCATTTGGAATTTAACTTTAACTTTCTTGTATTTGAGTATTGGCTGTTGCATAGATAATATTATAAGGTACTCTTGGAGGCTGGAGATGGCTCTGTACTTAAGATCACTTTCAGTTTTTTCAGAGGCCTGGAGGTGGGTTCCCAGTTTCCTTTAGGAGGCTTAGAATTACTTGTAACTCCAGCTGAAGGGCCTCCAGCACTGTGTTTGACCTGTAAAGGTATCCACATGCATGTGAACACACAGACAAGGACACAAGCACAAACACATATATGAACAATAAAATTAAAACTTTCTTTTTAAGTGACAGAAAGGATCAAACAGATACATGTGTACTTTAAAGCCAGAAATAAATGATTTTCAAGAACTGAGAAAGTGTCAGCTTTAAAAGTTTCTTTTAGAGTGATTCAATAAGGAGATGACAAAACTCTGATTTCATGAATTAGCTACAAACCACAAAATTTTAAAAGATCAGTTTCAATGAAGTGTTAGCAGTTGACTGTGACAGTTTACTTTACAGCCGACTTAAGAAGGCTTATGTGATGGGGATTTCTTTGTTTTCTTATTTATTTATTTATGTATTTATTTATTTATTTATTTATTTGATTCAGTAAACTGTTAAATTGAATTCATATGGAAAGTCATTCTCGGGAAATGTGCCCTGATCAGACAGGCGGGGCTGTAAATTGTAACTTTTATTTTCTCATCATGAAAGCCCTTGATATAAATAAAAGCTTCATTGATCAGATATAAAATTACAACATTAAATGTCAGGTTCAGTTAAAAAAAATGCCTTTGGACAGTCAGAATGGAATGAAATAAAATCACCTTTGCCAGGCATGCAGATCTCTAGAGTAATATATTTACCACAATATTGTCTCCCATATTTCATGATTCATCTAGAACCATGAAATTATTTCTAAGTTTAAAATTTTGGAAGGTCACAGAAGAGCAATGAAAAACTTAGATTTATCTGGCCATACACAGTATGGGATTGCTGAAATAGGTTTCCTTTCAAAACTAATTGTCAATTTTCAGTCTTTTACGGAAAGAAATGAAGATATTGATCCAGAGTCCACAAAGTATCAGCCTCCTTTGCATGTCCTCTGTTCTAAGAATCTTAAGGTGCTCTCTGACTATGCTTGCATTCACACACATTTCCAGCCATGTCTCAACAAACATGGAAGCCTAGCTTATTTAAATCTGGAGCATTCATTTGCAGCTTCATTGTAATCTGCCCCCTTTTTTTTCCCCCACTCTCAGTTTCACCTCTGAAATACTGGATCCAAAATTTCCACACAAGCTCAGGTTTTGTGGTTCCCCAAAAACTTTTCTGAAGAGAGCAATGGGTATTTTTGGAAAACACAGGTCAATAGCAATTATGGATAGATGCTGATTGTCTTGGTTTAAGATAAAAGCGAGTATCTAATAACGTTTTGTCCACAAATGCAATAGTAAATCCTGATTGATAATTTGAATAATTTAGTCTTATGTTTCATTGTTTCAAAGACACATTATTTGTGTTACTGTACAGTTTATACATTTCAGCAATTACCTGGCTAAATCGATAGGATTTACCTGCTGATATATTTATAGACATTAGAATTTATTTATACTATGTATATTTTATAAAAATAATATGAACACAAAATAAAATTTTCATCCTGAAGAGAGAACAACAAATAAATTAGAAATTTTTGTTATCAACTAGGAGACTCTATCTTCAAATGCATTGTTACAATTTAGTTTTCTTAAACACATATAGTCTATTGGTTGTCATACAAAATATGTGTGTATGTGTAGGTATAAACACAGTATGCATGATATTGATACAAGGCAGAATGAGTGGATCAAGCTGTATCATGTATGCACTACTTCAAATAATTATTTTTCTCTGCTTGGTGACAGCTCTTATAATCTGTTGATTTTGTAATTTTCTAGTATTTGAAATACTACTTTTAACAGTAGTTTCTACAATTTAAATGGAGCTCTGTCTTTCCTTCCTCTCATATAATTGCAGTCTTTTTTTGACCAGTACCTTAACAATACCCTGATACTTCAGCTTGTCATAAACACCATTTGAAGATCTCTTTGCATCACAGATGTTTTTCTTCACAAATAGGTGACATCATTCAAGAGTTTTCTTTTCTTGCCAGGCTTATAAGCAAATGCCTTCTAGTTTCCATCAACTGTGACAAATGAATAGATTGCCTTACTTTACTCCTGTTTGTTCACCTAGACAGTTTCACTTCTATTTTTCATGATAGATAAATCATAGTGACTGAATACTCATTGCTACTGAAGGGTCAAGATAATTATTTCAGTGTCATATTATCAACAAACAACTCCTTCAATTTTGATGATGGATGTCAACTTTACTTTTCATGTAAACAAAGTTATTAGAAAAAATGATTGGGAAATGTCTATAACTTTGAAGGAGAGTGCATATTTTGCTAATGATGTATAGTAAGTGTACAACCTTAATAAACATACAGTAGTAACGATGCTTTAATCTGCTATCGACAGTCTTAACAAGATGTCTTAAATGAAATCTTTTTCTCTTATTCTACCTGATTTACCCGCATGCCTTCAATTTTTTTAACATTATTTTCTGTTTCTTTCTCTGAGGTACTAAGAGCTAGCATAGATTACAATATAAGTAATATTCTGCATGAAAATATAAATCATTTTTTCCCCTTGGAAGACTAAGTGTTTCACTATTTTGAGGAGATAAGAAGAAATACCTTTGTTCATTTTCATTTCTTTCCTTCACTGAATGGAGTGGACTCTCTCAGTCTTTAACCACAGGCCCCTCATACTATGTCATAATCAAATCTCTTCAAGTCTAAGAACATCTTAAAAGTGTATGTTGTGTGATTTATCCTTAAATAAGCACTGTACCTCACCATTAGAGGATATGATCGAAGCATCCCTATGAATGGTTGACACAACATGTATTACCAAACCATATGTTCAGCATGTTTTCTTTCTATACATTTATGTATACATAATAAAATCTAACTTATGAACTAGCCATAGTCTATGTTAAAAGGAATAACAACAAACTATAGAATAATTATGCTAGTATATTATACAAGGTTATACAAATTTGACCTTTATTCAAAAATATCTTATGATGCCATACATTTATAAATCATTTTCTTTCCTTGTTATATAGAAAGAACATTTCCAAAAGTGGACCACTGAAGTGTTTCTTGTATACAATCCTCCAGCATCACTATTGCTGAGTTCCAGTAGCACTTGACTCTTGTGTAGTGATGCTTGCATATCTTTTAGACGCAAGTTTCGATGTGGTACCATTGAGAAGCTATAAACATAGTGAACATTTGGATTGCCTTACATATTTACTTATTTTCTTATTATAGCTATCTGCCATGAATGTCCTCCAAACGAATGCACAGGAACCAGAGTACGTGTGAAAGTCATACCCCACTCTCCACTCAACTGTGGAGAATGTCCTGTCCATTGGCTAGATCTGGGTAGGGGTTTGAAGTTTACGGGCTGTATTGTCCTTGGCTGGTGTCATAGTTTGCGCGGGACCCCTGGGCCCAAATCTGCCTATCATAATATTCTTCTTCAGGCTACCAAGAAGAGACTTGATACCCTATGAGCATATAAAGGGGGAGGAAGTCCCCTTAGTCACTGTCATAGGGGAGAGGAGTGAGGGGAAAATGGGAGGGAGGGAGGAATGGGAGGATACAAAGCATGGGATAACAATTGAGATGTAACAAGAATAAATTAATAAAATTTTTAAAACACCTAATTAAAAAAAAAGAAAGCACCAAAAGTCTGCTTGTCTTCACAAATTCAAGACAGTTAAATTTTTCATCATGGAACAAGAAATACCCCTATCTGAGGAGCTATTGGTAATTCATGGTCACTGGGAGAGAGAGAGTCAATTGACTTTGCTAATGTTGTAGGCTGCCCATGTCATGGATGACTCCACATCCACCTATGCATGGGCAGCACTAACTCAATCTGATGGAACTTTTAAAAATGATAGCCAAATAAGATATGAATTTTAGAAGAAGAAGGATGGGGGATCTGTTTGAAAAAAAGAGGGTGAGAATAAAGGGTTCAAATGATCAAGATATACTATATACATGTGTGAAAATTTCAAAGTACAAACCAAAATATTATTTTTAAAGGGCAATACCCTATGCTTAATCATCTTTTACATTTTCCAATTAAACAGGAACCTTCAACTTTCTAACAGATATATTGAACCATTCTATAGAATATATCATGAGAACATTTTATAATAATGAAGCAGATTACAGAATAACGCATGCTTATGCACCTTATGTTGTAATGATTGTTAAAATAGTTACTTAAATTTTATAGTGAACATATTATTGCATTATATTCACAGATGTTGTTCTTTTTCTTCAGGCTTAGTGTATGTTGTGAGATTCACAACATATATTTGTATTTTTATCAATATTTATTTTATTCAAAAACTGGAAAGTGTGAAAATAATATATTTACGTTTGTTTCAGAAAAGAATGTCCTACAGAAGTTCTTCTGAGTGTTCTCTGTGGTGCAGACAGCAGTCACTTAAGTGTGCATAGTCACCTTCATTACTGTTAGGCTGATTATGGTTCTGTGTGAATTTGTAAACTGAGGGATAGAAAATAATTTCTTATATGACGTTTTTCAAATACAGTTGCATGAATTTTAGGAAACATGCATTTGTATTTCTTATTTTTGGAATAATTTTTGTACTGTTTTTATTTAACATATATTTGTTTTTTATTAATTAATTAATTATTGTTACATCTCAATGGTTATCCCATCCCTTGTATCCTCCCATTCTTCCCTCCCTCCCATTTTCCCCTTATTCCCCTCCCCTATGACTGTTTTCGAGGGGGATTACCTCCCCATGTATATGCTTATAGGGTATCAAGTCTCTTCTTGGTAACCTGCTGTCCTTCCTCTGAGTGCCACCAGGTCTCCCCCTCCAGGGAACATGGTCAAATGTGAGGCACCAGAGTACGTGAGAAAGTCATATTCCACTCTCCACTCAAGTGTGGAGACTGTTCTGACCATTGGGTAGAACTGGGTAGGGGTTCGAAGTTTACTGCCTATATTCTCCTTGGCTGGTGTCTTAGTTTGAGGAGGACCCCAGGACCCAGATCTGCCTGTCCTAAAGTTCTTCTTGTAGGTTTCCAGGACCCTGTGGATCCTACTATTTCCCCATTCTTCTATGCTACTCCTGCCTAAAGTCTCAATAGGATGTCCTCTCCTCTGACCCACTTTCTTGCTAAGTAAAGTTTTTCATGGGACGTATCCCTTGGATTAGTGTTTTGATATAAGTGAGTATATACCATTTGTCTCTTTTTGCTTCTGGGTGAACTATGATTTCTGGGTGAATTATGATAATTTCTAGATCAATCCATTTGTCCACAAATTTCGGGAATTCCTTGTTTTTAATGATGAGTAGTATTCCATAGTGTATATGTACCACAGTTTCTTTATCCATTCTTCTACTGAGGGACATTTAGGCTGTTTCCACGATCTGGCTATTATGTATAAAGCAGCTATGAACATGGTTGAGCATATGTCCCTGTTGTGTGGTAGGGCATTTTCTGGGTATATTCCAAGGAGTGGGATAGCTGGGTCTTGAGGAAGCCCTATTCCCATTTTCCGAGAAAGAGCCAGATAGCTTTCCAAAGTGGTTGTACTACTTTGCATTCCCACCAGCAATGAAAGAGTGTTCCTCTCTCTCCACATCCTCGCCAACATGTGGTGTCATTTGAGTTTTTGATCTTAGCCATTCTAATGGGTGTAAGATGGAATCTCAGTGTCGTTTTGATTTGCATTTCTCTGATGACTAACGACGACGAGCATTTCTTTAAGTGTATCTCAGCCATTTGATATTCCTCTGTTGAGAATTCTCTGTTTAGTTCCAAGCCCCATTTCGCAATTGGGTTGTTTGGTTTTGTGGTGTTTAATTTCTTGAGTTCTTTATTTATTTTGGATATTAAAACTTTGTCAGATTAAGGGTTGGTGAAGATCTTTTCCCAGTCTGTAGGCTGTCGCTTTATTCTACTGACAGTATCCATATGAATTTGAGAATTGATCTTTCAATATCTTCAAAATATTTTGTAGGTATTTTGATAGGGATTTCATTGAATCTGTAAACTGCTTTTGGTAAGATGGCCATTTTTACTATGTTGATTCTCCAGATCCATGAACAAGGTAAATCCCTCCATCTTCTGATGTCATCTTCAATCTCTTTCTTTAGAGGTTTAAAGTTTTTTTTTGAATAAGTCCTTCACTTGCTTGGTTAGAGTTACTCCTAGATATTTTATATTGTTTGTGGCTATTGTGAAGGGAGTAGTTTTCCTAATTTCTTCCTCTGCCTGTTTGTCATTTGTATACAGGAAAGCTACTGACTTTTCTGAGTTTATTTTGTATCCTGCCAATTTGCTGAAGGTGTTTATCAGCTGTAGGAGTTCTCTGGTGTAATTTTGGGGGTCACTTATATGCACTATCATAACATCTGGAAATAGGAATAATTTGACTTCTTCCTTTCCCATTTGGATCCCCTTGATCTCCTTTTGATGGCTTATTGCTCTGACTAGAACTTCAAGTACTATATTGAAGAGATATGGGGACAGAGGGCAGCCTTGTCTGGTTCCCTATTTTAGAGGGATTTCCTTTAGTATCTCTCCATTTAATTTAATGTTGGCTGTTGGTTTGCTGTATATAGCCTTTATTATGTTTAGATAAGTGCCTTGTATTCCCGATCTCTCCAGAACTTTAAACACAAATGGGTTTGGATTTTGTCAAATGCTTTTTCTGCATCTAAAGAGATGATCATGTGGTTTTTCTCTTTCAGTTTGTTTACATGGTGGATTACATTGATGGATTTCCGTATGTTAAACCATCCCTGCATGCCTGGAATGAATCCTACCTGGTCATGGTGAATGATGTCTTTGATATGCTGTTGTATTCGCTTTGCGAGTATTTTGTTGAGTACTTTTGCATCAATGTTCATAAGAGAAATCGGTCTGAAATTCGCCTTTTTTGTTGGGTCTTTGTGGGGTTTAGGTATCAATGTGACTGTGGCCTCATAGAATGAATTTGGTAATATTCCATCCATTTCTATCTTTCAGAATAGCTTGAATAGTATCGGTATCAGCTCATCTTTGAAGGACTGGTAGAATTCTTCACTGAAACCATCTGGCCCTGGGCTTTTTTTGGTTGGGAGACTATCAATGGTTGCTTCTATTTCTTTTGGCGAAATAGGGCTATTTAATTTGTTTATCTGGTCTGGGTTCAATTTTGTCAAATGGATTAGGTCGAGAAAATTGTCCATTTCCCTTAGATTTTCAAATTTTGTGGCATAAATGCTTTTAAGTAGGTTCTTACAATTCTTTGTATTTCTTCGGTGTCTGTTGTTATGTCTCCCTTTTCGTTTCTGATTTTGTTAATTTGGATAGTGTTTCTCTGTCTTTTAGTTAGATTGGCTAACAGTTTGTCTATCTTGTTAATTTTCTCAAAGAACCAGCTCTTGGTTTTGTTGATTCTTTGGATTGTTCTCTTTGTTTCTAATTTATTGATTTCCGCCCTGAGTTTGATTATTTCTAAGTGTCTACTCCTCTTGGGTGTTTCTGATTCTTTTTTTTTTCTAGAGCTTCCAGATGTGTTGTTAAGTTGTTTATGTGGGATGATTCCATTTTCTTTTTAAAGTCACTTAGTACTATGAATTTCCTCTTAGCACTGCTTTCAATGTGTCCCACAAATTTGGGTATGTTGTTCCATCATTCTCATTCAAATTCAGGAAGTCTTTTATTTCTTCCCTTATTTCTTCCATGACCCATGTGTCATTAAGTAGAAAGTTGTTTAGTTTGCACTTGTTAGTATGCTTTTTGTTATTTCTGTTGTTGTTGAAGTCCAGCCTTAGACCATGGTGATCTGATAAGATACAAGGTATTTTTTCAATCTTCTTGTATCTGTTGAGGTTTACATTGTGACCAACTATGTGATCAATTTTAGAGAATGTTCCATGGGGTGCTGAGAAAATGGTATAATCCTTTGTGTTTGGGTGGAAAGTTCTGTAGATATCTGTTAGATTCATTTGATTCATGACATTGGTTAATGAAGCTATTTCCCGGCTTAGTTTTTAATTCAAAGACATATCCTTGAGTGAAATTGGGGTGTTGAAGTCTCCCACTATTAATGTGTGGGTATCAATGAGTAGGGCAAGCTTTGTTAGTAACTCTTTTACAAATGTGGGAGCCCTTGTATTCGGAGCATAGATGTTCAAAATCATGATGTCTTCTTGGTTGACTTTACCTTTGATGAGTACGAAGTGTCCATCCTCATCTCTTTTGATTAATTTTGTTTGAAAGTCTATTTTATTAGATATTAGAATGGCTACCCCAGCTTGTTTCTTGTGACCATTTGCTTGGAATATTTTTCCCCAACCTTTTACTCTGAGGCAATGTCTGTCCTTGTGGTTGAGATGTATTTCTTGAATGCAGAAGAACGTTTGGTCATGTTTATGTATCCACTCCATTAGTCTGTGCCTTTTTATTGGAGAATTGAGACCATTGACGTTGAAAGATATTAATGACCAGTGATTGGTAAGTCCCTTCACTTTTGGTATTTGTAACAGGCCAGATTTTGTGAGGTTGTGATTTTGCAATGGTATAGTTACCTATTTCCTATGTAGTTTTGGTTGTAGTTTGACCCTTTGGGGTGGAGTTTTCCTTCTAGTAACTTCTGTAAAGCTGGATTTGTGGCTAGGTACTGTTTGAATTTGTTTTTTTCTTGGAATATCTTGTCTTCTCCGTCAATGGTTATTGACAATTTCGCTGGGTATCGTAACTGTGTTCTCTTAGGGTTTGCCGAACCTCTGTCCAGGCCCTTCTGGCTTTCATGATCTCTGCTGAGAAGTCAGGAGTAATTCTGATAGGATTGCCTTCATATGTTACTCGGCCTTTTCTCTTGCTGCTTTTAATATTTTTTGCTTGTTCTGTATATTTTGTGTTGTTATTATTATGTGGCGGGAAGATTTTCTTTTCAGGTCTATTCTATTTGGTGTTCTGTAGGCCTCTTGTATGCTCATATGCTTCTCCTTCTTCAAATTGGGGAATTTTTCTTCTATTATTCTATTAAAGATATTTTCTGGGCTGTGGAGTCGGTTGCCTTCTCTTTCTTCAATCCCTATTATTCTGAAGTTTCGTCTTTTCATGTTGTCTTTTATTTCTTGAATGTTTTGTGTCAGGAACTTTTCAGATTTAGCATTTCCCTTGATTGTTTTTTCCAGTTCTGTGATTGTATCTTCATGTCCCAATATTCGTTCTTCCATTTCTTGCAATCTGTTAGATAAGGCCACCTCTGAGATGCTTTCTTTCTTCTCTGATGCCTCTCGATCACGTTTTTTTTTTTCTTCTGGGTGTTACTGTATCATAGCTTCCATTTTTATCTTCATGTCTTGAACTGTTTTAATGATTTCCTTCATCTGGTTATTTATATTTTTCTGAAATTCTTCAAGTGCCTCTTTATATGACTCTTTTAACTCTTCAGACCTCTTGCCTCCTCCTGCATTTGTTTACAGATTTTATTTGTTTCTTCCATTATCATCTTCTTTACTAAGGACTTGAGGCCATATTCTTGACTATCCATTGCTGTTAGGTTCTCCAGGTTGTTATCGTTGGGAATGCTGGGATCCGAAGATGCCAAATTGTTTTGGTTTTTGTTAGCATTCTTTCGCTGTCCTCTTGTCATTTTGATGGCTCTGATGTTTGAAGGTATTTTATAGTGACCTTCGCCGGTTGAGAGTGGATAATTGATGACTGATTATAGGTCTGGTGCTCTTGCCTGTGGGGATCAGGGAGTATTTCGGTGGAACAGGCAGGTGATCTGGTTTCACTCCTGGTGATTTTTCTCAGCACCGTAGGCTCCAGGCTGAGTCAGCCAAAGTAGATTTCTGTTTGGACTTTACTGCTGTAATTCAGATCAGTAGTTTTGGGACCTAGACTAAGGTCCGCACACAAACTTTCTGGTTGTGTAGGTTGATCCCAGCTGCCTTTCCTTCCTGTGGCTTTGTAGTCATGACCCCAGGTAGATCAGATCTTCTGGGGTGTAGCTGTCTTTTAGCTCTGTCTCTATACCCTGTAGAAGTGTACAGCCTCTCCCAGAACTATATGCCTGGAGGGACCAAGATTGCTCTAGGTCAGCAATTAGACACTGCAAGCAAGACCCACATTTCGTCTCCCAATACCGTGAGAGCTCCTTCCTTGCTCGAGCCAGGTGCCCCAGCTAGGCTGTCTCATTCTGGGAGGGTGGCTGGGAAGACTAGGGTTGCAGAGCTCTGGCTGTTGCCCACGGAACCAGGTGTTCTCGCTGGGCTATGATGCTCCGCAATCACTCTAGGCAAGACCCACGTCTCCCGATAGGCCTGTGGAAGCAGTCCAAGCTGATTTCTCACTGCTGCTGTTTGCAGGCTCAGTCCGCTGTGATTGGTGTTAGGTTGGGCCCCAGATGGCCAGTGAGCTGCAGTCCCACTTTAGCTGTCTCTGTTGGGTCCCACCGCCTGTGTTTCCACTTGGCCTAGGCAGGTGACCTCTGTAGTTTGGGATGGTGTGGATGGAGGAATCCCAGGGCAGATTCACCCTCTTCACTGAGACTCCTCTGGCTTGGGGCTCCGGAAAATCCCCTCCCCAAACAGCGAGTCTGTGCCTTACATGCCGGCTGCAGTTTGCATGTGGATTCTGTTTCAGAGTTTGGGGAGTACGTTTAGCACCTCTGGGATGTTGCTTGTCCCAGGGGGTAGGCCCCCTGTTGGTCTGTGACCTTTGGGGCCCCACTCACCTACAGTTCTCGAGGTCCAGCAATCTGTGGCTCCACTTATGTCCCTGGTCTCCTCAGAGTAGATCAGATACGTGGCTTATTGGTAGACGCCATCTTGGAATCCCCAAAACATATTTTTTAAAGAGATGATGCTCTAGCTTTAAATTATCAAATTTAACCTTGAAGTTATCAGATTTTCTTTGACTTCTTAAATTAGATTTTATATAAACTAAATAGAAATAAAGAAATTACTGTGACATATTTTTGTGTTATGTGTTTATGGATTTAAATATTGTTAATACCTCTATAGATTTCAAAACATCTATTAAAATTTGATGACATATATGCCAAGAACTCATTGACCATAAGAAATATAACCACATTATTATTATCTGTCTACTTAATATGCTTCTTTTATAATACCAACTGTCAGCATAAATAATACGCAAATAAACACTTACTATATATGTAGTAAGGATAGTATCATGAAGTTGTTTTTAAAAACACTCTCTTGTAATTTTGTCTTTTGTTAAAATTTCCCATAGTACATAAAACAGATTTTTTAATTTAAACTATTTTTTCTGAGTGTATCAGCAAATGAGGAGTTCATTAAGTTGATTGTTATAGGTCATTTCCAAACTTAACCAGATTCACAAATATGAGTTTAGCAGAATATTTATGTTGCAAAATTCACTGAAACTTTATATAAAGTGCCATTCATGATATCTATTTCAAATTATATGTTTGGATTCCCACACAACTTGAATTTCAATCTCCTTTGCTACCATTTCAACAAAAGCTGTCTTTAGATATAAATCCCAAGAAATAGCCTGGATTTTAAATTTTCAGTCCCATAAGACAAAGACAATATAAAATGTGATATGATGTACTCCATAATAAATTAACCAATTAGAATAGTGAATAAAAATTGTAACCTTATTTTAATGTAGGCGGATAATAATTTTTATGGCATTAAGAACATGATGAAGAAATCAGTGTTTGTTTGCAGAGCATTATATTATTCATGGAAATGTAATTTGCAAATGTTCAACCAAATCTTTTTATATTCACATATTTATTTGAAAAATATAATCTTCATTTTACTTAAATTATCCTACGTTTTGTCTCATCTTCCTGATGAACAATGTAAAACAAAGCAATATGATCCACATTCCACCACTTTGTCTGTAAGTTCCCTCATTGTTAGTTGTAACTATTATTTTTCTTTTTCCTCCATTAGTCAATGCAAAGCTATTTGCGATCATCCCTACAGTGATTCTTGACACAAACAGCCTTTGACTAAGAACTCATTCTTTGTGTTTATTTCAGGACATGAATATTCTGTTATTTTTTAAAACGTAGAGCCATAACAATATGGTGGGGGAGAATGTCCTCCTCTGTCACAGACCTAAGGGAGAGGAATAGGGTGAAAGAGAGAGGGAGGGAAAAAAATGGAGGATACAAGTTAGGGATAACAATTTAGATGTAATCTGAATAAGTAAATTAAAAAATGTAAAGCCTGAATATGCTGCTAAATACCTTTTCTCTCTGCTGAAGATCTATAAATCTTTTTTCAGTTTTATACATTTCCCATGCTAGAAAGTTTTATAAGTAGCCTATAGTATTATTGAAAGTTTTGACTCATGATTTTTACTCTCTGTTTTGAATTTTGCTATTAACAACTTATTTACCAAAAATATTTTTGTACTTTCCTGGACTGCACTGAGGTAGATAACAATGGTCGTTATTCAAAGCTAATACTGATTCTAAAAAGATGTTCTCTAATATCCTTTCCAAAAAGGAAGAAGAATGAAGAGTGACTTGCGCTGATCATACCTCATGGTGAATTATTACTTGCAAATATGGTAACAGGATGGCAAGTTCTTGATACAATAGAAAATATTGAAAAGATGACAGTTTAATGAGTTTGAATATACTGGATCTGTTTTGGATGAAAGGAGCCTTGGGAAGGTGCAGGCCTGTATGTCTTCTGCATTACCTATGTCTGCAAGACTCAAACCGAAATTTGAGTTTCCTTTTCTGTCTAGAAAGATTCTGTTTTTCTGCTTTATTAATAATCACTCACATGAATTACAGACTCAGAAGTGTGCTTTGTATGTGTATGAACTTGTGTGTGACCCTATGTGTGTGTGTGTAAATGTACCCAAGGATTTTAGAGAACAACTTACTGTATTTTTCCTAATTTCAACTTCATTAAGACAGGGTCCTTTTTAGGGGAGTGGGGGAAATCTGCCAGCTAGCAGGCTTGTGAGCTTCTGGTGATTCTCTTACTTGTTTCCCATCTCACTTAGTTCTGACTGGTATTGTGAACACAAGTACCATTATCTGGCTCTCCAATGCTTCCAGGGAACCAAACTCAAGTCCTGATGCTTTACCCTCAATTGCTTTATCCATTGAGCCTTCCTCTCAGACCTCAGATTAGATACTTTTGAAAAGAAACAGACAGTAAAATCAATATGCTCCTATAAGAATAATATCTAAAGATTGAAATAAGCAGAGAGGAGTTAGTAATTGGAACTTGGTTAATTTCTTTGCTATGGCAAGTACAGGATTTGTGTGAAACAACGAAACCTTAGAATCTTCTCTGTCTGTCTGTCTGTCTGTCTGTCTCTCTCTCTCTCTCTCTCTTTCTCTCACATAGTAAAACATTTATTCCAGTAGCTTAACTTCTGTAGAATTCAATAATAATGACTGCAAATCAAAATTTTTGCATTAATTACATTTATTGAATTTATTTTGGGTGGCCTTTATTTTGAATTATTTCATATAACTGAAAATTATTGTTATTTTTTTCTTCTTTACAAAAAATTGATTTAAAGTGAGGTTAGATGTATAGTGCAAATAAAGAGTTTACACATTTCTATCAATTAAAGTTTTTCACCATCTTGGAATTTTTATCCTTGTGAATCAAAAATAGATGTGTTTCCCCATGTTTTATATTTAAATTTTCTTGACTATGCAATGCCAAGTTTCCTTTAAAAAATTTGTGGTGTTTGGGCTTTTCCATATTCTGTATTTGAAGCTTTCCTCTAGTGTGAACCTTCTCATGTTTATTAAGTGACACAGAACAATGAAAGCTTTCACACACTGCTGACATCCATATGGTCTCTCACCTTTGTGAATATCTTCTATTGTTATTGGGAAAGGAAGGCTTTGTACTTGTCTTGGAGATACAGGATTTATAGTCCCTGTAAATCAATCCATGTTTATGCAAAACTCTTCATAATATTAAGGTTTTCCCATATTTCTTACATATTTAACATTTTTTCAATTATGAATTCTTTCATGGAACAGAAATAATTATGTTTATTGAGGGCTTTCCCATCCTGCTTACCAATACAATAGTTTTCTCCACTGTAAAGCCTTCATGACATCAAAGAGAATTGTAATAAATAAAGCCTATCCCATGATATTTACAGACACGTTTCTCTCCTCTGTGAATCATTTTGTGGTATTGAAAGGGTTTGTTATATGTAAAGGCTTTCCCTTTGCTTCCATACATAGAGTTTTCTTCATTATCAATCTTTTCACAATATTGACTACAGTGTGAATGGTGAATTCTTTATCATAGAGTTGACACCAGAGGCCTCTCAAGTGTGAACCCTTTCATGGTATAGAAGACCCTGTGGTCAATAAAAGCTTTTCAACATTCCTTGCACACATGGGATTTCATTTCACTATCAGTTTGTCAATATATACGAAAATTTCCAAAGAAGAAAAGGCTTTCCTACATAGATTACATTTATAAGTCTGTTTTTAAATCTGTATGAGTTACCCTCTTCCACAGATGTGCTCTTTTATTGTTTATCCAATGAAAAGTAGTCAGGCCTGAAATAATCAATAAACAAACAACTAAAAGAGGGTTAGTAGGATATATGGCATGTGTACATAAGCAACATAGGAAAGATACGCATGCATACAGACATAATAATAAAAAAAGAGGCTATCAATGACTATCAACTTGAGAGCTCTTGGGACCTAAATGTGATTTAAAGGAGGAGAACCATAGGTGCTCGAGAGAGAAAAGGTAAGGAAAAGGGATATTATTTAAATTAAAACATATTAAAATAATAAGAATGAAAAAGGGTAAGGATATTAGCATTGGATCTGGAAGAAGTTAGGGAGAGGAATATTGAGTAATATGATCCGGCTAGAAATTTTCAAGGAACTAATACAAATTTATAAAATGTATAAGATGTTTCAAACATTTCAATGTAAAAATGGTGCATCTGAGGTGTATTCCAGGGAACACAGGGCATTAGAAGAGTGAAGCTAACCAAGGAGATGATGGAGTGTGAGGAGACAAGGAAAGAGAAAACACTGGGAACAGAGGAGATGATAGAGTGTGAGGAGACAGGGAAAGAGAAAACACTGGGAATCCAGAAAGTTGTCACAGGGGAGATAAAAATTATAGCAACACAGGAAGACAAAGCAAAGAAAGTAGGAAAACACCAGTGTATGCATCCTTGGCTCCAGGTATGAAGGAAGACATAAACCTCAATTGCAAGGCCCCAGACTACCTACAGCAAGAAGAACCATGAAACAATCAGGATTTATATAAAAGTTACATTCTCAGTGTTTTGGCTATTTATAAACATCTTTCCTATCTTGGTGCATCTAAAATTCTGAATGTAAATCAATATGGATCATGTCTTGTCATTATCAACCTAAAATTCTATCTAGACATAAAGACATCTTAACCCCTAAACAACTAAGCTTAATTGTTAAACTAAACTATCTGATCTCCAACCTCATCAGAGACTTGAGAAGGAATAAAATTGGTTACCTGAGTATACATGGGGTTTAGGTTAGCAGTTGCCCAAATGAGAAGATGACAGAGACCGTTTGCTACCTGAGCAGTCACCCAAAACTTTCTAGAACATTGGAGCATCATCTTCAGCTTTCTGGACCAATATATCTTACAGACATATTTGTGAGGCAGGAATGATTGAGGACTTGCTTACCCTGGCTTGGCAGAGTTTGGCCATCGAGTAGTCGAATATTTAACCACACGCTTCTGCTCAAGTTGCCCCCATGGCCACAGACACTTGAGATGTCAATATCTCAGGGGATGCTTTTCCCAAGCTGACTCAGCATGCGGAGAGTCTCACTTGTTCACCTAATATTCCAAATGAATCCGAGCAGACTGTGACCTTTCAGGAAGTTCACACTGCAAGAGTGATTTTTCTCTAGATCACTCCCAAATGAAGATACACAAAGACTGGATAAAATAAAACCTTCTGGAACCTGGATGATTCACGAGAAAGTAAAAAAAAAAAAAAAAAAGAAAGGAAAAAAAAAAGTAGAATATTGCAAATGACTACAAAAATTCCAAAAGAATTGTAAGAAGTCAGATGGTAATCAAATTCTGTCACTACAAAGAATATAGTGGAGAAAAGTATATCTGAGTTCTGTAATACAAGTGAATACCTTACAAGAAAACTACCTATGCAGTAAAACCATGTGAAATACATGCTCCCATCCTAGGCCAGAGTGTATACAAATCAGAGAAACTTCAAGAATTTAAGACATAGTTAAGTTAAAGTACATGAAAAAAATTGTTCTAGACAGAAGGCACGCGTTTAGAAAGCACCATGAGTAAGGATTTCAGACATTCAGAGAAACATGCAACTGCCCAGTGATGATTTAGCTTATGCTTGTAATTTACACTGTAAATACTTTCTCTGTTCCAGTTCATTTTGCACTCCTGAGAGAAGCTTTCTACAGGCTAGCAACACAGGAAAAGCCCCAAGGTGGACTCTGGCCTTCAATACTGTGAATGGAGTCACAGTGGAGAGAAACCTTATGCATGTAAGTAAGCATTGTGGTAATTTCTTATATGGTCATGATTCCCAAGGGCACTTTCACAGGATTTACAGAAGACAGAATGAGCATGTGTTGAAAGAGTATGCAAAATACTCACAATTTGCAATTCTTTGTGATAGCAGGAAGGAATTTACAATGGAGAGAAATCCTATGCAAATAATCAATGTGGGAAAGCCTTTACATGGGATACTTTCTTCTGAGAACATGAAGGAATTCACTCAACTGAGTGAAATCTAATGAGCGCAGGCTATGTGGTAAATCCTCAAATAATCACAGTTCCCTTAAAAAAAATGATCTTAAGGAAAGATGTTTTCAAGATTTCTTTCTAAAATATACTCTAAATACTCACTCTAAAGTAACATAGAAGTGAGCTGAGGAAAAGAAACGTACAGCTTGGGCCAAATGTTTACCCATAGACTCCAGAGTCCACCAGAATTACACTTTTCTTCCACTTGTCTATGGCCAGTTGCAGGATGTGTTTGAAGTCTCACTGCTGGGGACAGTGTGGCAAGAGGCAAGCTGACAGGCAGGCTCAGAGCGTCTCAATGAACCCTGCTGCAGGCTGTGCACATTCAGTACAGGACAAAAAACACACAAGATAACAAAATGGGGTTTTTAATCAAGGAGCATGAAGACTGGAGAATAGAAAGGAAAAAACCCAAATTGCAACACCAACAACTCATCGATTCATCCATAAAAGCATAAGCGGAAACCCAGTCGGTTGGCCAAGTTCCAGCTTGTCATTAATAAT
Organism: Acomys percivali; assembly: GCA_907169655.1. Lineage (NCBI taxonomy): Eukaryota > Metazoa > Chordata > Mammalia > Rodentia > Muridae > Acomys > Acomys percivali. The sequence continues at coordinate 83,079,131 of OU015751.1, read as the reverse complement.
GGAAAGGCCTGCCTTTCATTAGAGATTAAAAGGTAGGCTTCTGCAGAAACAAAATGAGTTATTTGAGAAGCAAAATCACTACAAAACAAAGATGAGAAATTGAACAACCTGCAAATGAGAGGAAAAACAAAACTGAAATACTCTTTAAGACAACAATTAAACAAACGTACTAAAAACCTTGCTAAATATCCCTAAGGATAATAGGGAGAATATGACAAAAGTGTAGTTTTAATAGAAACTCAGGCACACTAGAAATTAGAGTCAAAGTAATAATAATAAATTAGGTTGCATAATAAAGGAAATTATATGTTTATATAATCAGATATAGAAAGGGAGAAATTAGCTGTATAATGTCATAAACTTTGAAAATATAGTTTTATGTTAATAGTTTTAAAAGTAGATAAAGAGGCCAGGTCTGATGCATTTCTTTGATTCCATACTATGGAGGAATGAATACCAGGTGATCTCTGTGACTTTTTGGCCAACCTGATCTACAATGACGTTCCAGTCAAGCCA
>OU015751.1:83016137-83078605 GCA_907169655.1 Acomys percivali | reverse complement strand
CGCTGATAAGCTCCATGTTCAGTGAGAGACCATGTCTCAAACAATAAAATATAGAGTGGTAGAGATGACAGTTCTGTTATTTGGACTGTGATGATTGAATACAGTTATAGTCACTCACAAACAAACATATGGATACATATTCATGTATTATTATACATGCATTGGAGAGAGAAAGGAGAGAGAGAAAGAGAAAGGGGGAGAGAGAGAGAGAGAGAGAGAGAGAGAGAGAGAGAGAGAGAGAAGAGAGAGGAGAGAGAAACAATATTCATCCAAGTTGTTCCAAAGTTATTGTACTTTAGCTATTAGTTAGTATTTTATCATATTTTATATCACGATTTGTTTATTCAGCCATCTGTTGAGAGAAAATTCTGCTCTCTATGAATTTGGAGGATACCATAAAAATTCCTGTATATTTCTTAAATTTAGCTTCTATTCTTAGTCTTTTATTTTGGTGAAGAATATCTTTTTACTTCATACAGTTGTTGAATATATGTTTTATGAGACAAAAATTTTATTTTAATCATCTAAACTTTCCTTACTTGATGTTCCATCATAATTTATGTTACTGAAAGATATCATGCATGCTTCTGTTTTAAAACAATAGTGCTATAATATCTACATTTCTATAAATGCTTTTGTGTGAGAACATGTTTTCTCTTTTTCTATATGAATTAGAAATACTATGAGTTACTATGTCAGTAACTAATACTGTTCTTAGTTTTTACTGTAACTATCACTGTCTTTGATAGTGGTTTCACCATTTTGTATTGCCACCAGCAATTCATAGGTATTCCCCTATACCCTTGACATTCTCTTTGGTATTGTTTATGTTTTGGACTTTTGGGCCTTCTCAGAGGTAAACAGTTGTAGTGCTTTAAACTGAAAGTCCTTAGTGGTGAATGATGACAAACATGACTCCATGGGATCACATGGAATTTACATGTCTGCCTTGCTTATGCTTTCATTAATGTACATTTACACTGATTATGTTAATAATCTCAACAAAGCTTTCTGGGATATAGATGTAATTTCATTGACTCTACAGCACAAGTGTGGAGAAAGGAAATTTTGATAGCACAGTCTTTTTATCTAGAAACATGGGTTACACCTTTATCAAATTAATCTGGTTTCTCATATCATTTATTTTTCATTTTCCTACTATTTATTCTGCACAGGTAATTTCTTCCACATTTGTAGTTAAGTATATTATTTTAGTGTCAATATAAGTAGTATGTATTTTTAATTGCAAATTCCATTTATTCATTGTAGATCATTAGTAAAGCAATTAGCTTTTGTAATATTAACCTTGTATCCTGCAGTGTTGGTATGATTGGTTATTAGTTCTCAGAAATTTTGTTTTGAAAAACTTTTTTCCAGAATTTTATGGGGGAAATTATGTCTATTTACAAAGATAATTTCATTTATGCCTTGTGAATGTGCATCAGTTTTATTATATACTTTCTAGTGGACTTCCCGGACCTTGATACAAGCTCTTGTGAGAGGAGGCACTGTTGCTTCTATGCTTATTTCATCATTAGAGCCTCTATTGTCACAGCATGAAGTATGATGTCTCTAGAAACTATTTAAAAATATTTTTTATAAATGTCAGAAGTCCCCCCCCCTTAGTCTTTAGCAACAAATGATTTGACTTATAAGTTTCAACTTTACAGTAGATGGAAGGCATTATTTATTTAGTGAAAAAGTTCTTTTAGATTTAAATGTGCTGTATACCCAGCCTGCCTTGGTGCTCTCAATGCTGGGAAGTGGTACCATGCTACAGCCTTCTATAACCACGGCAGCCCAGTTATAGTCAACTGAAATTGTACTATGTTACTCACATTTGATGTTGAGTAATTTCCAGGTTAAATGCAGTTTCAACCTACAGTATTGTCCACTGAGGACAGGTATTTTACGTCAAAGTGTGTACCAAGCTGTGGAGTGTCTGAGAAAGCAAGCACTGTAATAAAAGAAACCATCAAGATTTCCCTAAGTAATGGCAGACTGGTTTATGGTTATATGGCTCAGCTTGCTGTAGTGTTTGCTTCAGTATTGAGAAGACTAAGAAAGGTTTCTATGTTTTTAGGTATTTCGTTGTTTGCACATTTGAGGAAGAATGGAATTGGTAAAGGCCTTGAAAAGGAAAATTAAAGCATCAGAGTGCAGGTAAACTGTCTTCAGTTTTGTACTTCATGCCTCAATAATATAGTCACAGTACAGGAATCTGCAGAAGACCTCAGAGTTCCAAGGGGATACAAGGGGACTGTGAATGTATGTATGGAATTAGAATAACTAGCCATAAGGCCCAGCTCTGGGGTTCTTTCTTCTCGAAGAGACTGTAATGCAAATTCTGGAAGTCCTGTGAGGGAAAAATAAACGTTAGGCCCCATATGTCCTGCAGGGAGAAAACTTTGTAAGGCATATACTTATAGTTGAACTACAAGGCAAAATCTTTTCCCAGAGCCAGGCTTCTTACTGTATTAGTATCAATGGCATCTGTCCAAACACTGTGTTGTAGAAAGCAGAGAAATAGAAAAACTAAGCCTCAACCAGCTTCCTGTTCTATTCGGTTGGTTTTCTTCAAAGAAGGTGTACCTCTGGCTGGTATGAAACTTGCTCTGTCACAATACAGGTGGACTATGCTCTTGCCTTAGCTGTCCCAGTTCTGCCTCATAGGCATGAGCCTCATCACTCAGCTTCTTGCCTCTTTAAATACAATTTTGAATGCAAAAATTATTTTATTAAAATTATTTTTCAAATGTAGCTGTAGATCCTTTGCAAAGCTCCTTCCCTGCCATGAACATTCACAGATGTGTGGACTTAAAGGAATGGCCTTCCTTTGCCCACTTTCACTTCTGAGCATACATTGCAAAAATGTTGCTCCCTTCAGAGAGTCTTCATTATATTTTAAAAGACTATTTCAGAAATTGAAATGACCTATACCAATAAACACAATACCTTCAAGTATTTTTGTTTGTCTTGTGATTCTCTTGGTTTAATTTATATTTTATTCTATTGCAATAGAATAAAAGGAATTTAGCTTATTTTTTTGTTCAAAATTGTATAAGACAGCATTATATTAATTTATAAGAATTCAAAGATCACAACAAAATATATGCACACTTAAAGATGACAGATACTATACTGTAAAATGTTATAAGATAATTATTTAAACTTTGGGGATTAATTCTGAATAATTTTGTTTATGGTTTATATACTTAGAAAAACACAGAGACTAATAAAGTAAAAATAAAATGATCCGCAAATATCACATATATTTGGAGCATCAAGCCTTGACTCATATTTTTGTGTTGTGCTACAATTTAAATGTTATTCAACTGCAGACTTAGTCAATAATATCTGGGTACATTCTTTAAAAATGTGCTTTTGAGTCATTCCCAGTTGATTCCTCTGCAGGAAATGATTTGTCTTCATGAATGCAATTTTAATCCGAAGCTTAACAAAATACACCAAATAGACTCTTGCAATGAAAATGGCTTTCTTCTCCATTCCCGTAGGTACTGGTTTCCTCTTCTTCTGTGCAATGCCTCAGCATGTAATTAAGACAGACCAAAATACAATTTAGACACGCGGAAATCCAAGTATGCATCTTACCGGAAATTCTATCCATCTTTTCACCTGGACACATGCAGCTTGTAAGTGAATATCATCTGTTGTTAAATTTCTGGGTGTTACATTCTATTTCTATTTCACCTGCAAAACTTTCCCCAACCCAATGGATATAAAGCTTCTTATTTTTTGCCCAATTTTCTCTTTAAATGCTCACTAACCACTGTGTACATGTGTGATGTGTGTGCATCTGTAGGGGTAAAGCAAAGCTTTTGGGTAGAGTCTCCCTTTTCCGCCTTCTTTGAGAGGGTTTTACCTTGAATTTTGAAAGCCAGGCTTCCAGCGCCCAGAGTGTTAATGGATTATCCCATATCAGCCTCCCATCCCAGTAAGGGACATGGATTTGCAGAAGCTTAGGCTGTTGCATGTAGCTTTTATGTGGCTTATTAGAGTCTGGATATGAGTTCATCAGACTTCACTGAAAGCAGTTTCACCTACTGATCTGGCTTCCCAGCACAGTTCAACTGTTTCTACTTCTTAAAAACATGTATCCAATTGACTATGCCTGGGGGGGTGGGGGGGGGAAGAAACACAAAGGAAGAAATCATTCCAGAACTACTGCTTAAAAAGTGTCACAATTTACAAATCTCTGATTAACCACACAAGCGTATGCATCATGCTGTAAACACCTGTTTTATACTTTGTATTGCCATTACATTCAGTTTTAATGTTGCTATTATAATTAGAATTATAACTAATAAGTTCCCAGAGACAAAGTCATTAAAAATGATTACAGATTTCCGACTTAAGCATTTTATATTGGCTAACCAACCAGAAAGCTGATACATCGGTGAGGTTAATTTTCCTTCTCCCAGCAGTCATTAAATGCCTGTAGATTAGGAGATATTGAACGTTCCATGCTAGCATGTCTGTTGATGTTGTCATTTTTCTTGTTTTGTTTAAGCTGCCATTCAAGGAGACACAGTATCAGGGCCGACTTCCTGTTCGTCTGTCGCCTCTTTTGTGATGCTCCCTGAGCCTCAGGTACAGGAGTTTTGTTGTAGATGTACCTGCTTGCATAAGAGATCACATAATCTATTGGTCTCTACATTTTGTCCAGTTGTAGTTTTCTGTGATGGTCACCATTTGTGTAAAGAAGCTTCTAGAATGAGAGTAAGAGCTATACTTCTCTGTAGGTGTAAGAATATGTTTTAGAGTGTAGTTAGGACATATGCTAGACAAGAAAGTGGTGATAGTGGGTTTTTCTCCAAGCCATATCGTTAGAATACAAGAATAGTTGGTCTGTCAAGTATCTAGTACCAGGCATAGTTTCTTTTTCTATTGAACAGGAATTAAGTAGTTAGTTGTGTTAGTCACTGCAAGTGCCACTATGGCACCATTAGGGATATATTGCTCTGCTGGTCATTGTTGTAATTAACAGGCCACACCTAGTTAGAGTGTTGCCTGAAGCCATCCCTTGGCAGCCTGCATAATGTTATCTGGTACTAAGGAAGTTAGATGATAAGAACAAGTCTTTCCGTGTTCACTCCAGCTGGAGTCATCTGACATTATTTTTGGTAATAGGGACTTACTTTTAACTTCCTGAGACAACCAAGAGCAACAGCTCTTGTTTGAATTGTTCGGGTGGAATTCATTGAAACAACAGCTCAAATGGCGGCTTCTCGTGTCTAGCATGTGGGTTGGAGGTGTTGTTATATAATATATTGCCTCTGTGGGGAATAATTTAAATATGCATATTTGTAATATTTGGCAAATATAAGATATTTACGAGTCCTTAGCAAACGACTGTGGTCCTCTTCTTCTTTTTTAACCTCCTTTCCTCACCACAGCCCAGTCTGAGCACTCAAAACATTTCCTTTTGTCCCTTCAATATGCCTTTTATCACGATTTCCCCTCTTAAGCCCCAAACTCCATGATCCCTTTATGTTTTTTTCCAGTTACTTCATATAATTTACTCATAGCTGAAGATGTGGAGTAAGAGACTACTGGTGAGTAAGACTGTGTGGCGTTTGTCTTTCTGTGTCTGGGTTACTGTAGTCACTAAAATATTTTGCATGTCCATTCAATTACCTGTAAGTTTCATGACTTAACTTTTATTTATAGCAGGATAACATTTTTGTCCTGTATACGTGTCATATTTTCCTTTTCCAATCACCTGTCAAAGGACATAAAAACAATAAATATAGATTCAAGATTTTCTATCCATATATTTGTATAAGTAACAATAATAATAAAAAAAATGCTATCAATATGAGAAGTGGGAGTAAACATGGGAGGGACTGGAGAGAGGGCTACTGGAGCAGTTGTAGGAAGAAAGCTGAAGAAAAAAGTGCAATTATATTTTAACTGAACTATAGTTAAATCAAACATAGTAAGAAAATGCATTTTCATTGGCTTTTAACTGGTCTGGAAGTCAATTAATTGTCAGTACTAGCAATGAATGAAAGGCATACTCTATAAAATGTGCTCATGTCAATAAAATCATGATTGTAAGAGTGAAGATATGGCTTAGCCATAAAATTCTGTAGTGCTTCTTCAGAGGATCTGAGTTTTGTTCCTAGCATTTAATACTGGGTAGGTTACAATCACCTATAGCTCCTGGTCCAGGGAACCCAACATCTGTGGCTTCCCAGGAAACATAAATAATAAAACCATAAGTAAAGTAAAATCATGAATACAAGTTCAGTGTAACCTGATGGTATCCCTACAAAAATGTTTAAATATATCTCATAATATAAAAAAAATGCCAAGGCTACATGAAGAAAGATGACTTATTATCTTCTTGAAATGTGAAATTGCTACACTTAGAGGACTACCACAGGAGTGATGGACACAGTACAGCAAATAAGGTAATGAAACCTGCTATGGCTTTATCTGAATGATAAAAAGACGACTGTTACTATTTAACTCAAAAGGCCTTTCTTTTGTCCAAAATGTTACTGCGTCTCTTCCATCTATGAAATCTCTCCTCTTTTTGTTAGCTACTTATACGATTATTTTGTGATATTTTTACATCACTTATGATTAAAATAGTTCTCTTTTTCTGTCAGACATTGAGATAGCTCTTTGCTTGATATATGGAACAAATGCGTACTAAGGTACTAATGTCAAAAGAATCTTACAATTTCTGGTGGGCATTTACAAGTGTGAATTATCCCTTCTGTTCTTAGATAAAGAACAACCATGAGAAAGCTTCCCAGGGTTTCCTGGAACTATCAGAGAACTGGAGTCACAGGGCAAACCACCAGACCAAAAGTGGAAAGGCAGGCAAGCAAATAATCACAGCCAAGATGTTTTCACCCAAAGCAAAAGCCATCAGAGCCGCAAAAGAGTAGAATCATTTACAGGGCAATTTTAACAAATTGGTGGAGCAGGGAAATGGGCCAACATGAAAATAGAAACCTCTTGAAATCTGTAGGCTTAAAGAGATTCCCTAAACTCTTACATTTTTAACTCCGTGAACTGACCACATTCTCCTGGTAGAGAACCAAAAAACATCTTTGGCTTTGGCAAGGAATGAAAAGAAAGAGTCGATAGAAGTCAAGCTGTAGTTTTTTCTTTAACAAGGGCATGGTTTACTTGGAAAAAAATATAACTTGAGCAACATTGCCTTGGAGACTAGGTAGCAACTGATTTTTGTCAGTCTAGTATTAAAGGATAAGCAGCCCAGCAATCCCACCCTCTTGTACGTCCAATCTTTTTGAGTACATGTATGGGTGAACCTGTGCTAGTCACAGAACTCCTCTCTTATTAATGGTGACACCTATATTTAATGTGCTCTATTTCTATAATAAATGTGCTTGTATAAGACAGAAAATTATGACTGTTCTTTAACGTAAGAAGCTTTTTAAAATATCTACACTCTTTAAAACTATTACAGTAAGCACTGGAATTTAGGCTGCGATTATGAACCAATACAGAAAGTCTCTCAACAACAAGTGTATAGTCATGAAATGACCAGAATGTGTGCTGTAGACCTAACAGGACTTGATTCCTTCAGAATTTTAAATTGTTGAACAATTGCACAGGATTCTATAGCATTACATAACTGAAACAAATGTTAGAATGGTCTAGCAAAGAATGTTATTGTCACTAATAAGAGATATTTTTTACTAATGGCAAATACTAGACTATCTCTATGAATCACCACTAAACTAAAAGGAATATGGGAGACTGTTCTTTGTTGTACCTTTGCATATATTCAAACACATGCATTACAGTTTTTAAACTGTGGTAAAATATAGCAAACACCATTGCCTCTATTTTTATGAAAACCTTTTTTTTTGCTTGATATCATTCATAATGTTGTTCAATGATAAACACTTACCACTCTGCATCTACATATACTAAACTTATAAAACAGGAACCCTCTTTCCATCAGTGATGTCTGAGTATCAGAGGATCTAGCGTAATGAATAAAACACTGGCTTCTGACAGCAGGTCACCTAGAAGAGACTCTATACCCTATGAGCATATACAGGGGGAGGTAATCCTTCTCAGGAACAGTCATAGGGGAGGGGAATAAGGGGAAAATGGGAGGGAGGGGAGAATGGGATGATACAAAGGATGAGATAACCATAGAGATGTAACAAGAATAAATTAATAAAATAAATTAAAAAATTGTCAAAAAAAAAAAAACCCACTGGCTTCTTTTTGTAAGAAACTACTTAACCTAGCACAGTAGCTTGAGGTTCAAATTACAGCATGTCTTCATTACTTCCATTTTAAGGTAAGATGAATTGAATGCAAATTCTATTGAATATAGGCTCCATAGTTTACATTTATATTTACCTGTTAATGTGAACTTTGTATATTCTCTAATTTTACTATTGTGAACAATGTCTTCTATGAACATTAATGTAAAAATATATATTAGAGAGCACACATTCAATTCCCTGAACTTAACAACAATTAGTGAAAATAAATTTAATTTATCACAAACAGTGGTGGAAACAAATTTGGTATCCTTTCTAATCTCTAAACTTAAAAAAAAGACCTGAAATAAAACGTATAGATTGTAATATAGTGTTTTAAAACAGAGAACAAAATATTGTATACTTTAAAAATTCATTATTCTAAGTGTTGCTTGAGGATGATAGTGAATCTATTTCAGATATGGAATTATTTTAGACTTAGCTTTACGTCACAGTGAAAACACAGTGGTTTTTATATATAATATGATATAAATATTTCAGTTATAGTTACTATAGCCTCACATTTATTTCTTGTTTACTTAAACACAGTTCAGCATATTAAAAAACAGTAACTTAGTACATTTGGGACACTATTGATGTTTACTTTATTACAATATTTCTACTAAATACTTAAGAGCATAAGAGACATTATCTCTTTTCAAATATTATCTGTTCCTCTTTTTCCTATTAATTCATTTAAGAGGCACTTTTTACACTAAAAATTAGCCTTCAAATAATTTAGCTTGAAATTAGTCTATTCACCAACAAAACTCCAGCACTACAGGAATTAAATATAATCCTGGTGTAATACTGGACCCAAGTAGCATCTTAAACTACTCTTTCCTTGTAATACATTCTGTTCTGATGGAGCAATTGTATTTTACTTGCTGTGTTGAAGTTTCTGTGATGCTGTTTATTCATATAACAAGCATGAGCTAAAAATCTAGGTTATTCTCTTAATTATGTTTATGAATTTAGAAGTCTATCTAATAACTCAGCAAAGGCATGTATTATTTCTGGTAAAATAGACATAATTGTGTCTAATGGGTGTTGGTGGAATTGATTATAGCTTATCAAAAGTAGGCTTCACTGACAACACAAAAATGTGCAATTGAGATACTTTAAAGAAATGTAGGATGGCACAATTGCTAACACTCTTGAGTTTACTTTAAACAAAAAAATTCTCAAGTTATGGAAAATTGTTCCACATCTTTTTTTGTGAAAATATAATACTCAAAAATACAGCATAAAATCAAATGTTCTCTTCACATAATTTTTTATTGTTTTTGTGGCATGTTTCATCTATCATGGGACATAAAAGGATGCAAGAAGAGGATGAAATACTGGATGCTTCTGACCACTGGATTTCTATGTATGATGTAGAAAAACATTACCTGTTGATTTTATATTTTGTGCGTCACTTTCCATTCTTATGCAAGGAAAGCTGTTTTTCTTTCTATCTTAATTTACGTGCTCTATATTTGCCCTTGAGTTAGTATAAAGATTATAGGCAACAATTAATACAAAGTGTCCATCCCATTTACTGACTAGGGTATTTATTGTTATTAATGATAAGAAGTTTCAAGGGCTTAAAACAATTCTAAAATGATTCTAAAAGTGTCATTGTTACTCATTTATTAATAAATCACATTTGGAAAGACTACCAATCCTCCAACAATAGATGAATATTCTTTATGGCCTACAATTAACACAGCATAGCCTTAGATTTTCAAGCTTGAATTAAAATTGCATTGAACAGATCTGATAATGTGTCTTTGTGCCATTATGTATGGCACCAGAACTTCCATGTGAAAACAGCTCAGAAGTCATTTACAGTAAAACGTCTACTTCAAACCTTTTCAGAACTCACTTAATTTTCATTATCGGATTATGTTATAAGATTTTGTTAGAAGTTTCCATTCAGGGGGAAGAAGGTATTATTTTATTCCCTGTACAGTTTTAGTGAGAAGCTGTTTGCTGTTCACTCCTTTCTGCTATTTGAAGGAGGCAGCAAAGAAGGGTACCGCCCAAGCTGAGCAAACACCTTTCTTCTTCCCTTGTGTGCGAGTGTGAATGAATAATAAGAATACATTTATAGATTGCTCACCCACACCACCTCAAATTACAGAGGGAAATTCTGTCATAAGGTGATACTACCAACATTTGAAAAATTATTTCCTCACTGTCATTTCCAAGTTTCACACATCTGGGATCTTTTGAGTCTCTGCTGTATAAACTTGAGAAATTGTTTTAAACTTGTAAGTACCAGACTAAGCTTAATTTCTTCTTCCATGCTCAGCTTTGGATCCTATTCAACTCCTACAGCTACTGGACTATTTTGCAGACATTCAGTTACATCTTATAAAGAAAAAGTACATTATATTTACATTGTGTTGCTTGGGAAAAGCCTCTACAGCTTAGCTTACTTTTTAAAAAAATTATTAATTTTTTTATTTTAGATATATTTAAAATTTATTCATATTACATCTCAATTGTTATCCCATCCCTTGTATCCTCCCATTCCTCACTCACTCCCATTTTCCTCTTAATCCCCTCCCATATGACTGTGACTGAGGGGGACCTCCTCCCCCTGTATATGCTCATAGGGTATCAAGTCTCTTCTTGGTAGCCTACTGTCCTTCCTCTGAGTGCCAACAGGCCTCGCCATACAGGGAATGTGGTCAAATATGGGGCACCAGAGTTCGTGTGAAAGTCAGTCCCCACTCTCCACTCAACTGTGGAGAATGTCCTGTCCATTGGCTAGATCTGAGTAGGGTTTCGAAGTTTACTGCACGTATTGTCTTTGGTTGGTGCCATATTTTGAGCGGAACCCCTGGGCCCAGATCTGCCCATCATAATGTTCTTCTTGCAGGTTTCTAGGACCCTCTGGATTCTTCTATTTAGCAGCCTTATTCATAATAGACAGAATATGGAAACAGCCCAAGTGTCCCTCAGTAGAAGAATGGATAAAGAAACTGTGGTATATTTACACTATGGAATACTACTCAACTATGTAAAACAAGGAATATCCACAATTTGTGTACAAATGAATTGAACTAGAAATGATCATGAGTGAGTTAACCCAGAAACAGAAAGAGTCAAATGGTATATACTCACTTGTATCTGGACAGTAGCCCAAGGGGCATGTCCCATGAAAGTCTTCACCTACCAGAGAAGTAAGACAGAGAAGACTTCCTATTGGGACTTTGAGTTAGCTTACTTTTTTAAAAAAATGTAAAATACAATGTACCTATAATGCTGGAAGATTTCCTAAGTATCGACATACCTTTTTGTACAAATTCCATTAAGCGACTTAGTAGGGAGCAGATGGAAGAACATAAATCACATTTGGAGAGGATATGTGTCTTTAATTAGAGAATTTCCCGTATACCATATGGAGAAAAATATCTTTTAACTTTCATCCTGTTTATCTTGCAGCTCTTTGAAAGCTTAATGCAACTGCTTTATTCTTCAAGTAGTCTTAAAATTTATAACCTCAATCTTTGGTGATTGTAGGTTATCAAGGAAATGTTATCTTCTTTGTGTGGAACAGTAGCTTTTTATCCAATTTCAATTACCAGATAGAATTATAAAAGTTACTTTTAATTACACACAATATGAAAATCCATCTACTTCAGGAATGTGTGCTATGGACAAATATGAACTATTGGATCATTAGGACAGAATTAAAAACAAGAAGCACAGACTAGTTATATAATAATTAACAAGAGTTTCCTGATTGTAAAAATAATCTACATGTTGACAGGATTATTTTGTTTGTATTTTGAGACATTCTCATTAACTTTATTTACCTTTTGAATGCATGTTTAATCCCTGTGGGACCACTAGAGATATTCTTTATGATTGCTCTCATAAAAGCATGTGCTAGTTTAGAAACATATTTTAGTAAGTTGGTCCTTGGTTTACTTAAACTCAGTTCCAAAAGGAAGCAAAAACATCTTACTTACAGATGTAGATAATTCTGAGAAAAGTGAAAAAAATAACTCACTACTTTTACTCACTGATTATTGTTGGAAACATCTCTGACTCTTCTCTCAACATGTTCTTGGAACATACCACTTGTTGTTAATTTCACTCGTAGAATAAAACAGTGCAAAATCCAAAGAACAGGATCTGATCTCTGACATCAGTAGTTCACTATGCAATTCAGACATTTCCTCATCTGCTATGCTAGAGATTTTAAATTTTATTGTAAGAGTCAACAGACCTGTAGAAAGCTTCATTGTGTAGGGAGCTTATCAGTGTAATGTGGAAAGAATGAGTGGAATGCCCATGATTCATAATATAGTTTTATGCAGCTATTCTCACAATTAAACTTTGTAGAAACAGGGAAAATATTCTTTAAAAATATTTAACAATAGAATCACCATTCATGTCTCAGAACCATGTAACAGTTCTTCATGTGGCTGAAATATACAGTTACTAATCATTTTTATTTTATTTTTTTACCTTTTTAATTAATTAATTCATATTACATCTCAACTGTTATCCCATACCTTGTTTCCTCCCATTCCTCCCTCTGTCCCGCTTTCACCTTAATCCCCTCCCCTATGACTGTTACTGAGGGGGACCTCCTCCTCCTCTATATGACATAGGGTATCAAGTCTCTTGTTGATAGACTGTTATCCTTCCTCTGAGTGCCACCGGGCCTCCCCATCAAGGGGACGTGGTCAAATATGGGGCACCAGAGTTCGTGTGAAAGTCAGTTACTGTTCCTCACTGAACTGTGGTGAAAGTTGTGATCACTGGCTAGATCTGGGGAGGGGTTCGAAGTTTACTGCACGTATTGTCTTTCGTTGGTGCCATGGTATGAGCAGAACACCTGAGCCGAGATCTGCCCTAAATGAGAATACTCCATTTGTCTAAAAAATATAGATCACAGGCTAGCTTTTCTTCCAGTTTCCCTTACATCTTATGTCATTTTATTAAAATATTAAAATTTCTCTTTTTTAAAAAGATTATTAAACCAATGAACATTTCTACCAGATGAATTTTTGTTGGCACACCTCTCACCCTTGCTGATGTTTAAACAAAATATTTTATGTCATCTGTGTTAATAATTGTTTGAGATGTGAAATAATAGAAATCTGACTGAGATGGCAGAAACATCAGTCAGACTAGAAATTCTTAATTTCTCACTGTAGGAACCTCACTTGTTTTCTGTTATTACTCATTTGCTCCTGTCTCCCATGTTCTATCTCTAAAGTGAAGTGATTTTAATGTTTATTTTCTCACAAATCTAGTTCTTTTTTTTTCATTTTCTGGAAAGTAATATTTTATAGTGAGTTTCCTGTAATGTTTTATATAAATCAAAAATATAGAGTAAAATAGGTCATTTAAGAATTGCTAGGAGATAGGTGGGAATGACAAGAGGTGGTAATTTAAACCATAAATAAAGGATCTTTGTGTAAAAGCAAATCACATATACATTAAGATACATACAATTTATAATTTATTGCAATTGTTCAATTGTTATTTGTTACAACAGAATGTGAGATAAGTCTTTATGGGAGCAATAATGACATGATGCTCAACTGAAACAAATGTTTTTATGGATGTTTATAAGTAGAGCTATACACATAGGGAAACACAAACAGGTGATCCTGTTTTTAACATACACCACATGATACATGTTGAGATATTATTATCTTTAATTCTAGACTTAACACAGGTTGAAGTTCTCTAAGAAGGTACTCTCAATTGAGAGTATGTTTCAGATGTGATTGGCCTGTGGGCATGCCTATGTGTAATTGTCCTGATTTTTTATTGATGTAGGAGGACCCAGGCTTGTTGAAGGAGCCTATGAGCAAATCAATGAGAAACATTCCTCCATGGTTTCTGTTTCAAGCTCCCCCCACCTAGGATTCCAGCTCTCACTGACCTCTATGATATATTGGGACATAGAAATACAAACAAATCAAATGACTAAATTATGTTGTTTTTGCTTTCGCTTATACTATTTTATCATTGCAACGCAAAAAAGGTACAATGATTTGATTAAGTAAAACTCTTTACTCCTGCCAACAATTAATAGTAAATGTTTTGAGATAAAATCCTTACGAATTTTGATAAATAGAGGTTCTTTTTTTTTCTCAGACAGGGTTTCACGGTGTAGCCTCAGCTGTCCTGAACTAACTTGTAGGCCAGGCTGACCTCGAACACACAGAGCGCCTGCCTCTGCCTACTGAGTGCTGGGATTGAAAGCATGAGCCACCACAGTTCTTATATGAAGGAATTTTGAAGTTATTGCCACTGCTCCTTTTTAACCATTCAGAATTTTATGGCATGACCCTATTGCTGAAGACACTACATAACTTATGGATAATTCAAGTTGATATGTAGATTGATAATCCTGTGAGGCTCTATGAATGCTACTGAGGGTGAAAAAACTATCAACTCTTGCATAGCTGGCAACCCTGGGAACTAGCATGTATCTGGCAAGATACACCTACTGGTAAAATAATAGTAAGAAACATATGGGTGTAACCAACCACTTTTTCCTTGGATTTAAGAACCACTATATAAGATAGAATGCATGCATTATATTATTAATTGGACCAAAACATGATGCCTGATGAGGCCATAGACCCTACGTGAGACTATAAAACTATCATTCTGCTAAATAGACACAGAAACGAATTGTTTGTTAGCATTTACCTTTATATCTACAGATATTCTCAACCTTCATCAAAACATCTTGTTTCAATTTATGGTAGAGTGAAATTAATATAGAGCAAACACATCTGGTCAACATGCCGAGAATGATTATGAAGTTCTGAGCTCTAAATGCGACAGCTAAATTCTAGCCCCTACACTGAAAGATACACAGTCCTTGAGGAAAAGGCAGAAAGACTGATTGTAATAGCCGGAGGTAGCAGGTATCTTTGGCAAAACAATATTTGCTCAACATAACAATGCCACGAACATAAAAACTCACAACAGCTGTGATTGCGTGAACTAGATATGCACAAGATAACATTAGCTGTTTTACCGGTGGATAAGGGAGGAGTTCGCAAGAGAGTAATTTTCTTCAGGAATGCAGCTCCTGAGAGGCTTACCTATGATATGATGATTGTACTATATCCATGCTCACTAAATAGCTCAGTAAGTTTAAAGGAAGTACACATAAAGTGGTAAAGTAATATTTGTGAGAGGCAAAGAGGAGAAATTGGAGGTGAGAAGAGGGTAGATTTGATCAAATTATATTATATGTATGCATGCATGAAATTCCTTTAAAAAATTGTAAACTTACCAGAACTATTCAATTTGTATGTAGTTATCAAGAGAACAATAAAATAAAATAACATTCTGAAGTACATTTCATATTCATGTGAAATTTTCATATATTTATTTTCATAAATGTCCCCTGGAGGGGGAGACCTAGTGGCACTCAGAGGAAGGACAGCAAGTCACCGAGAAGAGACTTGATACCTTATGAGCATATACAGGGGGAGGTAATCCCTCTCAGGAACAGTCATAGGAGAGGGGAAAAAGGGGAAAATGGGAGGGAGGGGAGAATAGGAGGATACAAAGGATGGGATAACCATAGAGATGTAACAAAAATAAATTAATAAAAAAAAAGAAGGAAAAAAATAAAATAAAATACCCCCAAGTGTGAAGACTAACTCTTTACAGAACCTTCAAAGATTATTTCTTTTAAATTGCTTTTGATTATGATATTTTATTATACTTAACTTTACCTATAAGAAAAACTGTATACATTAGTAGATTAAGAAGTATTTGAGAAATTAAAGGAAAACCAGTGTCAATGACAGGCATATACATTATATTCCCATTTTCAGTATAATATTGTAATTACAGATATTACATGGCTTGTCTTAATTTACATAATTTGCAATATAGTTCAGAAGTGTACTATATTCTTTTTTCAATTTATTTTAAATAATGGTTGTATTTTTGAGACTTTCTCATCACTTCATAAGTTAAAATGTCTGATAGAAGGTATTTGTCATTTTGTTTCATGTTTGAAATGCATTTGTTTAGATTGTGCTGTCATTCTTCAGTTCTGTCTCTTGCATATGGTCAGACTTGAGGGATTCTGAGCAGATGGCATAATTTATCCTGTTCTGTGGGCTTATTTCATCTTTTAAGGAAGAACTCCACAATGGCTCAAAGAGGCTTTATTTCTTTAATGCCCATTAAATTGAAAAGAGTTATTGCTTCATAAACCCTGGTCCTTGGTCTTAACTCTGTGTTGGAATCTATTTGGGAACACTAAATATTTGGGCACTAGGTATCCAGGATCCTGTTGTAATATTATGAGGACTAGGCTATTCACAGTTGCTAGGCAATCATAATGATAAATAAGTTAATGGCTTTGTGGGTTGCCCTGTGGCTTAGGCAAAACACTGCCAAGCATGAAGAAAGTCTTCAACTCAATCCTTATCATCATAAAAATGCGTAATCAATCAATCAGTCAATACTTTCTAAAAATCAATTTCTGTCAGTATATTGCATCTTCCTTTACTGATAATATCTCTGTCCTGTGTGATACCTAAAAACTTTATAGATTCCTGTAAGATCCTCTCCATGGCCCTGTGAGAGAGTCATATTGTGTGAGTAAATGCCACATTTCTCCCTTAAGCAAACACTGAATCATAGCAGGTTTGGCTGGTGGTTTTGTGAGAAACAACTAAGTAGTCAAACAAAAGGTAATGTTAAAGTTCAAGGAAAAAGATTTTGGATGTGGACTGTGGATAAGGTAGCCTACATATGTCATAGATGATGGAAGGACACAAGAATGCTGTGATAGCTAATTCATCCATGAACAGGAAGCATAGAAGTTTGCATGTTTTCACAGAAGGAACAGTTAAAAGCCATGGTCACTACACTCTTTTGCTGTGCTCATAAAACTGTGAAAGAGAACATACTCTGGAGGTTCTTGATATGACCCATAATTGAAGTACTAAGTTTTTGTGTTTGTTTGCTTTTAATTGTCAAGAGAAATTACAAGAATACTTAGTGATTAACATTGGAGTTTAGCTATAATGTTTAAATATCGTTTATACCCTAATTTCTGTGTGTGTGTCTGTATGTGTGTGTGTGCGTGTGTGTGTGTGTGTGTGTGTGTGTGTTTGTATGTATGTAACATTTTCCTTTCTTTTTTTCTTCTTTCTTATTTATTTATTGAGAAATTAAAGGAAAATATATGTCAAGAACATGTATGAATATATATTATCATATATTTCCTTTTACTTTGTAGTCTTCTGATCACAAACATTACATGGCTTGTCATAATTTTACATAGTTCAATTTTACATACAGTTCAGAAGTGTACAAAATCCTGGTGATAGCCCCATCTCTACCCACCTCCCTGTACCACCCTCCTTCCCTCTCACCCTGTTCCCTTTGAAAAGAGGAGTCCCCCTTCCGTCCACTCCAGTTCATCATGTCACATCAGGACTGAGTGTCTCCTCTTCCCCCATGGCCTGGCAAGACAGCCCCACCAGCCTTGCTCCCTTACTATAGGGTCTACATGAAGCCAGAGTTACATTTCTATGAGAAAAACAAACAAACAGAAATGGAGGCTAGGAAAGTTCCAATGGGTTTCTTGGTTTTCCATCACAATCATAAAGTGTTTTTGGAAACGGCTTTAAGAAACCCTGAGATTTCTGAAAGCTAATGTTAACTATGTTAAATTTTTAGGTTGAAAAAGTGGGCCCTCTATATATTTCAAGTCTAGAGAGATTAGAAACATCTTATCAATTTAGATTATCTTCCAAGAATTTCCAATTATTTATTTTATATTCTACCTGGAATGTGATCAACAAATTCTTTTTAAAAAATGTACAACATTTGTTTGTGCTTAAGTTTTATGTCATGTTCTCCATTATAAACTATTCCTTAACCTCTGTCAAAGATAGTTTATGAGTCATTCTCATATTTCTTCAGTCATCCCTGGTTTACGTTCATTCCGGGGAGTATGAATTCTTCAAGGAAAAGTTTCTGTGTGGTTGTTTTGCTCTTTTTATTCTTAAGATCACACCTCCTATAAGTAACACTGCAATTGAAGATCTTCTGAGTCCTTCCACATTTTCTTCTAAAACAGCACCAGCTTTTACAGATGACAGGGCATCTGCTGCATTTTCATCTTTCTTCAAAAGACTTGTAGTTTTAAAAGTACTGTTTACTCTGTTACGTGACATCATTTCTATAGGTCTTTATTAAACTCAAATATTTTTTCCTTAATACTGTGAACCTTCTTCTGTCACTTGGGCAAATTCTTTGAAATTTTTTGAGCTAAATAGCTACTAGGGATTATTACACAAAAGAGAAGGGTCTTTAATCTTCTTAGAGGTTATTGCTAAGAGCTGATAAAAGTGAGTGTTTTGACTTTTTTGATATTTGGAAATACTGTTTCAGACATTTCCCATCACTATCTGGCAGACACATCATTAATCCTATTTATATGCCTGCTTTCTTGTGAAGCCCTTAAAACTTTTGGGACTCATTTAGTCTTAAAGTCGCAAAGACCAAAGTAGACAAGACACGTTGTTCTCACCTTGTAATCAGACAAATTGAGACATAGCAAAGCTAGCGATCTCGACGACCCCATATCTTTGTGGGTCATTTCAACATTTTCAAAACAAGAAAAGGAAACTATTAGTAATGACTTCTAAATGCGTTAAATTGAGGATATGTACACTATCGTATTGCTCTGAAACTCATTGTTTGAACTACGCAGATAATGTGAAAGTAGCAAAGAAAATAAAAACAAACAATAGAGAGACCTTGAGATCCAAGGTTAACTTGGTCGTTTTCTTGAAAATGTTTTTTTAAGTATGAACTGTAAACTCTATTTGAGAAGGACATTAAGTTTGCCATCCTCTCAAAGTCATTTACAATGTCAAAAGTAAAATTGTTTTCCTTTGGATTTCCTAAAGTTAACATTTTTCTGGAGTTATGTTCAATATGTGGACTAATTACAAATGTAATTTGAAAACTAATATGCAATACATATGTGCCTCCTTTCTAAACACTATGACACATTCAAATATTATTTTTATATCATCTTAATTAAACTTTGCCTGCTTAAATGGAAAACATGAAAATAACATAAACATACTTAATCCAGTTTCACATTGTGGTATATGTTGAGCTAATATGTATAAAATGACTGTCTTCCTGTTCTACTTAAGTGAGGAGATGAGAGCTGGGCTACCACTTCTCCTTATTCAGTCACATAATGAGAATTCCTAAATGGTTTACTTCATGTGCACTTCTCTTTCTTAAAAATCACAAATAAGTTTCTTGCCAGAAACTTCTTGATGAGACAAAAATCCTGCAATGTACATTTATCTTATGATCATTATCTAGCCAAAGCTTTAAAAAAATAATTTATATATGATTTATAGATTATTATGATTTAATTTATTTTTATTACTTTGTTGACTTTACATCTCAATTGTAACCCCCTCCCTCATTAACTCCCAGTCCCACTGTCCATCCCTTATCCCCCCTCCATCCATTCCCTCAGGAAAAGGGGGACCTCCAACCTTAACATTGACTTCAGCATATTAAGCATATGAACTGCCTGCATCCTCTTCCTCTGTGGCCTCGCCAGGCTGTCCCCACAGGAGGAAGAGATGAACCTGTGGCCAACATGTCAAAAGTAGTCCCTATTCCCGATATTATGGGACCCACACAGAGGCTGTGCTGCCTATAAAGTACATCTGAGGAGAGGGTCTAAGTCCTCACCATGCATGGTCCCTGGTTGGTGCATCAGTCTCGGCCACACCACATCACACCCCCATGCCCAGAATTGTTGCCTCCACTGGTCTCCTTGTGGAGTTCCTCTCTCCTCCAGGTCTTTATATCCACCAATTATGCCATAAGATTCCCTGTGGTCCACCCCAAAGTTGTCTGTGATTCTCAGCATCTGCTGGATTCCCTGCTAGTTGGTACCTTTCAGAGGACCTCTATGGTAGGCTCCAGTCCTGTTCCTTCTCCCCAATCCCTCTGATTATCTATTCTATTTACCCTTCTGAATGGTTGAGGGACATCTAGATTATTTCCAGAATCAGTCTATTAAGAATAAAGCTGCTATGAACATAGTTGTGCAGATGTCCTGGTTGTGTGCTAGAGCATCTTTCAGTACATGCCCACGAGTGGTATTGCTGGGTCTCAAGGTAGAACTGTCCTCAAATTTCTGAGAAAGCATCAGACTGATTTCCATGGTGTTTGTACAAGTTTACACTCTCAGTTTAGTTCTGTACTCTATTTTAAAAATTGGATTATTCAGTTTGGTAGTGTTTAATTTCTTGAGTTCTTTATATATTTTGGATATTAGCCCTCGGTCTGATGTAGGTTTGGTGAAGATCTTTTCCCAGTTCTGAAAGCTATCGTTTTGTACTGTTGACAGTGTCCTTTGCGTTAAAGAAGCTTTTCAGTTTCATGAAGGCCCATGTATTGATTGTTGACCTTAGAGCCTGGTCATTCTGTTTAGGAAGTTGTCTCCTGTGCCAAGGAGCTCAAAGATCTAAAACTTTTATAATCAAGGTCAGATTACCAGTTGCTAAAATTTGGAAGAGGAATGTGAGTTAAACAAGGCTATGTAGCTCACTTTCTCTTGATAAACTTATTGGGGATTACACAAATATGTTCATTTTTATATTTATTAATGTGCATACTCATGGTTTATTCATGCTACTTATCATTTAAATACCATTTATAATTTTATTTTGCAAAAGGTAATAATTGTATCTACAGATATGGATAGGAAGCTAAGTCAGGTGGTATTTGATAAACATATACTCTTATTCTAACAAGAATAAAGGAATTCAAATGCATGATACTAATATGCAAACAAATGAGTGACACAAGAAGATATTGACACTGCAACTAGCCTCACAAAATTAGCATTATGCATTCATTCTTTTGTCACTTTGAAATTCCAATTGGAGCTTCTTCTTTGCTTCCTGGCCTACCTTGATGTGGGTTATTTTATATTAATGGTGTGAACACTCTGTTATGACAAGTGGACACAATGACAAGCTTATCCTTGTAAAGGAATAGAAAGTTTCTTAATTGAAACACTCTATATAAGAATAATGATCCTTTTTCATATTTTAATCTAAGACACAACATGACCTTATTCAAACAACAGAAATTTCAGTTAGAACAAATTACATTATTTACATGGATTTTACAAGTACATAAATGAGTCACAAGGAAGCCAGTCACTCCAGGAGGCAGGGGCATGTAGATCTCTGTGAGTATGTGGCCAGCCTGATCTACAAAGCAACTCTAGGACAACCAAAGCTTCCCTGGCAGGGAAGAAAAAATAGTCAAAAGAAGTTTGATAAAGAAAAGTCTGCAGGCTTGTATCATTGACTTTGGAAGTATTTTTAGGTATCTTGATGAAAAACATTGATACGAAAAAATGATAATGATTTAAAGAATCATAAAAATGCAATGGAAAAGAATAGTAAACCAGGAAAACATAACCAAATGGGTCAATCGTATTGAACCAAGTTTCTAAGCAATTATATGGAATAATTTCCCTCTTTGTCACCAATCATGCTGTAGTTACTAAATATACATATGGAACAGATGAATGGACCTAGATTCTTACTCTCACCATATAAAATCACTGTAAATTTATAATAACATTAATTAAAAAATCTTAATCTATAACTGTTTGAAAGAAAGACTAAAGAAAAATATTTTCGACATTGACACAGATTTTTTTTTCAGAAGTAAAATTTATAGTTACCAAAGTGGGCAAAGGTATATTGGTCTTATTTAAAACTAAAGATAATTTCTTCTTAAAGATATTGGAGTAAAATCTCAGTTTTGGACAAATGTATCCCAAATTTTAATTTTATAAGGGGCATTTATTCAGACTATAGGAAGGTCTCTTATGAACCATAGAACTCATAAAATCTGATATTTATTAAGCAATGGATATGAACAATTACTTCACTAAGATATATAGCCAATAGCAACCAATTAATAAGCAAATAAAGACAAACCTATAGCAGATATCTTAGAGTGGATGAGCAGGAGAAAATCACGTCCTATTCATATGGTGGACTGGAATCTAATTTCTGGCAGTAAACAGTTATCATTAACATCTACACTAACCTAGACACATCTGTTGGAAACAACACTGGCTGAATAATTGCCTGTTTTTTTTATCATTTTTAAATTAATTCATTCATATTACATCTCAATTGTTATCCCATCCCTTTTATCCTCCCTTTCCTTCCTCCCTTCCACTTTCACCCTATTTGCCTCCCCTCTGACTATGACTAAGGGTTTCTTCTTGGTAGCCTGCTATCCTTCCTCTGAGAGCCACCAGGCCTCCCCATCCTGGGGACATGGTCAAATATGGGGCACAAGAGTTCATGTGAAATTCAGCCTCCATTCTCCACTCAACTGTGGAGAATGTCCAGTCCATTGGCTAGATCTGGGTAGGGGTTTGAAGTTCACTGTACGTATTGTCCTTCCCTGGTGTCATAGTTTGAGCAGGACCCCTGTGCCCAGATCTGCCTGTCATAATGTTCTTGTAGGTTTCTACAACACTCTGGATCCTTCTATTTACCCATTCTTCCATACTTCTCTCACCTAGAGTCCCAAAAGGATGTCCTCACATCTTTCCCACTTTTCCGGTAGGTGAAGACTTCTTGGGACATGCCCCTTGGGCTAGTGTCCAGTTACAAGTGAGTATATAGCATTTGAGTCTTTCTGCATTTGGGTTAACTCAGTCATTATGATAATTTTTAGTTCAATTCATTCGTCCACAAATTTAGGGAATTCTTTGTTTTTAATAGCTGAGTAGTATTCCATAGTGTAAATGTACCAGAGTTTCTTTATTCATTCTTCTACTGAGGGACATTTAGGCTGTTTCCAGATTCTGGCTATTATGAATAAGGCCGCTATGAACACAGTTGAGCATATGTCCTTGTTGTGTGCTGGTGCATCTTCTGGGTATATTCCAAGGAGTGGAATATCTGGGTATTTAGGAATCCCTATTCCCAGTTTTCTTAGATAGTGCCAGATAGATTTCCAAACTTTAAATATCTGAAGAAAGAAATTGAAGATGACATTAGAAGATGGAGGGATCTCCCTTGTTCGTGGATCGAGAGAATTAACATAGTAAAAACTGCCATCTTACCAAAAACAATTTACAGAATCAATGCAATCCTTTTCAAAAAACCTACAAAATATTTAAACACATTGAAAGATCAATTCTCAATTTCATATGGAGAAACAAAAAACTCAGAATAGCAAAAACAATCCTGTACAATAAAAGATCCTCCAGAGGAATCTCCAAACCCAATCTCAAGCTGTACTATAGAGCAACAGTATTAAAACAGCATGGTACTAGCACAGCAATAGGCTGGTTGATCAGTGGAATCGAATCAAAGACCCAGAAATGAATCTACACACATATGTTCACTTGATTTTTGGCAAAGAAGCCAAGTCTATTCAATGGAAAAAGGGTAGCATCTTCAACAAATGGTGCTGGTCTAACTGGATGTCTACAGGTAGAAAAATGCAACTGGACCCATATCTGTCACCATGCACAAAACTCAAGTCCAAGTGGATTAAAGAGCTTAACATAAAACCAGAGACATAAAATCGTTTAGAAGAAACAGTGGGGAAGAGCCTGGAACATATTGCCACAGGAGACAACTTCCTTAACTGAACAACAGCAGCCCAGGCCTTAATGTCAACAACTAATAAATGGGACCTCATGAGGCTGAGAAGCTTCTGTAAGGCAGGAGACACTGTCAAAAGAACAAAGCGACAGCCTACAGACTGGGAAAAGATCTTCACGAACCTTACATCTGACAAAGGTCTAATATCCAAAATATATAAAGAACTCAAGAAATTAAACACCACCAAACCAAATAACCCAATTGAGAAATGGGGCTTGGAAGTAAACAGAGAATTCTCAATAGAAGAATATCAAATGGCTGAGAAACACTTAAAGAAATGCTCAGTGTCTTTAGTCATCAGGGAAATGCAAATCAAAATGACTCTGAGATTCCATCTTACACCCATCAGAATGGCGAAGATCAAAAATTCAAGCAACATCACATGCTGGTGAGGATGTGGAGAAAGAGGAACACTCCTTCATTGCTGCTTGGAGTGCAAATTAGTACAACCCCTTTGGAAACCTATCTGGTGCTGTCTCAGAAATTGTCAGTTCTTAAAAGTTACCTACCACTTTACATCTTTGTATGTGCAACCTTATGAGTTTGGATATGTGCACCTGGGTATCTGTGCATGTCTGTCAGCAATCCAAAGCAGTAGTCCACATAGCCTCTCAAATGAGTGGGATTATTGCGACGTTCATGGGAATTTCCAGTTTTTACATAAATGCTAAGGATTAGAACTCAGTTCCTCATGTTCATACAGCTAGCAGTCCTTCTCACTGAGTAACCTCCTCAGACTATAATATTCCTACCACATACCATTTTTTAATGACGAAATTCTTCAAATGTGGGAATTGTTAAAGATAGTCAGAGGTCAAGTGATCATGGATAAGAAGTAAGCAGGTATAAAACAGAGAGTACAAAAGGAAATCATTATGTTCACAGAAATGCCCTGTATTTTGCCTCTATCCTTATCAAAATTTTTGATGGGCTATTGCCCCAATGGCTTGTACGATGCTATTACCTGGGAAAGTAGAAAAGAGACACAAAAGCCGGTTCTCTATTATGCCACAGAATTTACATTCACACATAATTAACTAAAAAAAATAATAAAAAAATCATACCAGATACTGAAAAAAAAAATCCCAACTTAAAACAGAAAACAAAATAAAGCACTTACGTGATCATTTTTGTATTCAAAACTTTTTAGGGTAATAGAGTTGATAAGAAAGTTCTCTTTACAGATCGGCTGAAGAATGAAAAAGGCAAGACAGAGTTTGATTATTTCAGTTTGTAACTCTCCAAGAGTGTCTGGTATTGACAAGGTCTTCAATGGCTGTTAGGTTTTACAAAGGCAAACAAAAGCTCTCTAGGACTCTGGGAAATATCAGCTATGATGCTGTCTCACCCTGAACATTAACAAGATCTAAAGTATAACCAGAGCAAAAATGTTTTCAATTCCCTTCTAGTACAAAGACTTCTCTGAAAGCATTTTCTTTCCTCTTTATGTGTATGAGCATTTTATCTACATGTATGAATTATGTGTGACTGGTATTTAAGGAGACCAGAAAAGGGCATAAGGCCCCAGGAATTAGAGTTATATAGATTGTTGTAAGCTGCCAAGTGAGTGCTGAGAAGTAAATACAAACCTTGTATGATAATAAGTGCTGTTGACCACTGAGGCATTTCTCTAATCCTCTAAGACAATTCCATAAATAATCACAAAAATCATTAACACGGTCAATATAAACAACAGAAACTGGAGTAAAAATTAGGGGACATTACATGATTAAGAGAACACAAAATATAATAATAAATCATAATTTATCACTCTGCCTTATAGTCTTAAATTTAGATGCAGTGATGTGAAATCAAAGCTCATGGGAGCAAAAGAGAGACAGCTAAAGAGGCAGAAGGGCAAAAACTGAAAAGGTTGTGGTAAGGGAGAACACTAATACTGAATGTTACCAAAACACATTCTATATTTGTCTGGAAATTTCACAATAATTCCTAATATTTATAGAATTATAAGAATTAGTAAAATGTTTTAAAAGCTTACAAATGGCTGTGGGATAAATGAACCCATAACTCTTTAGCTTTATTAAGCAGTTATTAATATTCTTAGACACAAAATTTTATTATGCACTGCTTCAGATTATTTGAAATAACTCTGAAATGCCTATAATTTTTCTGTAACTATTTCAAGATTTATATTATAATTGCATACATACATGTTTTGAGAATTATAATCATAATAAAATTGTAATCTCTACCTACTTACTTTTACTTATATATGAAGCACTAATAGAATTTCAGAACATAAAGAATAAAATTATTTTTAAGATATGATCAAATATATCATATTTGAATATCAGTCTATTTAGGGGCTGGAGAAACAGGTTAGTATTTAAAAGCACCTGTTGCTTCTCCAGAATACTCAAACATGTTTTGGCAGCACCCACGTGGTGACTCACAGCTGTCTGAAGCTCAGGAGAACCCTCTTCTGTTCTTCACAGGTGTAGGCTTGCACATGGTGCACAAAATATAGTTTACTTAACAAGATAACAAAGAAGAAATAGAAAACTTATACAGGGACAAATGATTTATCAAGTGTTCTCTCTAGAGTCTGGTTTTTACACAACTGTACTTAAAACATGATATTCACATCCCTGTAGAGATCTGCACAGAAGGAAGTCTGAGTCACTCAATCACTGCATTTCTCTCTGTGGGTTAAGAGCTAAATACAAATGTTAAGTCAATATTCATTCTATGTACACATGCCTAGTTTAGCTTTTTTCTAAAAGTCTTTCAAAAACTTATAGACAACAAAGTCATATTTCCATCTAGTTTTCAAATTCCTTGAGAGCCATCATTATAATTTTAATCTAATGTCTTGGAACATGAGACAGCCATTTTGTAAGTTAGGAATAAACTGAAGACAAGTTTCTGGACATAAATAATTACATCATTTTTTCATGATATTTTTATTGATTATTTGGAAATTTCACTTGATAAACTATCTTACTCACTTTGCCTGCTTACCTTTATCTGACTGTCACCAAGCCTCCCCACCAACAGGAAGTGGTCAAATAGAGGACTCCAGAATTCATGTCATTTTTAAGTATTTTCTCTGATGGCTTTTTTTTTCTAGGCTGTTAATGATTTTGTTCAGGGGGGACAGGGTTGGGTGGGAGGAGAGTTTGTCACATAAGCCTTCTATGTCTCTTATTCTGAAGTGAGATTCTGCAGTCATATATACTCTGGATAAGTAGCTTGATTTCCCTTTATACCAGCATGCCACGGCAGTACAAAGCAGTACAGAGCATGGATATCAGCATGGCCTTTGCCACAGCATTGCCCTCACAGCCGGATGTGCCAAAAACAAAAACAAGGAGGTGGTATAAATATAGTTATTTCATTAGTTTTTGTGTGACTCTCCCCATAGGTATGTGAACTGTCTTGATGAGAATATCTGCATGAGGATAGAAGAAAAAAATAGATGTAATCACACAGAAGATGAATAGTCCGTAAAATACACTAAGGACTGAGGGCTGTTAAGAGAATACTGATGACAAGTGCAACTTTGAGACCCAAAGGGAAATTCAGATGATCTACGGATTATATGGTTTTAGTGTCTGTCATTTGGAATGAAAGCAAGCTTTAACATAAGGCATTATTGTACTAGATTACATTTCCTCATTTTTCTCTCAGTTTCTTTGCAACTGCATGAAACATATGGACAGATCTGAAAATCTGTTGGCTTTAATAGCAGAGAAAAAAATCAGAAATTATTTAAAATTATTCAATGTTACTAAATGTTTCAAACCAGTTTCACGGAGCAAAGTATTGCTGTTAAAAACAGTAATTTTACTTCATTAATATTCAATATATGAGAAGCACAAACTGGTTTTGGGTTTTTAAATCATGACAAAAAGTATTGTGGGTAGAGAAGAGAAGTTAGTTGGGAAAGAATTGTGGGAAAGACATGCTTAGAGAAATTGTATGATATTATCAAAGGTCACCTAAAAAGGAAATATATAATAAATAGGTATACTTGCAATTGAGTATTTGCTATGTTCAATACATTATTACATGTACATTTTAGGTTTTTTTTTTGTTTTTTGTTTTTATGTTGTAGAGGAGTTTATGGTGAGAAGGAAAAGGGCGAAGGATACCTCAGACAGAGACAGAGGCAGAGACAGACAGGAACAGTAAGAAGAGGGAGAGAGAGAGGTGGGAGAGAGAGAGAGAGAGAGAGAGAGAAAGGAGTGGGGGATAGAGAGCCACATAATAGCTTTATTAAACTAAAATATCCTCTAAAATTCCATGTTATGTATATAGATAAACTGCCAAAGGATTTTAAAAAATGATTATGCCTATTAAAACCTGTATAACAGAGACTGCTCAGTTTCCATATTAATATCTCTTAATGTATTTTTCATAATAATTGGTCTCTTGAAGAATTATTTGGGAAATACAAACTTAAGTTCTCTATAACATTATCATATGTTTTAAGTCAATGAATTTTTTAGATATTTTATATAATACTACAGTCTAATTATAATATTTTTATAAATGACACCCTCAAATTACATAGCTGTCCTCTGAGAGGCTCCATCCAGCAGCAGTTCAGAACAGATGCTGAGACTCACAGGCAAAGACTGAGTGATGTGTACAGAGACCTGTGGAAAAGTGGGAGGAAGGAGAAAAGTGCCTGAAGGTGACAGGAGCTCCACAAGGAGATTGACAGAAATATAATTTTTACCAGTCATTTCAATTGAAATATTGTAGCATATAGACCACATATTATATGATTCTTGTTTTATTGTACAAGAATTCAAGGCACATTACAGACTTACGAGTAAATTAACAACAACAAAATAAGCAATGTTCATAAACATAATTGATAGAAAAATAATTTGAGCTAAGGTCTTGCTTCCAGATCAGTTTTAGGAGAAAATTACAACAAAATATAAAACTGCACAAGTACGAATCTATTGCCATAAACACAGAAAGCTTTAAAAACCCATCATATATCCTCATAAACTTTATAAATCTTTTATAAAACTTTTAAAATTTATATTAGTTTAAGTCAAAAGTTCTGAACTCTCAGAAAAGTACTTAGAATTATTAAAAATATTAAGTCATAAAAATACCTTATAGTTTGCATTGCATTTGTGTGTTTGTTTGTACAAAAATTGAATACTTTGTAAAATAAATACTGGAGTACATTACATTAATATAGGTAATGCAGAGTTCACCATAGTTAGAAACTAAATTGTAGTTGTTAACATTATTTTCCATGGAAGCCTTGGCTTATTTTATTTCAATTAAATATTGAATGGTTAGCTCAATGACTTTTTGAAGTTCATGGCAATTTGTAAAGATTGTTCAATTTAAACTAAAATTAGTGAGTGCATTTTGGCAAATGTGTAGTGTGGTTGAAAATAGTAGATATATATTCAGTCTGTCAAAGTAATAATACTTTGGTTCGGAATGCTCATTTTTTATTCAATCAAACATTCTTTCTCATACACCATTTTAATGCAAACTTCTCTATGAGTTTGCATTTGTATTCATTATTGAATTAAGCTACTTAGTCCACAGAGCTCAATTATAGCTCTTCATGTTTCCATCATATATTTATAGCTCCGAACTGAAGAATTAACTTTTGTCTTGATTTCATTGAAATCAGATAGATTTTTCCAAAGGGCACATTTGCACTTGGTGTTTATGAATTAATTATTCTTAGAGAGAAGAGATTATTTTAAATTTAGGGTTTTATAAGACATAACTTTGACTTCAAAATACAAAACATGAATGAATGAAAAAATGAATAAAGACACGGCTAGTGATCCAAAGTAATAACATAAATAAAGGTTTTGAAATATGAAAAATAATAAATCAATGCCTTTACAAAGTTCACCAATAATTTTGCTATAATAATGATGTTAGAGTATAAAAAATACCTTTTGAAATTAGTCTCTAATGTTTCTATAAAAACAAATAAAAACATTGTTTGTATGACATTAGGATTAAATATAGTATGCTGACTTACTGCTGAAGGGCTTCTGCTAATAAATAATATGAAGTTATAAAATAACTATTTCATAAATAACATGTTTATGAATTTACTCATGAAAAATTAAAGTAAACCAGCAATTATCTTTCCATAGACTTGAGATATAAAACATCACGTAATATAAATTGTAAAATCAGATCATGCTCTTCAAACTACAAAAGTATTAGTAAAGATATATCACCTTCCTCTTCTACCCTTCCTTTGATTTACAAGTTATAAAGATTTAAGTTGATAACCACTGTTTACAATTCAAACTCTGCAAACCTTAAGAAAAACTTTTTCATCGCTTTAGAGCCATGTTTCCCAGGCAAACACTTGGCCCCACCCTTAGTGATTTTAACTCTGTAAGAAGAGCAAAATGTTCATATATCTTTTTTAGAGGCTTGGTGGAACAAAGCCAAATTTGCTTGATTTAGTACAGGTAACCAATAATTTAATGTTGTGTTAAATGATAAGAATTTTTAGCTAATAGTCTGACAAGAACATAAACATACAACCAAATAAATAATAACAAAAGAGAAATTAGATAGTTCAAAGAAAATTTCAACAGAATCCCTCCTCCTCCATAGCTATCTCAATTCAATGTTAGACATCACTATTAGAAATATTGTAAGGTAACAGGTATTGTAAGGATGTTGACAACTGTGGACCATTAACACTATTAATGATGTGTAAATTAGCATAATCATAATGAGTTTAAGATTTCCTGTTCTAATTGGGCACAGTGGCTCATGGTTGTAATCTAAGCACAAGATAGGCAGGGGCAGGCAGCCAGATCTCTGAGTTTGAGGCCAGCCAAACTTACAAAGCTAGTCTAGGATAGCTAAGGCTGCACAGAGAAACCCTGTCTTGAAACCCAAACAAACAAGCACACAAACAAACAAAAAATTTTCATATTCTGTAGGGAAAAAAATAAGGGCTGGGGGGATGGTTGAGATGGTTCAACAGTTAATAGCACCAGACATTCTGAGTTCAATTCCCAGCAACCACATGGTAGCTTACAACAATCTGCAATGAGATCTGGTGCTCTCCTCTGGCCTGCAGGCATGCATGCAGACAGAACACTGTATCTATAATAAATAAGTAAATTAATTAATTAATTAATTAATTTTAAGAAAAAAAACAACAGACGAGTACTTCAAAAGCTAGTATTACTAACCCATTGAACTTTTAGATTTCTCTGAACTGTATTCTCAACATTCTTGGTATGGTACCCAAATAAGTGTCTAATTACCTAATAAATATGTAAAAACAATACTATTCAGCCAAAATATGATATCCTGCTATTTTTAACTCTATGAATAGAAATGTGGAAAACTATATTAAATGGAATATCAAAACATGAAGAGAGAAAAATACAATCTCGCTTCTATGTGAACACTCAATTGTTTTTTATTTTTAATAATTTTAATTGAAAAATAAATTGTATACATGTATAGGCTTTAATGTGATATATAGTTGTATGTCACAATTAAACACATTTATAAGCATATCATTTCACTTACTAATTTAAAAAGGATGAAGAGTAATATAAAGCAAAGTTGTAAACAAAGAATATCACACACTGAAAGTAACGAGAGCAAAAGACCACCCAACTTGGTAAACTTCTACATGGTTGGAAGAGCTATTCAGAATGGAGGTTGTTTTCAGATTCATTCAGTTGTTGTTCTGTTGAAAACATGTTAAAAGTACTTTTGTAGAAGCCGTTTTAAAGCAAGCAATGTATGTGGTAAACTCTGGTCACTAGAATTGTCTCAATTGTTATTTCTTAGAAGTCACATAGACACTGATAAACAGCAAAGGTTTGGTGGAGTATGAGAGACAGACCTTGCTCAAAGCATAGTTGAAGTTATGGAGGAAAACTAACTATTTTGATTGCATAGTTGTGTGAGTCTACATAAATGATAATAAAATGCAGAGTTTAAAAAGTTATAAGAAATAAATTAGAATTTTACCTTTGAGAAATAATGAATATTTGAGTAGATAGAAACATTCAATATCACTGAAACTTGTCCAAGGTTATGTATGAAACCTCTCATGCTCTACCAGCAATAGGAGTTATTTATGCCAATTTGTGTCATTTAATATAATAGTGTTTCAAGATATATAAGGAGACATACCATCATAAACATTTAGCCAACTACATTTTCTATATTGAATTCTCCTTAGTTCTTCATCATGTAATTTCATTTTAACCACACAGTTAAGCACTAACACACTCTTTGTCCTTTCTATACAGAATATTTAACTTCAGTTACACTGGCAGTTTTAATTTATTTGATCACATTTTCACAGTCACCTTAATACCTAAACCTCACATGGCCCAGCAAAGAAAGAGAAATTCAGACCAATTTCTCGTATGAATATTGATGCAAGAAAAAAATGCTCACTAAAATAACCCAATTAAGAAATGGGTTCAGAGCTAAACAGAGAACTCTCAAAGAAGGAAAACTGAATGGTTGAGAAACACTTAAAGAAACCCTCAGTATCTTTACAAGGGATATGAAAATCAAAATGACTCTTAAGATTCCATTTTACACCCATCAGAATGGCTAAGATAAAAAACTCCAGTGACAGCACATGCTGGCAAGGATGTGAAGAAAGGGGAACACTCCTTTGTTTCTGGTGGGAGTGCAAACTTGTACAGCCCCTTGGATATCATCTGGGCTTTCTCGGAAAATGGGGAATAATAGTACCTCCAGACCCAACTATACAACCACTCCTGTACATATACCCAAAAGATGCTCCTCCAAAGAACAAGGACATTTCCTCAACTATGTTTCTAGCAGCCTTATTCGTAATAGCCTGAATTTAGAAACAACCTATATTTTCCTCCAACAAAGAAAGATAAAGTAACTGTGGTACATCTGCACAAGGGAATAATATTAACTCAGCTATTAAAAACAAGGAAATCTTGATATTTGCAGGCAAATGAGTAGAAATTTTCAACCTGACTGAGATAACCCAGACCCAGAAAGACATGTTTTGTACATACCCACTTTTAAGTGGACATTTGTCCAACAAAGATGTCCTCTTAGAGTCTCCACTCAGCAGGAGATCAAGACAAATTATAGGACTTGCTACTAAATTCCAGTTGTGAGTTGTACGGAAAAACAGGGGAAAGGAATGACCCCCTTGGGGGTTCAGAATCCCCACAGGGAGACAATCAAGGGTGGTGGATCTGGACCCAGTGTGGCCTACACAAACTGTTATACCACCCAAGGACTATTCATGGAAAGCCAATGGATAGCTCATTCTCCATGGTTGTGGAAAGAGTGGGAACTGACTCTGACATGAACTCTGGTGCTCCAATGTGATCACTTCCCCTTGGTGGGGAGGCCCTGTGGTATATTAGAAAAAAAGGGAAATAGGCTATCTGAATGAGACCTGATAGGTTCTGGTCATATGGTGGAGGAGGAGGTCTAGGCGAGGGGAATAGGGCAAAAGAGGGTGGGAGGGTACGATTAAGAAGATACAAGTAAGGGGATAACAGTGGAGATATAATATGAAATAATAATAATAATAATAATAATAATAATAATAATAATAATAATAACAATAACAATAATAATAATACAAAGAAATAACAAAAAGAAAACAACAACAACAAAAATTTATGACAATGTATGACTGAATTCCTTCCCAGTATTTTCTTTGCATTATATCCAGCAGTAGTCCCATGTTTAAATGGGAGGGCATTACTTCATACATGTTCACTGCTTTAGAGTATAGTACACTGTAGAACAAATTGAGTCTCTAAACCTGTCTTCATTAGAAATCCTTGCTCAAAATGAGGATGGGTATGTAGATGAGATAGTCAGCATTTATAAGTAAAATAATTCATAAGAGTGGTGCTCCAATCAGAAGACCACGGCAATATAGGAGAAAGGTGGGAGAAAAATAAAGAATCAGGGAGAGGGAAAGGAAGTAAGAATGTAGAATGAACAGAACAGGAGTGAGATGAAGTGAGAAAGAAAAGACAGGAAGGACTGGATACAGAGAGGCAGAGAGGTGAGAGGACATATTTTTCTTTCTCTCTATGTTCCTACCTGGGCAAATATTAAGGAAGTAACAGAGAAGAAGGAGCTGTGATGGAGGAGTGAGACAAAGATGACAAGAGAGGAACTAGCCAAAATCTCAAGTACGGTCAGAGGAAGGACAGCAGGTCACGGAGAAGAGACTTGATACCCTATGAGCATATACAGGGGGAAGTAATCCCCCTCAGGAACAGTCATAGGGGAGGGGAATAAGGGGAAAATGGGAGGGAGGGAAGAATGGGAGGATACAAGGGATGGGATAACCATAGAGATGTAACAAGAATAAACTAATAAAAAAATAAAATAAAAAAATAAAATAAAATTCAAAACTATTAGAAAGCTATTCATGTAGTAGAAATCACACAGTCCCTATTTCTTTGTATACAACCATAGAAAACAAACACCAATAAAGAAATATAGTGTTCATCATTTTATATTCCATTTAGGAAATGTTTCTTATTAAAAATGACATCAGTATATAGTTATATGTTTCATGGTGTTTGAGCATGAGGAATTTCATGTTCAAAAACTTAGAAATGAAAGAACATTCTCATTTAAGTTTACTAAATATTTTATACCTTGACAAATGTTTGCACTAAAGCTACTTCTTCCATAGTTGACAGTCCATAAATGATTGCGTTGTAAATTTATCTCTACAACTTATGTTAAAGCATTGCTTTTCTGATGGGTATGGGGTTGCTGCTGAAATTTTAATATTTTTTCCTTTGATCAATGTTGCTCTTCATTTCTTAGGGTATTACATTTGCTATTATTTTTCACTGATACATTTTAATCCTCATTTCTTAATGTTTATGGTTGTTAGGAAATTTTATGGCATATTTCTTCTGTTTTGCTATATCTGTATTTCTTGATAAGAGACTATGGATGATTAGCCCTTAAACCATTTTCCAAAATTTCTAAATAACAACAAACAGGATGGAATGTAATCCAAGCACACCAAGCTAGTCAAGTATTTTTACTAATTTGGATAAACTAATATCTATGTTTAAAAGATATGTGTCTTGATATCCATGACAAAGTATTTAGGTTTTTTAATTTCTGATCTATGCAGTAATACATTTTTCTTTTTCATACTTCTTCTTTGTAGTTTGAAAAATGTATTCATGTATACATATATGTACTGATTACCATTCAATATAAAACAGTATTTTCTGAGTAAAGGAAAGATTCCAGGTGAAATCACAATAAAAGTAATTTTTTTCCAAGCTTTGGATCAACAGAAGGAAATCATAGTAAACATTCTCTGAGTTGTGAAGTTGTATATCACAGGAATAGAAAGTGAACTTTCCACATCTGAACAGTGCTTGAGTGGAGTGAGCTACACGGGGCAGCACATTCTCTGAACATCTGTAGGGCCCAGTCTTTAGGCTCAAAAAGGAGGGAAAAAATTAAAACAACCAAGGACAAAAACCAATCAGCTCCCAGGATTGCAGAAGACAGGACCAAACTCCAACATAAGGGTGAGAAAAGTTATCTGATATTAGAAATGGGACTGGGAATTTTTATGTCTGATACAATGTAAAACATACATTTTAAAAACATTACCACTGAAGAATAAAATAGGCACATAAGCAAAATATTAAAGCATAGTAATCAATGGAACATAAAAGTTCGAAGTTATTTATATAAGTGAATAAAGTACAAATACATCTGTTGGTATATCAGAAACAAAATTTAGTTCAAAGGAAGACAAAACTTGTCATCTAACTTGTTTTAAAAAATAAGCAGGAATTCTACAAAGCCAAACAAATTACCTAAAGGTAGAATAATCTACCCTCATGATCTGAAATCTACACACAGATAGGATAGAATTACAAATAAAGGGGAAAATTGAATTTGTTACGTATCCTCTCTTTTCCATATGATTACCAGTAATTTAAGAAATGAATATTGAAAAGATAAAAATTTAATTATAGTGTAGAAAACAACTGAAATGG
The DNA here is from genome assembly GCA_907169655.1 of Acomys percivali. Lineage (NCBI taxonomy): Eukaryota > Metazoa > Chordata > Mammalia > Rodentia > Muridae > Acomys > Acomys percivali. Next base: position 83,042,599 of record OU015751.1, on the reverse strand, counting down.
AAAAAATTCTACATCTATTTGAGAACACATTGACAACAACAAAACATTGATGCATTTGAAGATATAGTACTATAAATTATTTAAAATCAAATGCAAGAGCATTTCATGATAACAACTGAAACACTGAACGAGATATGTAACTTCAAAGACAATAAATGGGTTTTATGAGATTATCTAAATGTGTCCTCCCAGCATTTTAAGGCTGAGGCAGGAGGATAGTAATTTCAAGCTTATCTCTGGGTACATAATGAGCTTGAAGCCAGACTAGGCTTCATGAGACTGTCTTAATCAAAACAAAACAAAAAGAAACTCGGGAGAAAAGAGACTCTATTTATGGGAATAAACATATTCTTATACTCTAGAAAGCACAGAAATATTAATTGAGAAGGGACCACTCCAACACACATGGTTACCAACAGTGTCAAGATTATCTCTAAAGAGAAAGTTTTTTAAAACTAAAAAGTTAACAGTATGTTTTGTACTTCAGGAGGGGAAATAAGGCTAACCAGAGTTTTATACAGTATCTTCCAATCTAGCCCAGAAAGAATAAATGTTAGTGACCATATGTAGTAAAAATAAACCAAAGGTTTCAATATATTTGAATATTCTAGCAAGGTGGTAAGATAGAAAATTCATTGTTTATTTCACATGGACATCAATCGAAGAATAGTATGAAGGAGAAGAAGTTATTTTGGTGAGGACACTAGAAGACATATAGAACATTGCTTCATAAAATATCTCTAATCATAAAAAATGTTGACTTCTTATATTTAATATATTTTATTAATTTATTCATATTACATCTCAATTGTTATCCCATTCCTTGTAGCCTCCCATTCCTCCCTCCCTCCCATTTTTCCCTTACTCCCTTCCCCTGTGACTGTGTCTGAGGGAGACCTTCTCCACTTGTATATGCTCATAGGGTATCAAGGCTCTTCTTGGTAGCCTACTATCCTTCCTCTGAGTGCTGCCAGGCCTCCCCATCCAGGGGACGTGGTCAAATATGGGGCACCAGAGTTCGTGTGAAAGTCAGATCCCACTCTCCACTCAACTGTGAAGAATGTCCTGTCCATTGGCTAGATCTGGGTAGGGGTTTGAAGTTTACTGCATGTATTGTCCTTGGCTGGTGCCATAGTTTGAGCAGGACCCCTGGGTCCAGACCTGACGGTCCTAGAAACCTACAAGTAGAAAAATGTTGACTTCTTAAGCTATGCTAGTAAATCTTGATACTTGAAGAAATAATATACAAGTCAAATCTTTTCCCTTTGGGTTCTTGAAGAGACAGTCTGAAGACCGAGCTTTGCTTTGCAAGTCATAGGAGTGTTGTTTTGCACATGTTCCTGGATTATTGCAGGAGACAAGTCATATTAATGTACAAAGGCCATAAGAAGAACAAAGCATTTGAGGACTAGGAGAGAAGTGACAAATTTCATACTTGAGATTTTAGTGCACAAACACAGAATATCTGAAGAAAGATATGGTAGGTTCCTAGAACCTGAATATAAGTGGACTAGTGAATCTTATTCTCAGTATTGTCCATATTCAATGGAAGAGGTAGGTAGTTTTCAACAAAAACAAAAGATAAAAACATTCACATAAACCAGACAAGGTGGCGCATTCCTTTAATCCCAGCACTCAGGGAGGCTGAGAAAGGAGGATCGCTGTAAGTTCAAGGCTGGCCTGTTCTACAAAGCAAGTTCAGGACAGCCAAGAAACCTTGCCTCAAAAAACTAAAAAACAAAACACTCAAATAAAGACTGACATTTTTCACTAGAAAGGGAAAATCAAATGTATAGAAACATAAAAAGAAATGGAGATTTAAAATTTGGCAAAAATTAATATTAAATTATTAATATTAAAATGTGAGTAAAGGGAAAAGATAATGAATCAGTTAGAAAATGTTATGTAAAGTATATACACCAGCAAAGATGTAGAAACTTTAGAAAGAACACAACAGAAATTCTGCCACTGAGGAGTAAAATAGCTCAATGGAAATGTTGCCAGAGGCACTCAATGAAAGACTTGCATGAATAGAGGGATCCTTAAACCCAAAATAGGTCACTCAAAATTGCCAAACCAGTGAAGCAAAAGGATAACGAAAAAGGAAAATTAAAAAACAGCTTCAGGGAGTTATAAAGCATCATCAACTGGGCACATGTGGATTCTTCGAAACTTCCAAGGAAAGAACAAGAAAAACTCAACAAGCCCATTTAAAGAAACAGTAAGAAAATACTTGCCAAAATCCAGAAAGCTAGTGGGTACACAAAATAACAAACTGAAAAGGATAAAATCCAAAGAGACAGAATATGACATACAAGGAAACTCCTAGAAGTCACAGGCAGTATCTTGGAAAAAAATCAGTAGTGATGTGACATGTGTAGTAATAGAAGGTTTCGTTGGACTACATAAAGCATGGAGGCAGAAACCCTACAAGTTAGAAGTGTATAAATATGGCGTAGGGAGTAAGGGCATGCAAGCACAAGCCTGATGACGTACATGGTGGAAGGAGAGACCTGATGTCTTCTACGTTTTGCGCTGACCCTGACATAATCACTATGATAAATGTCTACCCACACAGACACACAACAGAATAAATAAAAAACAAGCAAAAAATTACAAGTGTTGTAATAGTGAGATAAGTTTCTTTAAAGTATTAAATGGAGAACAGAATTAACAAAATTCAGGCAGCTACCAAAAACTTACCTTTAGAAGTGAAAGGAACGTTCCATAAAGAGAACTCTGAATTCATCACAACTGAATTGTGATGTGTGTAAAAAAAAAGAACACGAAATGTAAAACCTGACTTTTTAAATTTACTATAACTTTTCCTTTTCCCCCTTTTTTATTATCTATTTTTTACATATACATTTATAGTATTACACATACATACAATAAACTACCTATGGCAAGAAGCATGGCAGAATCAGGAAATATATAAGTGTTACATGCATACAAGATAGGAGAGATGTTTTCTTCAAGGCTGCCAAAAATTGACTTTTTAAAATGCCAATAGTAAGGTTTCCCTATCAAAAGCTTTTTTTTTTTTTTTTTTTGTAATCCTAACGGATTAAACTCTTAGTTAAAAGCCATAGGTTGTTCTAATTGATAAAACTTACAGGAGCAGACTACATTCTGTTTTAAAAGCCTTACTTTAGATGTGAAGAAGAACACTGCCTGAGGGTAAAGAATGTAAAAGTAAAGTCTATAGGAATGTGGGCAAAAACGGGTTGCTTGAGTTCAGATCAAATATACGCAAAGTGTAAAATAGTAAAACTACAGTGCCCAGAGGAAAAGGAATCATTCTGAGAGAAGTAGAGATGTGGGGACAAAATTTTTAATTAAGTAGAAATTTTGAGGTGCAGGAAGAAACTTTGATCCATTAAATATGTTCATTATAATAATTTTATTGATGATGTTTGGGTGTTCGACATATTATCTCATTTATTTGCAGAACTTAAATTAATGGCGATGAGGCCGGAAATATTGCTTAGTGGTTGAGAGCACTTACTGTTCTTGCAGATGAGCCAGACTCAGTTCCCAGAAACGACACAGCAGCTTATAATCATCAGTAACTCAAGTTCCAGGTAATCTAGCACTCTTCTCCAGCCTCAGCAAGAATCAGGTGTGCATGTAGTACACACATACGTATGCAAGCAAAATGCTAAGATACATAAAAGAAAACCAAAACCCTTATTTGAATGGAGTTTGTTTTATAATAATTTAAATACAATTAAAATATCATGCGAGGAGAACAGCCGGAAAGTAGTAATAGATGTTTTTTAGAAAAACTTTTCTGAAATGGAAAATAACTAAAAAAATATTTGGAAATATCTTTTAAAAGGATATTCAGTTAATTCAAAATTAACTGTAAGTGTAAAAGGGAATTACAGACTCAAGAAATGTATGTAAAAGATTAGGCTGTACATGACATTCTTATTTTATTCTTATTTTATCAACAGTTCTCAAGCACTTGTTTTTCCTAAATGCTACCACTTGTTCAAAGACGTTGAATTGAGCCTGATTGTTTAGGGAACTCGTTTTGTGTACAAACTGACTGTGGGCTGAAAACTGCATGTGGTGTGACTTTTATGGAGGAGACTGGAGATGAGGATTCATTGAACAACAATGAAACAAACTCATCCATTTCTAGCTGGTCAACCAGTGAGTTTTTCTGTGCTATTTACATGACGATGGTGACTCAAAGACAGCTCCATCACCAAACACCCACCTCCCCTGAGCCCTGCACAGCTTTGAGCATGACTTTTGCAAGCTGCATCCCCAGAGCTCTCTGCTCAGTTGCAGACAACTCAGCACACAAGAGTCTCTTCCTCCTCAGAAACTGCTTTTGCTTGCAAAACCTTAGGTCTCATGAATCTTTTACATTTCATGAGCTTCCCAAGCCTTGTAAGTTTTACTTGCTTCCTGTCCCTTTCAAGAGGGAACATTTCAGTTGAGGGAAAAAGCTACACAGCACTCAGCAAGACGAGAATAAGAGTTCCAAATAAGTGCAGCAATGAGATGTTCGTGGAATAGGGGTCCTAGTGACACTAACCAATAAAAAAAGATATGAGCTGAAACATTGGATGTTCCCCTCCTTTACATTGACAAAATCCAACTGTTTACATTCTTTTTATACATTTGAATATTTATTGTTTAAATTTCTAGGTTTTTCAGGCTCCAGTCTCTTCGAGCATTAACACAAATAATAAACTAAACTACTTCAAATAATACCATCAAATAAAAATGCTACACATAGCCATCCATCAATTTTTCTATTAAAAATATCATCTACTTATTGCAAGTACACAATCAACACTTTGCTTGTTTTTGTGGACTCCCAAACCGAGCTCATCATCATCACATGGTAAATTCAAAGTATTTGTGCCACTAGTAAATGACAACTCCATGTACCTGATAATTTACTAATTGTCAGCATAAACATAGTTATTATTTTCATTAATGACATCAGCGTGTTTACACAAATATAAATTGAGAGATTAATGGCTTTTGTTTTTACAATGATGTTTCTGTTATCTGCATTTTAATTCCTTATATCCAATTTTAACTTCAATTCTTACTGAATGCTCTGTACCTTACAAACTTATCCATCTGTATGTCCCCTCTCTTTTCTCATGTTTCCTATACCAAATCTGCTCTTTTTTAAAAAATTAATTTATTCTTATTGCATCTCAATGGTTATCCCATCCCTTGTATTCTCCCATTCTCCCCTCCCTCCCATTTTCCTCTTATTCCCCTCCCCTATGACTGTTCCTGAGAGGGATTACCTCCCCCTGTATATGCTCATAGGGTATCAAGTCTCTTCTCAGTGACCTGCTATCCTTCCTCTGAGTGCCACTAGGTCTCCCCCACCAGGGGACATAGTCAAATGTGAGGCACTAGAGTACATGAGAAAGTCATATCCCACTCTCCACTCAAGTGTGTATCCTATTGGACTCTAGATGAGAGAAGCATGGGAGAATAGCAAAGTAGAAGGATCCAGAGGGTTCTAGAAACCTACAAGTAGAACATTATGATAGGCAGATTTGGGCCCAGGGGTCCCGCTCAAACTAAGGCACCAGCCAAGGACAATACAGGAGGTAAACTTTAAACCCCTACCCAGATCTAGCCAATGGTCAGAACATTCTCCAAATCTGCTCTTATTTAAGATTTGTGCCCTTAAGTATAGTCATTATAGTAAAACATGAAACTTCATCAAAATACTATTTGCATTGGAAGCAACATTGACATTTGCAAAAGAACATGTAATTATGTTCTGAAAATTTCCACATTTTAATCTTTAAGATATTTAATATTGAAGACATGAACAAATGCTCTTTTTCTCATGATACAACTACAGTTTCATTGAATAGAAATATCAACTGCTCAGTTTGTACCTCAGTTGGTTGTTCTTTCTAAAAAACAATAACAATTACATTCTTAATTATAAAGTCTTCAATTGGGAATGATTTTTTAGAAGTTCTAATGTTTAGGCATTATGCCATCATCTCATCACCTTTTCCACTTTAATGAAATTATATTATTTAACTGAAAGTAGTAAATGATGTGTTATCATTATGATGGAGTCCCCAATTATCCCAGTTACTAAAGTATTTGGTAATATTTTTATAAGGCAAATACGTTGTTAAGAAAAATAGTGTTTCTCACATTGTCTTGTTATTAGAAACATTTTATATGTTGCTTCTGAAATATTATATTATTAAAATTATTAAATCCTATGTAGATTAAAATTGTGATATGGTATGCTTAAATATAAATGGTAAGTGAATTGACATGGATCAAAACATGGGTACCGCAATACAAATTTTCTCTCTACTGTGTCAAAGAACATGTGGTATGGCAAGTAAAAATTTTATGTTCTTTAAAGTTCATAGAATTTGAATCATTGTTAGTAAAGACCTTTCTCTAGTATGACTCATTAATTTAATTTACCTGGAAAGATATTTTCTTTAAGCACTCTGTATTCTATAAAATAAGTTTCTTAAGTTTAAAAACAGTAATGTAAAAATAGCATTTATGTTAGGTTTTGATTTCTCAGAATTCCTATATAGGACACTTCTTAACCTATGATTAAATGTATACATGGCTACAAAAGAGCCTCAATAAATCACTCTTATTCCATTGAGCTAGCTTTCTATAACATAACTTACCCCAGCATGCAGAAAGGCCCTTGGAATACATGTTTTAATTCACATTCTTCACCTTTGTCCCACCATCGAAACAGCAGGGCCTATAGGTGAAACTCATCGTAATCAGTCCCATGGGTAACTTTATAATACAAACTTTAAGTATCAATGTGCCAAAGCATGTTACTGAAAACTTTACCTGATTCTGTGTTCAGTAAGTAAGGGATTTCAAGGGATTTCTTGCCTGGTGAAAAGATCTTACAAAATTAAATCATAAGCATATTCTGTTTTTAGGATGAGTATTTTGGTCTGGCCAAAAATCAATGGCTGAATTGGAAAACTGAACAGAGAATCGTAGAATCTCCCTAGAGAAGCTATGAGAGTGCAGTATAAATAAAATATAAGCCTGTTCAAGGTAGACCGTGTCAGTTTACTGATATGCAAGGCCCTGGTCAGGAGATGCATTCATCTGCAGAAGCAGCAAGATATAATCATCCTAAAGTCAGGCTAATGGAAAGAAAATGGAATTTGCAAGTGCCACCAATCTGTCCAGTTTTCGTTTTATTTTTAATGTCAAGCCAGTATGGTATTGGTTTAGCATGTTATACAAAACAGGACAAAAATCATGAAAATGAAATCTTCATTTTGGGAAGAGAAGAATAGAATAACAAAATGGCATAAAACTTTCTGATCATAAACATGCTGGTTTCAGATATAAAATCAACACAAGAAACTTTTGAACATTCAAGAGTACCAGCTTAATCTACATTTTTGTAGAGATGATAGAATTTGGAAACATTTAAAAGAGAGAAGCATAACATAAATAGTTTTTTACCTTTTAAACATTTATAGTATTTCAATATTTCCATGCCCATTATTTTGAAGATAATATTTTATGAATTTAGAAGACTTGAATACACATGCGATATATTTTCATCATATCTGGACCATATGCATCATCACAGTCCTCTCAGGTCATCCCATCACCATGCCCTTCCTAATTCCTGATATTTCATTTTCTTTCCTAACCCACTAGATGTTAAATTTGTATTGTCTATATCCCTAAGGTGGTGACACAATCCACTAGAACATAGAGTGTTTCCCTGGGTCCACTCTTAAAGAAAATTTATTTATTCCCTCTTAGATAATATGAAATGACAGTAGCTCATCTTTCTGTTAAGGATGTGGGGACCACAAACCTACCATAGCAACAAAGGTGTATGTGCGAGATGAGGTGCTACCTTTCCAATCATACTCTCAATCTCTCTCTTCTTTAGTTTTTCCTCCATCCATCCTTCCCTCCATGTCTCTCTTCCTCCCTTTCCCCATTTCATTTTCTGTTTGCTTATAGGCTCTCATGTTTTGTATATTACAAATTGTCTCCAAATTAACTACATAGAAAAGTATGGGCATGAACTCCTGATCATCCTGTATCCACATCCTTACCACTGGGATTGCAGGCACTTGATACCATACCTTGCTTATGCAATGCTAGGTCTCTGTCCCTGCCTTGTGTTCCGCTAAGTAAGCAACCTACCAAATGAGTTCTAACCCACAGCTTCACAGCTTCTTCTCACAGTATCTCTGACATAACGAAGGAGATAACTTTCTATACCAAGGATTTGCTTACTGTGTAGTGTTTATCTATCCAAAATATCTCTTAGAGCCTCTCACTAAAGTGTTTCCTAATAGATTCTCTACGCCAAGGAACAATCTCTCACTCATGTTGCAATCAACTTTGGCATTGATTTTTCTCTTCTCTGAGGTATGTTCTAAACTTAACATATTATTTGCTTACTATTCTTCATATGAAAAGCCCTATAATATTAATAGACCACATTTCATACTAATCATTACTATTATAAGCCACAGCTCATCGTGGTGAATATTGATTCTCACTCTGTGGCAGCACATGCCTACCAAAGTGCAATTATTCTAAGACAAAAAAGATTTTGTTGAACATGTTGACTCTGAGTGAAGTAGTATTAAAAAAGTTTAAAACCTCAAAACCAAAAAAAAAATTGTTTCTTGAAATCATTAAACATTAAAACCATTAACATTTCCTTTTTCTCGATATTTATTATTTCATGGCTTAACACATATGTTTGAATTATATAATGATACTTCATTAGATCATTTTTTTTCTTTTTTATTATATTGGAACCTGGCCAATGAGTTTTAGAATCTCTAGTGACATAAATATAAATGAAATCACCACCTTCCCTAGAAATATCCATGAAATTCATGGATATTTATGAAAATATTCAGAGAATTCTGAGAATTTGTTTCTGGGCATTGATCTAAGGATGGAGAAGAGCTCCCTTCAGGCACAAAAGAAAATAATAAAATATTAAACTATTTGTAAAAGGTATATGCAGCATAGAGAGAAATATGATTAGACATTTAAAAGGGATTTAGAAATATTTCAAATTTTGAAGTGTTGAACTATGTAATCATATGTTAATCAACTCATGAGCCTGATGGGTAATTATTATACTGAAGAGAATTTTAAAAATGGATGTTTGTGATAGATGCAGATAATATAATGTTTAGATGGAAATATGTACAATTACAAACTATAAGTGATTTCCTCTAAATAAACGTAATTTCTCAGAGTTATAATATTCAGCTATGTTCAAATGCCTTCACTTCCCAGGAGCCATAGGTAGCCAAATAAAAAGACCAAACTTGATAGTGAGACTCTATTGTTGAAGACACAGCACATGTTGTCACAGGACTTGAAGAAACCAAGTCTTACTGATCAGGAAACTTCTTTCCTGATGATTAGCTTTTATGATGATAAAAGGTGATATGTTGTCTACCAGAAGGAGGGATTCATCAACAGTTGTACATAACAACAGTGCATCTTCTGAGATAGAATAATGATCAGTGTGCATGATATTGTCATGGATACAGTAATGACTTAAACATTACTGAAGTAACCAACATGGTCCTCACTGAATTTTTTTTCAGTGTTTTAAAGATTATTTTATTTATTATAATTTACTCACATTACATCCCGATTTTTATCCCCTTGCTGTTATCTTCCCATTCCCACCCCCATTCCTTCTTCTACCCTTTTCCCCTCCCCTAGACCTCTCACCTGGATAGGGTGGGCATCTAGGGATGAGGGGATCCTCCCACACTCTCTGGCCACAGCCTATCTGGTCTCATCAGGGTAGCCTGCATCTCCTTCCTCTGTGTGCTTGAGAAGCCTTCCTGCCAAGGGGCAGTGATCAAATCCTGGGCACCACAGTGCATGTCAGATCTTCAGAGGCAGTGCCCTCCACATGTGTAGAATGTGGAGAACTGGATCTCTGCATGCACTGTCCTTTGCTGTTGCATCAGTTTGAGTAGGCCCACCTGTGTCCAAATTTGCCAGCCTTAAAGGTCTTCCCATGGAGTTCCTGATCCATCCAAGTCCTTCCACACACCCACACTTCCATACAATTCTCAGTACTCTGCCCACAGTCCAACATTGGTTCTCAGTATCTGTACTCATACCCCGCTGGGTGGGTCTTTCAGATGACATCTATGTTTGGCTAATTATCCGCTTATAAGCGAATATAGACCATATGTGTCTTTTTGGGTCTGGATTGCCTCGCAAAAATTTCAAGATTCATTTGTTTTAAATAGCTCAATAGTACATTGTGTAAATGCACCACCCATTCTTTACCCATTGTTCAGTTGAGGGACATCTATGTTGTTTTCAGATTCTGTCACTTATGAATAAAGCTGCTGTGAATACAGTTGAGCAAACGTCCTTTTCTTCGTTGGAGCATCTTTCAGGTATATGCTGAGGAGTGGTTTAGGTGGGTCTTGAGGTAGGACCACGCCCAAATTACCAAGAAAGCGCCAGATTGATTTAAAATGCACTTGTAGTAGTGTGGCCTCCCACCAGCAATGGAGGAGTGTTCCCCTTTCTCTACATCCTTTCCATAATGTGTTGTCACTTGAGGTTTGGCTCTTAGCTATTTGGGTAAGTGTAAGTCATTTTGATTTTGATTTTGATTTGCAGTTCCCTATGACTAAGGACACTGAGCAGTTCTTTAAGTGTTTCTTGGATATTGAATATTCCTCTGTTGTGAATTATAGGTTTAGCTCTGTACACATTTTTTAATTGAATAATTTGATTTGATGGAGTTTAATTTCTTGATCTCTTTTTGTATTTTGAATATGAGCTGTTTGTCGGATGTATAGTTGTTAAAGATCTATTTCCAGTCTGTAGGCTGTTGTTTTGTTCTGCTGACAGTGTACTTTTTCCTTACAGAAGCTTTTCAGTTTCATGAGGTTCCATTTATTAATTGTTGATCTCAGAGTCTGAGATATTGGTGTTCTCTTCAGGAAGTTGTCTCTTGTGCCAATGAGTACAAGGATCTTCCTCAATTTATTAATAATAGATTTTGTGTGTCTGGTTCTATGTTGAGGTCTTTAATCCACTTTGACTTTCGTTTTGTGCGGGGTGATAAATAAGGGTTTATTTGCATTTTTCTACATGTGGACAATCTGTTAGACCAGCACCTTTAGTTGAAGATGCTATCTTTTTTCCATTGTATGATTTTGTCTTCATTGTCAAAAATAAAATGTCCACAGGTGTATGGATTTATTTCTGCATCTTTGATTTGATTCCATGAGATGCCCCATTCCATAAACTGCCATACAAACAACAAAATCAACTAAATAGTTTGTATTTACTTATTTGTGTATATATATATATATAGGAGGGAGAGAATAATAATAAGAGAAAAAGAGACTATCTACATGAGAGCAGGAGTGAAGATGGGAGTGTTTTTTTTTTTTTTTGACTGGAATGAGGGAGACAAGGAAAGAGAGAGAAAGTGTTCTATAATATCATTTACTTTTAAAGCATTTAAAAATAATCTATATAAAGCAAGGTTTTCACAAACTCCAGACACATGCGGAATATGGTGTTTAAAAAGTTTCTATTACTAGGGCTGGAGAGATAGCTCAGAGGTTAAGAGCACTGGCTGCTCTTCCAGAGGTCCTGAGTTCAATTCACAGCAACCACATGGTGGCTCACAACCATCTATAATGTGATTTGATGCCCTCTTCTGACTTGCAGGTGTCCATGTAGGCAGAGCACTGTATACAAAATAAATAAAGATCTTTAAAAAAAAATAAAAGGGTTTCTATTACTTTAAAGATTCATTGACAATGAGACAGGTTAACTCCTGGCAACACCAAGCCTACCTCAAAGAAGATGATGAGCATCAAAGAACCACCTTATTGAGATGGCTTCAAAAGTGCCAAACAAACCATTGGGAAATAGACAGAATTCTGCCTAAAAAAAGAGCAAGCTTGGATGCAGATAGAATCAACGGTCAAACTCTGCCAAGGCAGGATAAGCAAGTACACAATAGTTCCTGCCTCACAAATATGTCTGTCAGATATATTGAGCCAGAAGGCTGAAGAAGATGCTCCCATGCTATGGAAAGTTTTGGGTGACTATTCAGGTAGAAAACTGTCTCTATCATATTTTCTTTTGGAAAGCTACTAACCTGCACTCCCACAAACTCAGATATTTAAATTTACTCCTTCTTAAGTCTATGAGGGAATGAAGACCAGGTGTAGCTTAGTTTTACAATGAAGCTTAATTGTTTAGGGGTTAAGATGTTTTTAGGTAAAGATAGGTGTTCTAAGTTGATAATGAGAATATGTGATGGAGATTGATTTACATTCAGAAATTTAGATGCACCAAGATAGGAAAGATGTCTTCTTCAAGGCTGCCAAATACAAATAGCCAAAACACTAAGAATGTACCATTTGTATAATTTCTAATTATGTTACGTTTCTTCTTGCCATAGGTAATATGTTGTATATATGTGTAATAATATAAATGCATATGTATGAAAATGAAATAATTAAAAAATAATAAAAATAATCAAAATGTATGTCCTTGGTGCTTCTGTCTCTGTAAGCTCCTCTGGGCCCTTGTTAGTTGGCACTATTTGTCTTCTGGTAGAGCTCCGGTCACCTCCATGTCCTTCTATCGTTCTTCCCACTTTTCCACAAGAATCGTCACACTTCTCAGAATATTTGGCTGTGAGTTTCAGTACCTGTTTCAGGCCTCCTACACAGATGTAGGGGATGGGCAGCTCAGGTTTCAACTGGGTCTCCTATTAAAGGCAATGGGGGCTTTGTTGGTTAATTTTCCACCACTTCCCCTTAACAGGGCTGTCTACCCAGGTCACAGGGGACGAGGATATGCTCAGTCCTGATGCCACTTGATGAGAAAGGGCTTGTTCAGCAGGACTCCCCTTCTCTGAGGAACAGGATGGATGATGGTAGAAGAAGGAGGAAGGATGGGATCAGGAGCAGAGCAGGGACGGGACTATGATAGGGATATTACAAGAATAATTAAATTAATTAAAATTATTCTAAATGCAAAACAAAAGTAAAACACACAGTTAATACATCAGAGAGATATTCATCAGTTGAAGTGTGGTTTATAAACAGAATATCAGGAGGGTAAAGGATTAAGATAAATAGAATATCTGAATAGTTATATTGTAACCTAAATTTTGTGATACAGTCTGTATATTACTAATCCTCCCAAATGTATTCATAGTTTTCATGTTATAGATTTTCTAAAGTACCTAATTGGAACGTATTCTTGCATTTCTGGGCCTATATTGTTTTTTAGATAAACCTTGACTTTACCTATACACTACAATCAATTTTTCTGTCTATAGTAACTAGAGCAACACTTTGCTTGATAAGTAGGAATGACATCTGTAAACTGTCCAGAATCAAAAGTGGGCTGAGTGCAGTCTCTTGCTCCACTGAAGTTTTAATTAGAACTGAAATGTAACATGGTGTTTGGTAAGTAGACAGGAAAAACACCTGCAAACCAACAAGGATTGAGGAAGGTTGATGCTCTAGTTGCTGTTCTTCATACAACGGTTCTGGCTATCTCATGCTCGAGATTGACTGCTTAAATTTCTCCAAGTTTCTTGAGAACATATTCAGTTTTTAATAGCCATTTCCCCAAATATCTTTAATTAGAATTAATTAAGGCTGTTTTCTGCTTCTAACTATATTAAATACATATTCATGGAATTTAATTAGCTCTAGTTAAGATTATATTAAGACTACTTCAGCTTAAATTAGTTTTCATAATTTTAATTTTAAAATGTTACCCAACAGTCTGTAAACTGATATATTGTATATTATTTATAGATTCTCTAAATACTTCATCTGCTCTCTATTTTTGTTATTATTGGTGTTACACCTTTCAGTACATTCATTGATTCATCTTTAATCAAAGGCACAACTTTAAAAAACGTGTATTTGATGTCAGTTTGTGGAGGTACAAGTTAGAAATAAGAAGGTCAAGCAGCCTGCATATTTTATAACTTTATATTTTTTCTATATTATTGGGGACATGTAATTTGACTATTTGACTCAGGAATTTAGCTGAAATGAAGATCTAAATCATTAGAGGATGAATCATGTAAAGGAAAAAGCATGATTAACATTTTCCACCTATCCACTTTAAAAATATTTGTAATAACATTTCCCATGTTCATTTTTATAAAAATTAATATTATCAGTGGACACAAAAGCATGCTTTTTATTGATAGATTTGCATGAAGTTGCACTCTGCTGATCCTAGGGTCCCTAAATAATAACTTGTTTGGGAGAATTCTGGATTTAATAGCAAAAAATTGACATTATTTCCAAGCAAATTTCTTCTTTCCAGTTATCTTGACTCCCACTTTACATACATAAATACAGTCAGAGGGCACTCTACATTCTATTTCTGAAATTTTTGATATATATTAATATATTATTTGATATTATGCATTTATTGCAGCTAGCAAACTATAGCCTAATATCACAGTTCAAAAATTATTTGAAAATGAAAATATCCTTCTCTGTTTATAACAAAACTGCTCCTATTCCTTCAATAGTCTGATTCTTCTGAACATCAACAATTGGGATGTTTGGTGTGTTCTAAAGCTGGTGTAATTGAGACACAAGCTAAATTCAAAATATATAGCTTTTCTCCAGGTTAGGCCATTAAGTCACTCATTTACTATTTTACTGATTTCTCTTGTTGAAAATCTGAATCTTTATAAGCTATGACACAACACAAGTACTATGCTTAATCACTAAAATTGTGAGCAGAACAACATTAGTTATATAACTCTACTGAGAATGTGTCCCGCATTCTGTGGCTTATGACGGTAAGCCATCAACAGGCTAGTTGACCTGGAAAACATATTACAGATTTTTCTCATAGATTACAAAACTGGAGTCTATAATAAATATATTAAAGTTGTGGCTGTAAATATAAGGATTTGTAAATGCACAGATTATTTTAATGACATATCTATGTAGAACATTTCTACTTCTGTAATTTTTTTCCGCCAAGAAGGATTTGTTGATGTTCTGTTTGAAATTTTAATAGTTGATAAAGGGGGTTACAACACTGTACAATCTTTTTATTCTAATTAGTTAATGAGGCTCATTTGAGTCATTTGAAACTTGTTTTATAAATATGAGACTTGAAAGGACCAGAGGCTAAATTCTCCCATTAGTCACCCATCTGTAACCATCTCTAACTTAATTGCAAGTTTATTACATAAATAGCCCAGAGTGAAATTTAGATCCAGAAAATAGGTCTGGGAAAATTCAGTCAATGTTACCCCCATCTTCCCCATCTCAACACTTTAGCTATTAATTTATTTTATTATGATATGAAATATGTTTCCTGCTGTTACTGATTGTTTTTTAGAGCAGAGATAAATATACACTTGTGTTATTGGACTATAAGCTACTTACTAACAATCTTTATATAAAGTGAGTCAAAGATTGACTTCAGTGTTAAACATATTTAATGGGCTAAAAGTGTGATAATAAAATTTTGGTACTTACGGTACTAAACAGTACTTATGTACTTTTTTTTTCTGTGTCTTAGGGTTTTATTGTTGTGAAGAGACAACATGAACTTGGCTACTCTTCTTTTTTATTTTATTTATTAATTTATTCATATTACATGCCAGTTGTTATCCCCTCCCTTGTATTCTCCCATTCTCCCTCCCTCTCATTTTCCCCTTACTCCCCTCTTCTATGACTGTGACTGAGGGGGACCTCCTCCCCCTGTATATGCTGATAGAGTATCAAGTCTCTCCTTGGTAGCTTGCTAACCTTCCTCTGAGTGCGGCCACCAGAGTTCATGTAGTAAACTTCTAACCCCTACTCAGATCTAGCCAATGGACAGGACATTCTCCACAGTTGAGTGGAGAGTAGGGATTGACTTTCATACTTACGCACTCTTATAGAAATTTCATATATACTTACTCAGTTTTCAAGTAACAAATGCTGTTTTTGTAAGATGTTTGCCCACATAAGGGGTTGAAGTACACTTGCTCTTACTCCTGAAGCACATCCCCAGCCAAAATGATAATTAGGTTCAGAGGAGAGTTTAGTGAAAATAGCAACTATAGCCATAAGTTTTATAGTATGCTCAGCTTTTGTAGTATATTTGGTTAGCATTTTCTCTTTAATATTTTTTAATCATAACTGTGGTATGCACCACTCATAATATCACTGTACACCCTTCATTATATTGCTGGATTATCTGACTACATTGATGGGATTATATAGCTAATAACTACAGCAAAGAAAGGAATATGGTAAAACTCCTAGTTATTTATCAGTGTTTAACAGTGTGGCCAGCTTTTCCTATATAGTGAAATTTCAACAACTTGAGCTATAATGAGTGAGAGAGGAGATAAGGCTGTGTTAAACCAAGTTCACTTATTTTTATGATTATACTGAAAAATGTAGCCAAAACAGTTAATGTTAAAGGTTTCATAGGAATAATAGAGTGTTATTTTGACCCAGAGAATTACTATCTTTGATTAGGAGGAACTATTTTGATATAGTCTTTATTCCTAAAGATGTTTGTAGATTCTATGCTGCTTAGTATTGATCATCAACTTGACAGGATCTAGAGCTATGCAGGAAACCAGGCTCTGGCGACACCTACAGCAATTATTCAGATTGTGTTAGTCTCTGCATATGCCTATAATGGGTTACCTTGAATACATTAATTGAGGTGAAAATATAGAGCCTAAAAAGTGGTAACTTTTCCTGGGCTCCAATTCTCTTCTTAATTTAAAGGAGGAGAGCAACTGAGCACAAGTGTGAGCCTCCCCCCATTCTTCTGTTTCATTTTAGAGAAAAAAAATATCAGAATATAAGTGTTTCTTTCCCTTTTCAAACTCCAAGACCTTCCTCTCATCTGTCCACTTCGCTTTGCTCTACTTATATTTATGTCCTTTGTTTTCATTAGCGCCTGGTATGAGAAGGCTAAATATAGCCTTTTCTGTCTATATAATGTTATTTGATATTTGTGTTTTCAGGGATGACTACCATTTGGTATTAGGTTGGCAATAGTGCTCTTCCCAGGAGAAGAGTATTTCTCCAGCTTTTAGTATTCCTTCATTGCTGTACTGTTTTGTGTAAAACTGTGACCTTTGGGCTTTCCTCCATCCACTTTGGCATGTCTGTTGCTGTCCTTGTTCAGTTCACATGGGGATTCATGTTGGTGAGACCTTATGGGTGTGAATTCTGACGTTCCTAGCAGACACAGTCTGACAGAAAACTCCTTAGTCCTCTCCTCTTACAATCTTTGCATTTAGTCTTCTTCTTAGATGTTCACTGAGTCTTACCGTGCAAGAGTGCTGTATAGATGCACTCAGTGAGATTGCATTCATAATTCTGCATTTTGATGTGTTATGGTCTCCATCTGTTATAAGAGGTTTCCTTGGTGAGGAGTAATAGCTATAACTTATTTAATTTACTTGTTTCTTGTCTCTGGACTCCGTCCACCCAGCTACCTCATGGTCTTGATGCCAGGACACCAATGCCATGAAGTGATACACTGCCATGTGTTTGCAACTCTGAAACTGAGCCTTCCCTTCTTCAGTAAAATGGTTTTGCCAGTTTCCTATCACAAGATAAATACGTTTGTGGTTAGACTCTGGCCTCTCTATGTCTGCTGCTAGTAGGGGTTTTGGTTTGAGACACCACCATATTCTCTTGGTAGCCTACTTGGGAAACCTTTTCTTGGGGCATATGTCAGCCATCAGTTTTCCTGCCCCCAACCCCAGGTCTCCCCACATCAGATTCCCATCCTCATTACCCTCAGCACTCCCTCTCTTATCCTGTTCCTTCTCTTCAAGAACTTTTTCTGTCTATTGTATTTCCCCTGCTCAGTTGCATTCATGAATTCTCCCATGGACCTCCTTGTTACTTAGCTTCCAGGATGCTAGTTGTAGTATGGTTATCCTGTACTATGTGGCTAATATCCAATTATAAGTGAGTACATACCATCTATGTCTTTCTGGGACTAGGTTGCATCGCTCAGGATGCTCTTTTCTATTCCAGTTCATTTGCCTGCAAATTTCATGATTTCCTCCTTTTTAATAGCTGAGTGGCAGCCCATTTGTAAATATACAACAGTTTGTTTTTTATCAGTTACAGAAGATTATTTAATACATCAAAAAGGGAATGCCCAGCTGCAAAATATATTCTACTATAGGAAATGTCATTTTTTTAGAACAAAAAAAGCACATGAAATTCACTATTTACAATTCACTATACAACTTCTGTGTAATGCCACCTTTTGTATAATACCCTGAAACTATTTATAGGTGAGGGGCAAGGATGATATCATCTTTTTAAAAGAATAAATATTTTTTTTATTTTTTACATATACATTTGTATTATTACACACATATATATATAGAATAAACTACCTATAGCAAGAAGAACCATGACACAATCAGAATTATATAAATGTTACATGAGAGATATCTGCGTTGTTTTCAGTTTCTAGGTATTACAAATAAAGCAGCTATCAACATAGTTGAGCAAATGTCCTTGTATGAGGGCCCATCGTTTGCTTATATGCCTGTGAATGCTATAGCTCGATCTTGAGGAACAGCTATTCCCAATTTCCAGATTGATTTCCAAAGTAGTTATGTAAGTTTACACTCCAACCAGCAAGTTTGAATTTCTCCACATCCTCACCAGAATGTGCTGCCAACTGAGCTTTTAGATGGGGATAAGATGGAATCTCGGAGTCATTTTGATTTGTATTTTGCTGATAACTAATGACATTTAGAATTTCTCTAAGATCTTCTCAGCCATTCAAGATTCCTCTGTTGAGAATTCTCTGTTTAGCTTTGTAACCCATTTTTTAATTGGGGTATTTGGTTTCTTGGTGTTTAATTTAATGAGTTCTTTATACATATTGGATATTAGCCCTTTGTCAGATGTACACTTGGTGAAAATATTTTTCCAATATGTGGCTATGGTTTTGGTCATTGACAGTGTCCTTGCCTCACAGGAACTTTTCAGTTTCATGAGGTCTCATTTGTTAATTGTCGATCTTAGAGCTTAGAGCTTGGTGTTCTGTTCAGAAAGTTGTCTCTTGTGTCAATGAGTTCAAGGCTCTTCCCCACTTTCTCTTCCAATATATTTAGTGTTTCTAGTATTAAGTTAAAGTCCTTGATCCATTTGGGTTTTAGTTTTTACGGGGTGATAAATATGGGTCTATCGACAGTATTGTACATGTAGACCTCCAGTTTAATGAGCACAATTTGTTGGTGAGGCTATCTTTATTCTAATGTACGATTTTGACTTCTTTGTCAAATATAAAGTATCCAGACGTGTGAATTTATTTATGAGTGTTCAATTTGATTCCATTGATCCACTAGTCAGTTTCTGTGACAGGACCATGCAGTTTTTGTTGCTGATGCTCTGTAGTATAGCTTTTAGTCAGGGATGGAGATATCACCCAAAGTTCCTTTATTGTACAAGTTTGTTTTTAGCTATTCTTGGTTTCTTGTTTTTCTATATAAAGT
Source organism: Acomys percivali (assembly GCA_907169655.1). Lineage (NCBI taxonomy): Eukaryota > Metazoa > Chordata > Mammalia > Rodentia > Muridae > Acomys > Acomys percivali. The sequence continues at coordinate 83,023,053 of OU015751.1, read as the reverse complement.
TCAGCAATATTTTTCCAAGGTTTGTAAATAATTGTGTTGGAATTTTGGTAGGAATTTCATTGAATGTGTACCTTGCTATTGGTGCGATGGATATTGTCATTATGTTTATCCCACAGATTCATGAGGACAGGGCAACTTTCCACCTTCTGACATCTTCAATATTTCTTTATAGACCTTAAGCTCTTATACTCATATTTCCCTGGCTTGGTTAGAGTTGCACCAAGATACTTTATATTATTTTTGGCTATAGTGAAGGGGGTTGTTCCTTTGATTACCTTGTCGGCTTGTTTGTCAAAGGAGGGCTACTTTTTTTTTTAGTTAATTTTCTATCCAGCCATATTCCTGAAGGTATTTATCAGCTGTGAGAGTTCCATGGTAGAATTTTTGGAGTCACTTATATACAGTATCATATCATCAGCAAATGGTGGTATTTTTGTTCTTCATTTCCAATTTCTATCCCCTTGATCTTCTTTGGTTGTTTTATTGCTCTAGCTAAGATTTCAAGCATTTATTGAAGAGATAGAGAGTGTGCATCTTATATTTCCCTGATTTCAATGAAATTGGTTTAATTTCTCTCCATTCAACTTGATGCTGGCTATTGACATGTTGAATATTGCCTTTATTATGTTTGTTTAGGTATGCACTTTCTATCCCTGATCGCTCCAAAACTTTAAACATGAAGGATTGTTGGATTTTGCCAAAGGCTTTTTCAGCATATAATGAGATGATCATATGTTTTTTATTCTTTCAGTTTTTTATATGGTTGATTATACTGATATAAGTATATTTTATATAAATAACAAAACTCAAGGAATTATTAATATTTATTCTTGATTATTATTGTAATAAATCAATAGTTACTCTTTAACCAGATATTCACCCAAATAACAACACGGAGAAACTAGGATATATTTAATTAGCCTAAAGCACAATAGTTAGCAATAATTACTTCATCCTAAATCTCCAAACTAGTATAGCTTCCTTGCATTCAGACTTTCACCATTATACTTGCTTTTTTCTAATATCCTAGGTGTGGCTCATTCCTCCTGATGATTCCTGGTTTTCTCTTCATGGCTCCATTCTTTCCTTCCTTTCTTCCTTCTCTCCTCACTGGACTAGGATATCCCACACTATCTCTGTCTTGTTAAGCATTCGCTACTTGGTTTTTATTGGCAATTGTAGACAGTTGGTCTACAGATGATGAATCTCATTGTTCTACAAACGAATCAGAGACTGGCCTTAATATAGCCACTGTGCTCATGATGATGCACTAAGAACCAACGGCAGTTGAAACAACATTTTAAAAATTGATACGAACATTTGTATTAAAAGTAATCATCCTTCATTATTTTTCTTTTTTGTTTGTTTGTTCTTTTTTATTTTTGTTTTTATTTTAATTGAGAAAGTTTAAATGCAATTACTTATTATGGAAAAGCAATGTCTATCTTTGACACCACAGGAATGGCTTATCTGTTTTGGAGTTGCTGGCCAAGGAGGTCCAATAGACTCACAAAAATTACAGGCTATTGCTAGATAGATGATGAGCAAATAATTGGTTTTTCTGGAATCAAGTTTCTTTGTCTACAATAAAAAGTATAATGCATGTGCAATGTTCTGTGTAAATGCTGTAGGGTTGTGTATGTACAAAAAGTAACATTTACTAATTTCTAGCCACTGTCAGGCATAATAAAATGATCAGTTTAATTTAAAAAAAAGCAAAACTTGTTTCCATACCTAAGAGTATTTGACATGCTATTTACATTACATATTACTGAGATTCAACACTCATATTTTGGTGGTATTTTATACCTGTGTATAAATTGCACAGATTTATTCTATATTAAAATAAAACCACAAACAAACAAAAATATAGTTGGACCTTACTCCAACAGGTTGATGGATTTTCATGTGTTCAATCATCTTCGTATCACTTGGAGGAAGCCTACTTGATCATGGAGGATGATATTTTGATGTGTTCTTGGATTCAGTTTGTGAGCATTTTATTGAGTATTTTTGCATCAATATTCATAAGGGAAATTGTTTTTTGTTAGGTCTTTTTGTGGTTTAGGTATCAGGGTAACAATGGCCTCTTAGTTTGAATTTTACAATGTTCCTTCTGTTTTTATTTTGTGGAATAGTTTGAGGATTATTGATATTTGTTGTTTGAAAGTCTGATAGAATTCTGTACTGAAACCATCTGACCTTGGGCTTTTTTTTTTCTCTTTCCTTAGAGGTTACAGATTTATTTAAATTGTTTAGAGGATCTTGATTTAATGTTGGCAAGTGGTATCATTCCAGAAAATTATCCATTTCATTTGGATTTTCACAGAAGGTGGCATATAAGCTTTTGAGTAAGAACTAATGAGTTTTTGGATTTCCTCAGTATCTGTTGTTATGTCCCCTTTTAATTTCTAATTTTATTAATTTGGACACTCCCACATCCTTTTAGTTATTTTGTCTAAGGGTTTGTCTGTCTTGTTCATTTCCTTTAAGAACCAGCTCTGAGTTTTGTTGATTCTTTGAAATGTCTTCCTTGATTCTACTTTGTTGATTTCAGCCCTGACTGATTATTTCCTGCTATCTACTCCTTTTGTATGTGTCTACTTCTTTTTATTCTAGAGCTTTCAGGTGTGCTTTTAATTTGCTTGTATGAGATCTCTTCATATTCTTTATGAAGGCACTTAGTGCTATGAACTTTTCTTTTAGCACTGCTTTCATTGTGTCCCATGAGTTTGGGTAGGTTGTGTCTTCATTTTCATTAAATTCTAGAAACTTTTTATTTCTTTATTTCCTTCCTGACCCAGCTGTAAATTATTAGATTCAATTTCCATGAGTTTTTGGGCATTCTGTTGTTTCTGTTGTTGTTGAAGTCCAGCTTTAATCCATGGTAGTCTGATAGAATATAATGTGTTATATCAATTTTCTTGTATCTCCTGAGGCTTGCTTTGTGGCAAAGTATGTGGTCAGTTTTGGAGAAGGTTCCCTGTGGTGCTGAGAAGAAGATATATTTTTTTGTGTGTTTGTATAGAATGTTCTGTAGAAGGTAGATCCCATTGACTCATGTCATCAATTACTTTTGTTATTTCTGTTTAATTTCTGTCTCGATGATCTGTCCATTGGTGAGAGAGATTTGTTGACATATCCTACTATTAGTGTTTAGGATTTGATGCATGGTTTAAGCTTTAGTGATTTTTTTTTTAACTAATATGGGTGCCCATGCATTAGGGACACATATGTTCAGAATTGCGATATCATCTTCGATTTTTGCTTTGATGATTATAAAGTGCCCTTCCCCATCTCTTTTACTTAATTTATATTGATGTCTGTTTTATTAGATATTACAATGGCTACTACAGCTTGATTCTTATGTCCATTCATTTGGAAAACCTTTTTCCACCCCTTAATTCTATAGTAGTGTTTATCTTTATTGCTGAGGCATGTTTCTTGTATGCAACAGAATGATGGAACTGTTTTTGAAACCACTATGTTGGCCTGTCTTTTTGTTTTTTAATTACTTGAGACCATTGATATTGAGATACCAATGCTTGTTAATTCCTGTTATTTTGCTGTTTGTGGTGTTAGTGTGTGTGTGTGTGTGTGTGTGTGTGTGTGTGTGTGTGTGTGTTTCCCTTCTTTTTTCTTTGCTGATGTGGAATTATTTATTTCCTGAGGTTTCTTTGATATAGTTAACACTTTTGTGATGGAGTTTTAATTTTAATATTTTCTGTAAGCCTGGGATTGTGGTTATATTTTGTTTAAATTTGTAATTTTTTATTAGACTATCTTGTTTTTACCATCTATAATAATTGAGAGTTTTGTTGAATATAGTAGTCTGGGCTGACATCTGTGGTCTTTTAGAGTTTGCAAGACGTCTATCCAGACCATTCTAACTTTTAAAGTCTCTGGTGAGAAATAAAGTGTAATTCTGATAGGGTCTGTCTTCATATGTTACTTGACTCTTTCCTTTGCAGCTTTTAATATTGTTTTCTGTTAATTAGATAGAATGTTTTTATTATTATGTGGCAGAATATTTTTTTCTTGTCTAGTCTATTTGGTGTCCTGTATAATATATGTGTATATATATATATATATATATATATATATATATATATATATAAAATCATCTTTCTTTAGAGTGGGGAAATTTTCATCTATAATTTTATTGAAAATATTTTCTGATCCTTAGAACTGGGACACTTCATCTTCTTCTATTCCTATTACTTATAGGTTAGGTCATTTCATAATATCCTAGATTTCCTGGAAGCTTTATGTTAGGAGACTTTTAGCTTTAACATTTGTTTGACAGATGTACCAATTTCCTCTTTTGTGTGTCTATGCCTGGAATTCCTTGGAGATGCTTGTGTCTGTTTTTCCTAGTCTCTTCCCTAGGTTTCCCATCCTCATGATTCCTTCAGACTGTGCTTTTTCTATTGCTTCTATTTCCATTTTCAGGTCTTGTATACTTTTATTCATTTCCTTCACCTGTTTTATTATTTTTCATGTGTTTCTTTAAGAGATTTATTCCTTTCTTTTTTAATGGACTGTCAACTTAATGAGACTAGCTTTAAGGTCACTTTCTTGTTCTTCAGCTGTTTTGAGATATCATGGGCTTGCTGTAGAATGATTCTTGGATTCTGGTATTGAAATATTGCCCACTGCTCTTGCTATTTGTGTTCCTGTACTGACCTGTATCCATCTGGTTGTCTCTGGTATTGGCTGTTTTTTTTGGGGGGGGGGCCATCAGCTTCCAGGAATACAAGTAGGTGTGAGATTCAGTAGTTGGAGGGTGCAGGTCCCAGGTGTAGCTCACCTCTGCTGTTTTTGGCCTATGGTCTGGTAGTCCCTGGGGTCTGTAAGACTCTGTCTTCCACAGATGGTTGCTTAAAGCCATTAGAGATGGAGCTCTGGACAAGAAATGAGGTGTGTCAGGGACAGGACAGGTCTCTCTGCTGTTAAGTTTGTCAGGAAGGATTGAGCAGGCTGGCAATTATGGTCCAAGGTTTCTCATCTTGTGGTCTACAGTGGCCTCAGGTCTGTCTTGCCCAGATGACTGCCAAGACCTCCAAGGATCAAGGTGCTGCAGGTCTGTGGGGTTCGCTGGCCTCTGATAATGCAGGTAGGAGTGAGATTCAGTAGATGGTGGGTGCATGGAGCTGGGCATAGATAACTGCTACTGTGTTTGCCCATTGACCTTGTGCCTTCGGGGATCTGGTGCCTGAAGATATTCACTTGTCTTCTCTAAGTACCCAGGGCCTCTATGCAAGGAATGGGGCTCTGGACCTGAAATGGTGCACAGTGCTTAGGGGATGGAGCATGTCTCTGTGCTGCTAGGTTTGCTGGGAAGATAGTGCAGATTGAGAATTGTGGTTCATGGGGGTCTCACATGGTGGTCCTTGTGGCTAGTTGGCCTCTGGGAATGCAGGTAGGGGTGAGATACAGTAGATGGAGGATGCAGAGAGCCAAGTGTAGCTGATCATTGCTATGTTTGTTCAGGGGCCTGGTTCAAGTTGGTGGCTGGTGACTGGAGGGTTCACCTCTATTCCCCAGATGGCTGCTGTGTTACTCCAGAGATGCGGCACTACAGATTAGATTTTTTTGTTTTGTTTTTAACATCTAAAATGATTACAGTGTCTTAAAAAAACAGCTTTACAAATAATTTAACCATGAGACTACAAAATGACTAAGGACACAGATAACAAAGCAAACTATATGAGTGTAGGAATGGCAACTTGGCAAAGCTGCCATGCCTCAGTTTGTTCATTTCTAAACATAAGTTAGAACACCTGCCTGATGTTTGTTGTAATTAACTAATGCTTCTAACAAACTTATTTGTGCAAAACATTTCAGGAAAAATGTCCTGGAGAAACCTTTAGCTGTTCATAACCATTCCGGATTCTCATCTGTATATTATTGTTGCTTCATTACTATTATCCTCTCACCAAGAGCACTGACCCATGTAGTTCTGTGCATGTTATCTATAATTTGTCATTGCTAGACCTTGGAGTCTTAATATGAGTATTACAATATGTAGGTCAATAATTCTGACATCTACAACTCATTATCATTTTATGAGAAAATATTAAAAATGCATAGATTTCATTACCTAATATTGTTGTGAATTCATATTTTGTTTTGTATCTTCTCTGTCCTGTTTTTATACCCTTTATAACTATTGCATACTATCTCTGGATATTTATGAGATGTTAAGACTGTGTTACAGTGTACTTTGGTACTCCTTCATGCTCTATGGATTTGGCTAATCGGGAAATACCGAGAACATATCAAATACATGTTTTTGTCTCTTTCACTGAAACCATTTTGATTCTCATATTATTTCAGCTTAACACACTTTCATGCACTCTTTAGCAATTTGCATGGATGATAGAATATATGCATATTTGATAAATTAGTTTTACATCCTTCTTGTGCCTTGGCATGACTTCAACACAGCTGAAATTATACAATTTAAGAACTTTCAAGATTGTACTTACTGATAATAAATTCAAAGCAAGAGCCTGGTATTCATTGCTATAGATAACTCATAATTGCTTTTATTTTATTTTTGATAATTGTAACTACTCATAATGAGTTTGGCCATTTTCATTTTCATTATATTTATTACTTCTCATTAATTGAAATAACATGCATATTAATGGGTTTGGTTGTGGTCTTTTTATTACAGTATGTCATCTTAATTTATTTGTATTCACTTACCTCCTCCACTGCCCCTTACTCATTTCTGGTTCTCAGATTTCAGGTTACTTGTCATCCATTTCAGTACTTTGCCCTTACTCCTGCCTTGTAAAAATCTTTCTATTCCCTCTCATTTCCACCTATATATACACTTCCATGTCCTATGTATTCAAATATCTCTCTCTCTCTCTCTCTCTCTCTCTCTCTCTCTCTCTCTCTCTCT
>OU015751.1:82994322-83016127 GCA_907169655.1 Acomys percivali | reverse complement strand
TCTCTCTCTCTCTCTCTCTCTCTCTCTCTCTCTCTCTCTCTCTCTCTTTCACACACACATACACACACACACACACACACACACAAATAAAATAAAATAAAATAAAAATAAAAACATCTACATTTCTCATATGAGAGGAAATAGTGATGCTTACCTTTCTGGGGTTGACTTAACTTATTTAACATAGTGACATCTAGTTTGAATCATTAAACAACAAGCCTTATGAGTACATTCCTTTTCAGGGGAAAATGATTGCCTGCATGCCTGTTCACTGGCTTCCTTATTGATTTTGTTGATAAATATCTGATTCCGTTTCTCATCTGTTGTGAATATTGCAGCCAACAATACGGGTGTGGGACTATTTCTCTGCTATGTTAGATCAGCATCTCTTAGGTATAATGCCAGAAGTGAGGAACTTATGACTTGGTAGTTCAGTTTTAGATTTCTGAGGGAGTGCTATACTGATTTCTACCCCTTTTGCACAGGTTTACATCCCACTATCAGTATATCAAGGGTTTTCCGTCCTGAAAATCAACCACCCTTTCAAATAATTTTATTTTTGATTGTGTCTATTTTGACAAAACTGGGAAGGAATCTCATCTAATTTTAATTTGTAAATCCCTGTTGGCTAAGAATGCTGAACACTGCTATAAATATTTATTAGCCATTTGTAGTCCTCTCTGCTAAAATAGTCTATTCATTTTATTAACTTTCTGATCAGGTGTTTTAGGGGACCATTGGATTTTTCAAATTCTTTATATAGTCTGCATATGAATCCCTTATATAATGGTTAGTTGTCAAGTATTTTTTTTAATTCTCTAGTGATTGTTCTTCAGAGGTTTCTTTACATACTTTCTCTCTTCTCTGCATAATTTCCTTGCCATGGGAGCCTCTTATAGAAAATACTTCACCTCTGTTCTTATTTCTGCAGGTCCATTTTTGTGATACCATTGCTGCACACTGATACTGTGGCTATTTCTGTTAGTAATTTGGAGTGGCTTATTATTATGAATGCAGTATTTCTCTTTCTGTCTTAAAAAAAAGAATATAATTTTCTAATAGGTAATTCTGTTGATTTAATATAACTTCATGATTTTGATTCTTTTTGAAAGTTGAAATTATGCAGAGATTATGCTAACTCTAAAGGTCATTTTTGGTAACAAGCCATTTTCAGAGTATTTTTTCTCCTCAGATTCTAAATCTATTAAATGAAGTTCATCCAAATAAGAGGAGGCATGGGGAGGCTGTATTCAGTCTACCCATTCAATGGTTGGCATTAGTCAAACCCACACACAGAACAATTAGAATGGTGTATGGCCCAGTCCGTGGTGCCACATGGTCATCCTTGGTGCCACATGACCAAATCAGTGACATGTAAGAGTAACCATTACATTGGTCAACTCAGCACATCACAATTATTCTGCACATAGCACACAAATTTCCCTCAAAAAGGCTTCACCTGGATGGGAAAGAATATTGCTCTGACACTAAAATTATTATTTTAATAGACTAAAAAAAAAGTAACTCCAATTTTCCATTAATGTAGTATTTGGCACTAAATGCCAATGAATTAATCTTATTAATATAAATGGCTTGTAAAAAAGCTTTGCCAAATTTCAATGCACTGAATAAATCTCCCAAAATTTCAAGTTTTCTATGAAAAGGCATTAGTGTTGGCTTCTGTCAGACTTTCAACATTCAGCACACCACCATAACATTTCTTTTTCACTCAGTATCTTTATATACAGTCCTAAAATATCACTTCTTTGGTGGTATGTTGCTATTACTTGAAGAAATTGACATTACTATTTCTCTATGGTTATTTTAAATATCATCCTAAGTATTGATAATAATTAATTAAATTATATTTAGTGTTATACAAAAATCACATTTTTGAAAGAAAGAGAGCCAGATGACTCAAAAATTTCCTGCCAAACACTTTACAACAAATTTGATCATAGATGCATATGGAATCCTTAAATATAGACAAAATTCTAAACTTACACAATTGATTATATACATTAACTGATATAATGAGGCAATCCACTAAATATATAAAAACAAAATATTATGATTTAAATTTATTTTTATTGAGTTTTTTAATTTTTTACATATACATTTATATTATTAACCATATATACAATAAACTACCTATAGCACAAAGAACCATATCTGTAACATTCATTGTTTCATTCCCATGTGAGCACCTGCTAACCACCATTTACATGTTTTAAATTAACACAACTTTTAGTTTAAATGACCTAATGTCACTAGAAACTATGTATCAGTTCATATACTATAAAATAGTAGTGATATGTAGCTTATCTTGCCACTGGTTTTCTCATAATTATAATTTGTGAGATCATAATGGCCAAAGGTTATGGAGAAGTGGTCCAGGAAGCTTCACCACCAAATACCATGAACATGAGGACAGCAGAAATTAGCTACCTCCCACCTCCCGACCTGGTGCCATAAGTGGCCCCTCCACCATCAACCCTAGCTTGAATTTATTACCCTGACAGGTATCAGGCTTTATTGTGTTTGACCTTATAAGTTTTTCCGTAGTCCATATAAGCTCCTGATTATGCTGATGAAGCACCTTCTAACACCCCTGACCTGCCCAGTGGTACACAGTCACACAAACCTTGCCCGTGAGACTCTGGCCGCCTCTCTATGGGCATAAATACCTCAATAACCCAAACCAGTTCCCCAAAGCTGTTCCTAGATATGTTCATTACCCCTGTACTAGCACTGGCCAAGATCCTACTTTGCATTCACCAGCACCTAATTTAGATTCCCCACTCCAGTCTAGATCTCTGTACAACAGACCAGGCTACCCAAGGGAGAAGCAGGCAGAAGGCAGCCATAATTTAATTTAGTGAAATAAGTTTTTAGTAGTACCTAAATTTAATAGTACATAGGTAATTGGGTCAATACTTCCACAAAAACTCTGGCATATTTTAATTAACTGGTCACTTTTGGGAAGACACAATATTCAGGCCAGTAGCATAGAAACGTTATTTTTTTTTAACATCAGATACCATAAGCAGTATGATCCTAAAGAGTAATAATGGAGATAAAATTTTCCATTGCTTAGTTTTGGCACAGTTGTAAAAAAGACATAGTAGTATGTTACACATGTGTGATGCTGCTTATAAAAAATATTGTGAGGTTAACACAGTATCAGCCTACAACTATCTATACCACTGGTCCTCAACGTGTGGCTTGAGACATCCTTGGGTTTCAAATTACCTTTTCACAACAGTCATCTAATACCATTGGAAAACACAGATATACATTAAGATTCAAAACAGTAGCAAAATTACAGTTATGAACTAGCAACAAAAATTACTTCATGGTTGAGGGTCACCAGAACATGAGGCACTTTGGTAAAGGGCTGAAGTATTGGGGGGGTTGAGAATCCCTGGTCTATACTGTGACATTTGATAATGATAGTAAATGAATATGATACCAAACCTATTGCTGTAGTAGAATGATTTATACACACACACACACACATACACACACACAAACACAAACACATGCACGCACATATGTGCACATACAATTTTATAGTGTCCACTCATAGACTCATGTATGAATTTTCATCTACCTGCTTATATCATCAAGAGTACATGACAAGGGAAACATTGTAAATGTTACTTTTATTTCCTCAAAAGATAGGATGAGATGAGAGCAATAACCAAACTTTAGGAATACATGGTTTGGGCTGAGGCCAGAGTGTTTCTATCTAACCAGTCCTAGACTTAAGCCTGGAAGCTTCTAGCTTCAATACAATATAATCTTCTGCAAGCCTGGATCTTTAAGACTTCAGCTTCTATCCTTTATCTGCTAACCTAGGCAAAGAATGTTTTGAGACTCTGAGACATATTGCTGAAGAAGCTCTCTCTCTTTCTGAACTCTGCTGGCTGGTTCAACTCAGCTGGTCTGGATCAAACTCCTCTCTACACTGGTAGATTCAATCTGGCTTCATTCAGCTTCTCCTGGAGTTGCTCTGCTTGGAAAAACTATCATTGAATTCCAGGACCTGAACTACACTGAGATACCTGAACCAAACTCAACCAACAGAACTGAGCTGTACTGACTGCAGGAAATCTACTGTATTCCTGTACTGTACTCTCTTTTTCTGTCTGTTCTCCTGAAAGTTGGGTATATTCTATCTCTTGATTCATTGGGTCAAAGCTTTCTCTTTTTTCACTTTGTTTGCCCCTCAATTACAAATCACTGTTTGGGATTAAAGGTGTATTTTGAGGGCGTGTTTGTAGTCCAGCCAATTGGAATAAAGGTGTGTGGCATGTCTGTATTCCAGCTGGATCACACAGACCTAGAAAGGCTTTAGATGTGATTCCCTTGCCAGAGCAGCCACACTGTTGGATTAAAATTCCTTACAGAAGCTTGTCGTTTAGGTTTGTACAGATGCACTATGATAGTCACACAATGAAATACTTAGCCCAATTTTTACATTGGTCCATGTGGTTAATCATCACTATTTCCAAAACTGACATTGCTATGGTAATAGATTTCTGTGAGAACTCAGGCACTTCCACTTCTAGATTTTCACACATTCATGCAATTTCCACACCAAATAATTAAAAAGCATTAATAATGACTACTGGCATCAACTAGAATAGGACAAAAAGAAGACCAAAATGTTAGTATTCAATTTTTGAGATTAAATTCTATAAGGTGCTTTCTTCTGTCTCTTTCTCATACTCTTTGCTGTTCTATTTTTCACAGTCTCTTTAAATATACCAGCTGCAAAGTAAAGTCACTGTATCAAGAAACCCAGTGGTAAGGAAATATGGAAATATGTGGCCAAAGAGCCAGAAAATAATCAGCTATGGCAACCGAGGTGAAAATTATGTTGGAAAAGCATCCACAAATAGTTCAGTTTGAGATTTATACCCTACAAAGTTATTTTTTTTTTTTGTAGTGTGGTAAAATTCAGAACACAGTGTTTATCATTAAAATACTTATAACTGTAAAATTCAAAATCATTTGTAACTCCATCTCTATACCTGGAACGATTCCCCTGTTTTCACACTGAGACCACACAGCTAGCACAGCCATTCTTTCTTCATTACACAATAGCATCTGGATTGTCCTGCACAGTGCTTACTTAAACCCAGTATTTCATCTTTTTGTGTCTTGCTCACACAGAATAAAATGATTCCAATGGCTGTCCACATTTTAACACCATATTTTATTCAACATTTTTACTAAGCAGTTCTCCATTGTGTGCACACATCTCATTTAATCAGATTGTGTGCTAATATATAGTTAGTTGGACATGAAAAAGTTGCACAAATACATATTTGTGTTCTACTTTTATTACTGTTTCCAATATATACTTAGAAATATCATTATTAAAATGTGTGATAGTATTCTGTTTAATTTTTATGTAAATTGTAAAACCATTCAGTAGTGACTACACCACTTAATATTCTCTTCACCTAGTCAGAGATGTTATTGTTTATCTATATATTTGGCAATATAGATTACTTTTATTTTCCATTTTTGTTTTATTACCAGTCTCCTAATACGTGGTAAGTATATTGTGGCTTATATTTCCATTTCCTTAATCAGTAGCAACAACTTATTCATCTTTGTATTTCTTTGCATATTTATGTATTTGTTTTATGACTATCATTGTAATTTGCTCATTATAGTTGAGTGTAAGACTTAAATATGTGTAGTTGGTATTAATTCCTTAGCAAAATATTATCTATAATTCTTTTCATTGTCTTAATGGCAATCTTAATGCTGAGTTGCTTTTGAATTTTAATCCATTTAATTTATTAAATTCATTACTGCTGCTGATAATACTTTAACCAGGAAATGCATCACCACATCTGATATACTAAGGATTTCCTAGTGTTTGTTTCTATGAGTTTTATTTATTTATATTTTATTTTTATTTTTATTTTTTATTTTATTAATTTATTCTTGTTACATCTCTATGGTTATCCCATCCCTTGTATCCTCCCACTCTCCCCTCCCTCCCACTTTCCCCCCATTCCCCTCCCCTATGACTGTTCCCAAGAGGGACCACCTCCCCCTGTATATGCTCATAGGGTATCAAGTCTCTTCTCGGTGACTGCCGTCCTTCCTCTGAGTGCCACTAGGTCTCCCCCTCCAGGGGACATAGTCAAATGTGAGGCACCAGAGTACATGAGAAAGTCATATCCCTCTCTCCACTCAAGTGTGGAGACTGTCCTGTCCATGGGCTAGATCTGGGTAGGGGTTTAAAGTTTACCGCCTGTCTTGTCCTTGGCTGGTGCCTTAGTTTGAGTGGGACCCCTTGGCCCAAATCTGCCTATCATAATGTTCTACTTGTAGGTTTCTAGGACCCTCTGGATCCTTCTACATTGCTATTCTCACATGGTTCTCTCATCTAGAGTCCCGATAGGATGTCCTCCCCTCTGTCCCAGTTTCCTGGTAAGGGAAGGCTTTCGTGGGACATGCCCCTTGGGCTAGTATGCAGATATAAGTGAGTATATACCATTTGACTCTTTCTGCTTCTGGGTTAACTCACTCATTATGATCATTTCTAGTTCAATCCATTTATCCACAAATTTCGGGAATTCCTTGTTTTTAATAGCTGAGTAGTATTCCATAGTGTATATGTACCACAGTTTCTTTATTCATTCTTCTACTGAGGGACATTTAGGCTGTTTCCATGATCTGGCTATTATGAATAAGGCTGCTATGAACATGGTTGAGCAAATTTTCTTGTTGTGTGCTGGTGCATCTTCTGGGTATATTCCAAGGAGTGGAATAGCTGGGTCTTAAGGAAGCCCTATTCCCAGGTTTCTGAGGTAGCACCAGATAGATTTCCAAAGTGGTTGTACTAGTTTGCATTCCCACCAGCAATGAAGGAGTGTTCCTCTCTCCCCACATCCTCTCCAGCATGTGGTGTCACTTGAGTTTTGATCTTAGCCATTCTGATGGGTGTAAGATGGAATCTCAGAGTTGTTTTGATTTGCATTTCCCTGATGACTAAGGAGGTTGAGCATTTCTTTAAGTGTTTCTCAGCCATTTGATATTCCTCTGCTGAGAATTCTCTGTTGAGTTCCAAGCCCCGTTTCTCAATTGGGTTATTTGGTTTGGTGGTGTTTAATTTCTTGAGTTCTTTATATGAGTTTTATAGCTGTAGTTAGTGATTGAAAATTTGAGTTCATTTTAATTTTATTTACATGTTACAACTTCATATTTTGCACAAAACATCCAGTGCTTCCAGCATAATTTTAAGACAAGATGATCCTTTTTCTATTTAATGTACTTGACACGTATATTGAAAATCAGTTGCACTAATGTATGAGCTTATTATTAGAAAGCCTTCCTATCATGCTGGTCCCTTCAGATGTCTTTACTTAGTGCTCTCTTGCTTCGCTTGTAACACATTTGAACTAAGTTTTGAAGCCAGGAACTGTGAATTCCCAAAAATTATTCTTCTATTCAAATTCGCTTTTGTTACTGAACTTTACAGTTTCATTTGAATGTGAAAACTCAGTTTTGTTTTGTGCGAACAGAGAATTTTGTTAAATCTTTTGATAAATCTTCTTGACTGTGAACATGGGGTGTGTTTCCATATATGTTAACCTTGTATTTCTGTTGTCATTATTGATATCACAATATTATTATTTTGAGACAGATTCACTGTTGCCTGGGTTGTTTTAGAAATTTCTAAGTAGCAAGGATGACTTTAAACCAAATCCTCCTGCCTCTTAGTTCAACATGATGAAATTAAAGGCATACAACACCACAGAGTGCTTTTTTGTTAATTTTGTCTCTGATTTGTTTGTTTATTATTTCTTCTCTTCTTTTGGTTTTTAAGACAGGATTTTTTCTGTGTAACACTGGCTGTATTGGGCTTGCTTTGTACACCAAACTGACCTCAAACTCACAGATAGTACCTGCCTCTGCCTCTGTGAGTCTTGGGATTACAGTCATTTGCCACTGCCCCTGGCTCTCATATATATTTTTAAGTTCAAGTACACTAGACTCTTACTCCTAGTGTCAGGCTTATATGGAGTAGTTTATTTTCTGAGAGTATGTTGTAATTAACATTAACTTATTAATTCTACTGTGTATTGCTTACTCCTAGCCTATAAAAATATTCTTGATTGTTTTGTTGGTACATTGCAAAGGTGTGTTTTGGTGTACAATTTGTGATTTTAAAGGGAAATATCTTATGGTATGAAATTATATATATTGAAGCAAAACCCCAGTAAAGAAAAGAAAAGAACTAGGTAAAACAACATTTCTCACCAGTTAGATTCTGGTTCTTTTCTTTTCTTTACTGAGGCTTAGAGAACAATGGGAGAATAGCAATGTAGAAGGATCCAGTGGGTCCTAGAAAGCTACAAGTAGAACATTATGATAGGCAGATTTGGGTCAAGGGGTCCTGCTCAAACTAAAGCACTAGCCAAGGACAATACAGGCAGTAAAATTTAAACCCCTACCCAGATCTAGCCCATGGACAGGACAGTCTCCACACTTGAGTGGAGAGAGGGATAGGACTTTCTCATGTACTTTGGTGCCTCACATTTGACTATGTTCCCTGGCGGGGGAGACCTAGTGGCACTCAGAGGAAGGACAGCAGGTCACTGAGAAGAGACTTGATACCCTATGAGCATATACAGGGGGAGGTAATCCCCCTCAGGAACAGTCATAGGGGAGGGGAATAAGGGGAAAATGGGAGGGAGGGAAGAATGGGATGATACAAGGGATGGGATAATCATAGAGATGTAACAAGAATAAATAAATAAATAAATAAAATTAAAAATAAAAAAAATAATTTCTCACCAATTAAAAACTATCTATTTCTCCATATCAAGCAACTTTAAAGCATACCAATTACTTTTTATGGTACATAAAATGTGAATAAATGGAAACATTACATCATAATAATTAAGATGATTTATGATATTATAGCACTTTCATTACAAAGACCCTATACCTGACAAAAATAATGCACTGGAAAGAAAACCAAATGGAATGAGGCTTTCTCTATTTGGCTCTATCTTCAAAGAAAATCATAGAAAATGTTTGCAATTAATTTGCATTTTCCAATAAGTATAAAAATAGTTTCAGACAAGGAAGATTTTGCAGAAGTTGAGTATATAAGAAAGAATATTCTAGATATGGCACATTTATAGCTACCAATGTTCTATAATGTGGGTGGAATTTAATAAATCTTCCCTCTCTCTTATGTTAAACACTCTGCTAATTTCTCCCTATCAACTTTTTCAAATTTACATCATATTGTAGTGTTGATGCTTATGTGTGTAGACTAAATATTCAAGCAAATAGTGAGGGCTTGCATCCTGTGACCATGCAAAGGTTGTATTCCAAGAAGATGAAGAGTCTTAGAACATCAGTCAGAATCTGCTAAATGAAACTACTGGTACTACCTTTAATATAGGACATCAAAGGACAATCACTGACCAACTAAGATTAATACCAGATGGTTTCGGCTAATGTCATTATAAACTAAATGTTACTGTAAAAATAATTAAAAACATTAGAGTTTTGTTAGATATGTTAAACAATATAGGTAGAAAACTGACACAGAAAAGCAGTAAATTATCCTGTTAGAGGACGTTGCTTTATGAGAAAAAGTAATAAATAATTTGCATTAATGTGGACTCCCAAGACAGAGAAAGAAAGGACAGAGGGGTATGGATGGGGAAGTAACTGCTTAGCTGTAATCAACTATAAGGGAAGTGGTACTTGATATGTCTACTGACTAAAAACACCATGAAATGTAAAGTATTGCTTGGCTTTCAGAATTTTAATAATAGTATCAAAATTAGGTGGCAAAGCATCCCAGAGATGCATTTAAAATTAATTCTGAATTCGAATATTTTTTTATTAAATATTTCTAAAATTTTATTTTCAAACAATTTACCATGAAGAAATATCTTATTTAAATTCAAATTTCTTAAATAATTAATATATTTTTGTATTTGAAGAATGAAACATTCTGCAAACAACCATAGTAAGTACCACAACTCTAATATTTATTATTAGTTACCAAATTGGGAAATTGAGATGTCAGTTTGGAATAGTCAAAACCATATTTTCTGATGAAATTTTCAAAATACTGAAAAACAAAATCATATAATATTCCATACCATAGACACTGTACCATAGTGATAGATTTAAAAGTAACCTTTATCCACCAGGGCATGTCTGCATTCCAGCCAGATCGCATAGATCTAGAAGGTCTTTGCATGAGATCCCTTGCCAGAGCAGCCATGTTGCTAGATTAAACTTCCTCTACAACAGAAGAAGTCTGCTCTTACTTAACAGACATTGAATGTGCACAGATGAAGAAGGCATGGGCCTTGTAAGATTTCCATATTTACGTTACCTGGGGTTGTCATTTTTCAGGTCTTGTTTATATAATAATAATGATGATAACATTCTTTAGATTTCATAGGTAAAATATCCTTGTCATATATAGACTGGCTGTGACATACACTGGCTAATGATTTCTATAGTTTTAGACTCTGCATAATTTCTGCAGTTGAACCAATCCTTATTTCTTCCTTACCACAAGTCTTACTCATTTACATTTTCTTGCTGAGCCTTGCATTCCATGAATCAGTTTCTACAACTGCCTCCTATTTGTCACTATTAATATTTACTGGTAGATTTGTCAGACCATTTGTGAAGCACAAAGCCCTTCTCATGCCATGCCCTGCTATCTAGATGATAATTGAATTAAGAAAATTGGTATCACTTTTTATTTGAATAGAGTTCATATCATAGGATTGGTCATGACAATGTCTGACATATACATATTCCCTACAAAGGCTTCCAGTGGCAAGTATTATCAGACCTAAATTATCTTTAATAAAACTGATATATGAATTAATTTTTCTATGTACTGAATGATGGAGCCAGATTTCTTATATGATTGGCAGGTACTGCATTGTGCTTGGCACTGCTTTTATGCTTTAGAAATGTTAGGATCTGGATACAGTGTCTGGACTCAAATGCCACCTTAATTACAATGCACACACTCAATGTTCTTCTGTGCACTTGTAATTTTATTAATCTCTCTTTAGATATTGACCCACTTAACAGTCAGTGAAATCAAATACACACTTTCATTAATATTATGTTGCTTATAAGGCACAGAATAGCATTGTTAAGGTCACATGCCAGGACAAGAAATTGGACAATCTAGCTCTGCATCATTCTTGAGAAATTGTTTATATTTTAAATTCAGTAGAAAATGTGTAAAATAGAAAGAAAAAAATGGTATCCTAACAATGGATTCTGATCTGTTTATTTGAAAACTTACTTTTCTTCTTATTATTTTATGTGGTGAGGCCTCATGTATGATTGTGGAGTCCAAAGTGCAATTTTGGCAGATTGGTTTTCTCCTTTGTACTATGTGTTCTGGGAACAGAATTTGAATTGTTACGCTGTGTAGTCAGTACCTTGCCTCACTGAGATATATTTATTTTTAATTTATGAAGTACCTAATGTTTATATTGTGAATATGGAAATTCAAATATGCTCATTTTTGGAATGCAGGATATGGAGACCACAATATTTACCTTTAAAAACCTTCCATATTGTTCAACCTTGCTACTTCACTCCACAGTCTTTTTATTAAGTAAAAAAACCACTGAAAATGTATATTTTTTACCTTGAGACTTATATTGATTCCATTCTCCATATTAAAAAAATGAGTATTGAATGGGGTTAAAAGCAAAGCTTGTTACAAAAACAGGAAAGGCTCAGTAATTAAAGTCTTGGCTTTGAAAAGATAAGGGCCACTGTAAACTCCACTTTCTGCTCTGTTTTCAAGACAAAGACTAATAGAGAGCCCAAGGAACCAGATCACCCATTTCTCAAGGACTTTCCCTGCTTTAGCACTAAAGTTCCATATTGCAGAAAACCTTAGATGAGAACTAAGCCAGGCTCGTTATTCCCCCAATAGAAGTTTTGTAAATTCAGAAAAGAATAGTGATTTAAATATATTCCTGAAAAAATATCTTCTAATGGACAAAATTTTTAGCAAGGAGTGGTATCCATCAAGACTTAGGAAAAAGTACAATAACTAAGTAATTGAATTTAACAGAATTAAAATAGGTTTGCTACTCTATAGGCCATCAACTCATCCTATTGTCTAATCATCTCCATATCATCTGATTGAGTGTTTTGATGCTTTCAGGAGACCCCCCACAGCTGGAATGACTTGGTCAGTATATAGGTGAGATAAATACCTGCTAACCTCATTTTAAAATTGTTGCTTCACTTATGTTAGGGCAATAATCGTGTTGTAAGGATATACGTTTATCCTTATATTATTTATAATATAAAGGAAAAGAATTAAAGACATAAAAAGCTTTAGGTTAGTACTCTATGAAAGCATATAACAAGCTCTCATATCTTTGGATATGAAAGATTAAGTGTTAAAATGGAATAAAATTAGCATAACATTAGTATTCTTGCCCATTGTAAATTATCTTTCTCATTTAAGGTCTCAAATTAAATTCATCATTTCCTCTCTTTAACGACTTAGATATGCCCCTAGTAAATAAGTCCTCCTTTATGGGAATTTTGCATGGTTTCTTTTTAGCATACAGCAACCCATGGGGATAGTTATTCCCAGACTCTTACCTGGGTGATTATTTTGCTGCTAATATCCTGCTTCTCCAAGGAATAAGCCTGTACGTTGAACCATGGAGAATCTTAAATCAAAAGTAGCAAAATCTGTGGAGGAAAATGACATTTATAGTTGAAAATATTGATTTATTTATACCAGAACTTGGCTTCAAGTGTTATTACATTTCACATGTATGAAATAAGAAAATGAGTTCCATCAGTGGACCCTATTATTTGGAATGAATTTGACTTGTGGAATTAAAAGACTAGAGTCGATACACCTTACATCTGTGCTGTAAAATTCAATCTTATGTTCCCTTCTTAAAATGAGACTACAATAGGCAATTTTCTACAAATAATGTTATCAGATTCCATAAATAACATGTCTTCAAACACTGCAATGAGAGCCGTGCAATATGGATGATTATTTTATGTCATATTTTATAAAACAAATTTCAGTTTTTACATATAAATACCTATATCTGCCACTCAACAAGTCTGCTTGTATAGTTTTCATTTTTGTTTCTTTTTGTTGGCTGAGAGGTCAGCTATGAAATAAATAATAAACATATAGATGCCAGGATATAGCAGCCAGAACTTCTTCCGGAGGTGACACAGACTGTGTAAATGGTATATTTCACACAAGGGACATGACCCTATCCTAGGGAGTGTATTTATCAACAAGCCATTCTTCCAGGAGGAAGTGGATCATTTTGAACATGTAAGACCGTATGTGCATTTTCCCTGAGCCATGCATTCCTTTAAATCAGTTACCACAACTGCCTACTATTTGTTACTACAAATACTTAAGAGAAAGTGGATCATTTTGAACATGTAAGACTGTGCATGATTGTCAAATGATGACTTAAGTAAGTGCAATAGATCATTTGTTAGTCAAAGTCTCAAAATATTTGTGACTCCAAAGTCTGTTGTTTAACTTGAAAGAACAGCACAGAAACAAATATATCCACAGGGTTAAATCTTTTTAAATTTTATTTTATTTAATTAATTTATTCAGATTATAACTAAATTATTATCCCATCACTTGTATCCTCCCTTTCCTCCCTCCCTCCCGCTTTCACCCTATTCCCCTTCTCTAGGTCTATGACCAAGGGCGACCTCCTCCCCGACTATATGGTCACAGGCTATCAAGTTTCATCTTGGTAGCCCGCTTATTCTTTCTCTGAGTGTCACCAAGCCTCCCCATCAAGGGGGAAGTGGTCAAATATGGGGCACCAGAGTTCATGTCAGAGTTAGTCCGTGCTCTCCACATAACTGTGGAGAATGTGCTGTTCATTGGGTAGATCAGAGTAGGGGTTTGTTTACTGCATGTATTGTCCTTGGTTGGCGCAGTAGTTTGAGCAACCTCCTCTGGGGCCCAAGTCTACCCATAACAATGTTCTTCTTTTTATTATTATATTATTAATTTATTCTTGTTACATCTCAATGGTTATCCCATCCCTTGTATCCTCCCATTCTTCCCTCCCTCCCATGATGTTCTTCTTGTAAGTTTCTCGGACCCTCTAGATCCTTCTATTTCCCCATTCTTCTATATTTCTCTCACCTAGAGTCACAATACGATGTCCTCACATCTATCCCAATCTCCTGGTAAATGAAGACTTCCATGGGATATGACTTTTGGACTAGTATCGAATTATAAGTAAGTATATACCATGTGAGTCTTTCGGCTTAAAGGATGAATCTAAGTATATGCCTCACATCTTTTAGAGATTGAATATAGAAGGTAGTACAAGCCCAGGCAATTTTAATGCTTGTCTGTTATGCACTAAGCACCCACAGACATCTGATTTTTCCTGTGCAACATTAAGGTTAGTGTCCCTGGGGAAGTGAGATGTTGTCTAAACTGTTAGGCAGTGTAGACATCTATTCTGAAATAAAAAGATTTCTGTGTTTTTCACACTCAGATATGATAGGAGGATGCAGAAAATGTTATTTATTTATTTAGAGTTGCACTTACTTATAAAGTAGAAGTATATAAATAAATTAGACTGATATGCCATATAATTAAACAAACTATTTATTGTACTTAATTAACTATAATTTCTGCCATCTAACTAGAGAGAAAATTCCATTATTCTTCTATTAGTTCTCTCCAGGAAGCTCACACTATGAAGGAATTTATGTTATGGGCATTCTAAATCACTGCTAATTACATAATCCTAAAGTCAGAACAAATACGTAAGCCTGTTGTCCTCTTGGCCCTGGGTTTGTAATCAGTTGTACCTACGAGCAAGGTCAGAGTGGCAGACCAGCTTTGAGCATTCTTTCTTTGCCTTTTACTAAATATAAAATGGTAGAGCTGAAATGTATAAGTTTAGCCTTAAAAAATGATTGTAATTTTGTGTTAGTCTTCTCATCTCTGTCAGTATCTTCTACCTCACACATGAAATGAGCTTTGATATAGCCTTCAACAGTTCATTATGAGACTTTAATGAGATAATTTATTAAAGCATCAAGCCTAGGGGTTGACCCAGAGTATTTCTGTCTTCCAATATAATTTCTGCCAAGCAATTTCCTCCTGCATTTCATTAAAATGTACTAGCTATTTTAAGTTTTCAAATTAGATATTAAATATTTCAATGGTGCAGGGTTGTAATTGATATTTCACTAGAATATGTAGTGACTTTCAAAATACATTTATAGATATAATAAAGTTATAGAACCTTTAAAAGTAAGTAGTTCATGTGAGGAAGGATGTCAATCGAATTCTAGTTACTCTGATTCTATACAAGATAAGTGGGTAAATACATTACAAATTCAAATCAAATTGTTAGTTATGGTTTTAAAATTTTATTATTGTATAAGAGCAAAATGAAATACAAGAGACTTTAACCCTTTATTTATCCTTCATCTACAGATATATTATCAAGTATGAATTACTTTAAATTGTTCACACTGTAATATGAATTAATTGACAATCTTTACCCCAGAAGCATTTTGTGACAGGTTCCTGTACAGTATGAAAATGAACCTTGGTTACAGTGTCTTAGACCATAAAGGCCATCAACTACAATATAATGCATGCCCCAATGTCCATTCTTTTGCTTCCATTTGCATTATTTTATGGTATAATTCTTAATAAATATAGCTGTAGTATTTTCAATACTTTTTAAGGTTTACATTTAAGTAGTTAATGATCATTTGTTAATTGTTTTTAATTGAATTAATTAATTCTAATAATATAGAATGATTTTAAGACCTCCAAAATTTTCTTTATTTTCCCTTTTCTATTAATATTTGAAGCAAGTCATAATAAATATTGGACTACAGTCTTTCATTTCACATTCATCTACAGAGAAAAGTGATTTGAGTAGGGTATGTTCAAATGCAACCTGATGGTTTGGTTCTTCTAATAAAATCCATATATTGAAATAACAGATGATGAAAGTAGGGAATCCAAATAAGAGGAAATCATACATGATGTAGAACAAAATGCTTTCATATAAATAACTGAAGCAGAGCATTCTGGCACACCCAGGGAGGCAGAGGCAGGTGGATCACTGTGAGTTCGAGGCCATCCTGGTTTACAAAGTGAGCCCAGGAGAGCCAAAGCTTCAAAGAGACATACTGTCCTGAACCCATGCCCCCAACCCACCAAAAAAACAACCCAAAATAAAACAAAAAACAAATTTTAAAAACTGAAAAGGTTGTTATAATACTCATATGTATAAACATCATTGTATCAGAAATAAAGCTGGGGAACAATTCCTAAGAATGATGTCATTCATACAAAATAAATATTCTTGCCATATTAACTATGTTTTGTATTAATATACCAAGATTTTATAAAGTAAACATTTAATCCTCTTAAATATTGTATAACTGCAAAATAGCTTTAGAATTTTACATTTGTATTTTTCTATCTTCAGTCTGAGACTCTGTTATTACACACGTCGACAAATTAGTTCATTAGGTTTTCTTGATAAATGAGCCTGTAATCATTAAGAACTATCTACTTTCTCCTTGGATGTCTTTTCTGAAGATCCATTAATCTATTTTATGCATAGTTCTTGGATTTGTATTTGGCTGGTATATCTGTTAAATCATTAAACAATTCCTTATATGTTTTAATCACATCCTCATATGTGCAAATAATTTAGACTTGAAATAATATAATGATTTCCGAATTTTTTTTACTAGTTAAAGAGTTGTCTAATACATTTACACTATAATGTCTTAAAGCCCTAGACACACACAACACTTGAGATCTTGATATGTTACTGGTATAAATTCAAATCTGAAATGCATTTGAAATATTTTAATCATTTGCCAATAATAAGCTATGTCATGGGTAATTTTATATTGACTGTCACTTGTAGAACAATATTGAAAGTACATATTAACATAATTGTTGTAATTAAATGTTTTATTTTCTCATATGGATGACAAAAAATGAAAAATTGTCTTCCTTATTAAAGTTAGCATTATATCAAGAAGTTTATGTTTCTACCACATGTATCAAGTAAAACTGTTTTACACATATCCTTTAGGCACCTTTCTTCCCATTTCTCTGTCTTCTTTTTTTTTTTTTTTTTTAGACTGAATGTCTTAGCAAGTCTACTCTTACCTTATTAGCTACATTTTTTTTTAGTGGCTGGCTTGGGCTTAATAATTTAAAGTTTTAGTTTCTTTCTGCTAAAATAACACTTTATTTCACATTTTAATTGCAAATGTTTCTTGTACCTAATCTTAGTTTTTTACTTTTTATAACTTAACTTAAAGCTATATAACTCCCTTTCTGTTAGAAGCGTCCAAATATTTGTATTTTAAAGTGTCCTTAATTCTATGAACACATACAATTTCCACTTGGTCTTATTTTAATTTTACTTGAAGAGTATTTTAAAGCTTTCTTCTATAAAGTTAATGATGAATGATATTCTCAGGTTTACTTTTTTAATGTTATTTATTATAATGTATTTACATTATATCCCAATTGTTATCCCCTTCAGATTATCTTCCCATTCCCATCCTCTCTTCTAGACCTCTGATTGGGAGGGAAGAGGTTCTGTCCCACTGTCTGTCCATAGTCTATCAGGTTTTGTCAGGATAGCTTGCATCCCCTTCATCTGTTTGCCTGCAAGTCTGTCCTCATCAAGGGGCAGTGATCAAATTGCAGGCTCCAGACTGCATGTCAGAGATTCAGCTGCAGTCTCTGCCCATCTGCCCCATGGAGAATGAGCTGCTGTTGTTTTTGTTTTGTTTTGTTTTGTTTTTTGTTTGTTTGTTTGTTTGTTTTGGCTACATCTGAACAGGGAGTCTAGGTTCTCTGCATGCATTGCTCTCGGTTGGTGCATCAGTTTGTGTAGACCCTCCTGTGTCCTGATCTGCCAGATATGATCATCTCCCAGATATGATCAACTCTGGACCTCTCCAGGAGGCCCTTCTACTCCCAAACCCCCACTCTTCCATAGCCTCTCAGCATTCAGTTAAAAAACAGTTGCAATTCTGAGACCAGATATAGTACTAGAGACTTAGATTATTTCATTATTCATTCATTACCTGGGAACCCTAAACATGTTCCCAGGAAAACACAAGCCACAGTCCTAGAATTCCTGTTTTGAGATGGTATATATATGTTAGAGCAAGCCCATGCATCCTTCAGTTTACCATATAATTACTTTCTAAGTGTTAAAATACATCCCTCTTCCACACACTTACTCTGTGGAGTTTGCTCATATTTGGTAAGGATGAGTGTAGGGAAAAAGTCTCATACCATGGACTATCTATTAATGATTATTACAACTTCATAACTACCAAGAGATTAATTAAAGAATCCAATGTTGAAACTGAATCAGAGTTGAACTTTGTCATCCAGTTACTGCTGCTTCATCCATCCACTTGTAGGGACGGTTCTCTAGGTACCTTCCAACATCTGCAGTGCTAATCGTGTTTGGAAACATAGGCCATATTGAATAATTTACAAGTGTGATGCCTGTGTGTCTATAGTGTTGTAGGAAGCTCATTAAATAGGATCTGCCTTGTCTCTAGTGGTAAGGAATGTAGCGAAGAGTCAGGAAAAACTTTTTTTTAGGGATAGGAGTTATAGATTTGATAAAGTAATAGTGGTCTTCATTACATAATTAAATAATTTCATCTTTTGGAAGTTGGTTTGACAAATATACACTATTATAAAAAAAAGAGCCATTACCAAGTATCTTAACATCTATGTAACAAAAAATGGAAGTTGAAAATCGGAGTAAGAAGAACTCCTTCAACCTGAATTATTATTCAAGTTTAACAATTCATTTCTTTTTTTTCTTTTTATAATGAGACTTTAAAATTTTTTACACATACATTTATATTATTACACACATATATAATAATCTACCAATAGCAAGAAGAACCATGACACAATCAGAAATTATATAAATGTTACATTCTTAGTGTTTTGGCTATTTGTATTTGACAGCCTTGAAGAAAACATCTTTCCTATCTTGGTGTGTCTAAAATTATAAATATAAATCAATCTCCTTCACATATTCTAATTATCAACTTACAACATCTATCTTTCTTATTATCTTAGAAAATATGGGGAAGTTTTGCATTATTTTCTTTTTTTGACATTTTTTTATTAATTTATTCATATTACATCTCAATTGTTAGCCCATCCCTTGTATCCTCCCTTTCTTTCCTCCCTCCTGCTTCCCCCCCTCCTCCCTTCCCCTATGTCTGTGACTGAGGGGGACCTACTCCCCCTGTATATGCTCCTAGGGTATCGAGTCTCTTCTTGGTGACTTATTATCTTTCCTCTGAATGCCACCATACCTCCCCATCCACGGGACATGGTCCGATATGGGGCACCAGAGTTTGTGTGAAAGTCAGATCCCCTTCTCCACTTAACGGTAGAAAATGTCCTGTCCGTCAGCTAGACTGGGTAGGGGTTCAAAGTTTACTGCCTATATTTTCCTTGGCTGGTGCCATAGTTTGAGGAGGACCCCAGAGCCCAGACACGCCTGTAGTTTTCCAGACCCTCTGGATCCTTCTATTTCCTCATTCTCCCAGGCTTCTCACCCCTAAAGTCTCAATAGGATTTTCTCCCCTCTGACCCACTTTCCTGGTAGGTAAAGTTTTTCATGGGGGCATACCCCTTGGCCTAGTGTCTCGATATAAGTGAGTATATACCATTTGACTCTTTTTGCTTCTGGGTGAACTCACTCATTATGATAATTTCTAGTTCAATCCATTTGTTCACAAATTTCGGAAATTCCTTTTTTTTAAATAGCTGAGTAGTATTCCATAGTGTAAATATACCACAGTTTCTTCTCGACCGATTCCATTTGCCAAAATTGAATCAAGACCAGATAAACAAATTAAATAGCCCTATTTCTCCTATAGAAATAGAAGCAACCATTGATAGTCTCCCAACCAAAAAAAGCCCAGGGCCAGATGGTTTCAGCGCAGAATTCTTCCAGTCCATCAAAGAGGAGCTAATACCAATACTATTCAAGCTATTCCGAAAGATAGAAATGGATGGAATATTACCAAATTCATTCTATGAGGCCACAGTCATATTGATACCCAAACCCCACAAAGACGCATTATTTTCATGGAAGAAAAAGCTTGACTTTAGCTGCATGATCAAGACACATATTGCATTCATGGGAATTCTTTATAGGTTAGGCAGATTTTATTACTATATATTTGGTCACTAATACATAAAAAACTCTTTATAAATCTTTTATTAACCTACATATATGAACATGAGACTCTACTGCACACCGGGGGTTCATTCTTAACCTTATCCTTCAATGCACAACTGCACAGAAGTTTGTGTCAGTAATAAGTTCGGCCAGATCTCAGCACAAGTACAAACTCTGAACTCAACCTACATCTTACTTTATTTCTAAATTCAGAAATCGTTATGAGATTTCAATGCCTTTTTGTTCCTTGTTTCAACTCCTTTTGAAATTGAGGCCACACTGTAAAAACAAGTAATCAACCTTGAAGAAAACATAGCACAACACTATATGTATGTATGTATATATATATATATATATATATATATGAATGTAACATTAATATAATTCCTGATCATTTTGAAGTAATCCTTGCTGTATGTAGTTGATTTTATACATGTGTAATAACATAGATGTATATTTAAAGAAACTAAAATATTAAAAGTAAAAAAATAAGAGCAAACAAACAAATAGAAAACAAGTAATCACCACTGGCTGGGCTCAAGCATCCTCTCCAGCTTACTTTATCTTGGAAATATTCAGTTCTTCTGAATGGCCTCAATTATTTGATAAGAAATAGTATTTTATTTCATAATGACATTCCAGTTCTTTCAAAGTCAATTAGCCTTTAATTTCAGGATGAGTTATTTGTGCTACCAAACATTACTTTGTTTCCCCTGGAACTTCAGGAAATTTGAATAGAGAATGTCTATTTGTTGAATAATATGGTGGCAAAATGGGTGGTATTTCTTAAGACACTGAGTTAGTAACTATTAGAAATGTGTTATTATCAGGAGATATTATCCCTCTAGAAAAAATTATACATTTATTTCTATCTTATTTCCTGGGAGTATACAATAGGTCATTTCCTGCTTTTGCATGTAGGAGAAAGAGAACGAATAAGACATTCATTTAGACAGTGTGTTTTGTGAAGTGGTAAAACCCAGTAAATTACTTAAGCATATATTGTACATATACAGGAAAGCATGTGTTTGGGTAAACTGGAGGCTACTGTGGTAAAGTAGAAATGATTTGAGCATTGAAATTATATAATTCATGTAGGATTCTAGGTCTCACCGCTTTCAACTGCTTGTTGCTGACAAATTGATTTAATCTTTTATATTTGCTATGCATTGTTTTATAAATGGTAGTATTTGATCAAATTATTTCATAAGTATTAGATAGTTAATTGGGTAAAATATGCAGCACAATTAATTGTTCAACACAAACTCAAGTAAATATTTCCAAGTTAATCATAAATGAACATTCTGGGGAAAATAACAATTTTTAAGCATTTTATTTTTACTGTGGTTAGTGTGTTTAATGTGTTTAGTGTGTGTGTGTGTGTGTGTGTTTGTATGTGTGTGTGTGTGTTTGTGTGTGTGTGTGTGTGTGTGTGTGTGTGTGTGTGAGAGAGAGAGAGAGAGAGAGAGAGAGAGAGAGAGAGAGAGAGAGAG
>OU015751.1:82970289-82981854 GCA_907169655.1 Acomys percivali | reverse complement strand
TGTGTGTGTGTGTGTGTGTGTGTGTGTGTGTGTGTGTGTGTGTGTGTACATGCACCAGAGAACAGAGTCTCTGCAGGTCAGAGGTGAAAGATTCCCTTGGAACTTGGTCCATATAGGAGCTGACTATGTACAAGTGAACTTTCTGCATGGATTCAACTTCAATTCCTTCCTCAACTTCCTTCGTTGACATTCCTTCATGACTGACTTGAGCAGGATGTAAAAACCAAATAAACCCTTTCTTCCCCAAGTTGTTTTTAGTAATTGTGTTTTTAAAAATATTTATATTTTTCTTTTTTGCTTATTCTATTGTTGATATTGTGTTTTAATTACAGTTCTCTTTCCAAACTCCAGTCTCCTTCATATTCATGGTTTTCTTTTTTGATTGTTATTGCATGCATATATGTATGCAATGTGTGTGTGTGTGTGTGTGTGTGTGTGTGTGTGTGTGTGTGTATGCTACATTTGTAAATACAGCCTGTTGATATAATGTTACTTGTATGTATGTTCTAAGGACTGACCATTTAGACCTGGACAGCTAATTAGTGATCTCTTGACAAAGGAAGGTTTAGCTAACTAAAGTTCTTTGTGTAGGTTTGAGGCCATGTGTGGTTTTTAGTATCTAGTTTTGCACATCCATTGGTGTCATCCTTGTTCGGCTCATTGCTGGACATCAGTGTGGTCTCATCAATATGATGAGAACTTACAATTATAGTTTCTGATTTTTGTTTGTTTGGTTTTGGTTTTTGGTTTTTGGAGACAGTGTAATAGCCCTGGCTGTCCTGGAACTCTCTTTGAAGACCAGGCTGACCTCAGACTCACAGAGATCCACCTCCCTCTACCTCCACCTGGCTAGTTTCAGATTTTCAAAGGAGACATAACATCACACTGTATTCATTGATCCTCATGTTCTTCCAGTCCTTAAACAGAGCCATCTGCAATGTTTCCTGAGCAATATGTGCAGGATGACTTTGTAGATGTATATATTGTGATTGGGTTCTGTAACTATTTTTTTCTTTGCTTTTTTTTTTTTGTAACAATTTTTACCTAAGTTGCAAAGAACAGGAATAAATAAATGCCCTTCAAGTGATGAATAACAAATAAGAAATGTATAGGGTGGATTCATAAATAGGATATTATTTAATTAGAAAAACAAGTGCTGTATGGAGATATCGAAAGATGAGTGAACCTAAAATGCATATGACGAACAGAAGACAGCCAGTTTAAAAAGATCACAAACTTCCCAATTTAACCCATACCACTGTTGGAAATGCAAAATAATAGACATGCCAAACATCATTGGTTAATAGGAATTTGAGGAAGAGCAAAATTAAATAGGTAAAGAAAGTAAGCCGACAGCATTTCAACAATCCTAGATGCCAAAGCTATTTCTTAATCATAACCAATAAGCCATCTGCTGAAAGTGATTTCAATAAAGCAAGTACATATGTTTAATGCATTACTATTTTATTCTACAAATAAAGACAAGTTAAGATGTATAACAAATATATTTAATATTTAATGTTTCTCCCACAATGTCATGCTAATGAATTTTTATGGCAAGCTGATTTTTCTGACTATTTAACATATATATAATCTAAGCAAGCTTGGTAAACAGTAGCTGTGATCTGTTCTCAGATTAAATTGGAGAAATAAATAAAGCATTAATCTTGTTTATGTGATTTCCATGTTTTCACTTTACATAATGATGATAAAGCAAAATTGAAGCAACTATTTCTAATCTGTCATAATAATTAGATGCATAAATAGCAGCTATTCATAAAGGACTGACGATCACACACTAGTACAGTAGAAAATCTTTCCTTAGATATTTCAAATAACTATAATTCTAAAACTGAAAGTGATTTTGGATATTTGGATACTGTGAGGTTATAAATAGAGATCGCCACAGCTCTGGACAAGGATTTTTTAGTTCAATTAGTGAATTTCTCTCACATTCTGTGAGAGACACTGACAGAAATAAGGCAGTGAGGGCAGTGTAGGAACACCCCTGATGTCTCCTCAGGCCTCAGCATTCATGTGCACAGGTCCTTACGCAAACCACAAACACAGATGCATCCATGCACCAACACACAGAAACATAAATCCCACACCATCTCTTTAAGGGAAAACATTTGTTACTTAAGTAAATCAACCAAGTCAGATTAATTATTTCCTAAAACGTCAGACATCATTTTAAATTTCATATAATATTAACAGGTATCTCAAGTCTCTGGTTTTAAAAATCATGGTACACAGGTAAGGTAAACCCTCTATATTCAGGTTGCCAGTGAGTTTTGTGTCTACTATTTATTTTTAAATTTTCTTTATTTAATTTTTTAAATATAATATACTTGATCATATTCTTTCCCCACCCCCAACTTCATCCAGATCCTCTCCACTTTTCACCTCCCCAAATATCATGTTCTTTCCAAAAATATGAAACACTTTGTGAATTTGTGGGCCAACTCTGTGCAGAAGTCATGTTAATTTTCTCCATTTTACTCCATATTTAGTACATATGTTCCTGACATGAGCATGTGTAATACATCCGTTTTAACTTTTGCAGTCCCTGTTATTGTACTTCTTTATACATTAAAGAAAAATTAGGCTGAGTAATTAAATAATAGTTATTATTATTTTGTCAATATTTAATAGCATAGTAGTGAATTGAAAATATTATTCAATGAGGAGATTTCATTGTTCTTGATAGCATTTAAAAAATACAGTTAATGACACGTCCAGAAAAAAATGACAGTTGTACAGCTACAAATACCTTAAAATATTATTTAATTAAGACCCTAATATTTTTATGGTCCAGGAATAGAGAGCACAAATGTTTTAAGATAATAAGTATTATTTTATTTTACAGTTATAAAGGATGGTAAATTGTTGGGCTGGGAAGAAATCTCGGTGGGTAAAAACACCTGTTGCACAAGCCTGAAGACCTGTAGTAAATCTACAGCACTCACATCTATAACCACAGCTCTGTTTTGGTAGAGCATGCTGTTCACCAGTAGCTTCAATTCAAGGAGAGACCTTGACTTAGAGGGAAATGGGCAGAGTGGTTAAGCAGAATAACTACCGACTGCCTCTTCTACCCTCTGATCGTATGCATAGACAAGTATGCAGGTGCACCACACAGCGTTCATTCAAATAAGCATTCCCAATAAAGTGCACACCAATAAAAAAGAAGACAGCCAGTGGGGAAAGCTCCATGAATGCAATCTGCAGGTGTGGTGTTAACAGAGGAGCTTTGTATAGTCTGTAGAAGTCCAGGACAGTTCTCTACATAATATCATCACTTTATAATATTACTACGTCATCACTTTAAAATGTGACCACTTAAGAGGGGAAGGTACTCATATCCCACACTGAAGGTTGACATTTACTCTGAATAATTGAACTTGAATAACACGATTACGGAAATATAGCTAAGCTCAGGGCTTTGTAAAATTTTTATTGTATAATTCCAGTTAATATACCTCAGCACAGTGGTATTGGTCACTCAGAAACAGAGACTAATAACTTCTATTTCGGGAAAATAAGTGTTTAAAATTTTATACATTAGCATGGTGCTTGCTTCATTCATTTCTGGCAATAGTTAACTTTGTTGTGAAATAATTAAGAAGTAATTAAGTTAGATGAATTATAACTTCCCATTTACATTTGAATTAACCTGATAAATGGTTTAAAGAGTTATTTTTTCAAGTCATAAATGATTTTTTTCCTGGAAAAAAATTCCCCTTTTTAAATGTATGAATCACTGTTTCTTATAAATTTTTATAAAGTTACAAAAGTTATAATCCAAAAATTGTGTTCTACATAAGTCTAATTAGGATAATTTTGCAAATATTAAATATACTTCATATAGGAAAAGTCTGAAAACAGTTTCAGTAAATAAATGTCCAAAGCCCTATTTTTTAAAGTTTTATGATATATTTTGTTTCATACAATTTGCAAAAGCTCAAAACAACCCAAAACCTCAAGACAGAGAAAGGAAAGTGGGCACAAACTCACCACAACCAAAAAATTTTTCACAACAGATGCAACTGGAGAGGAAAGATCAATTTTCTTCATTAGAGTGATACTGGGTATATAATCCACACCAGAGGGTACTATGAGCAAATAGTGTAGAAAGATTAAAAGAAAAATAATACAATTATAATCTCTTATTTATTTTGGAAAGATTTAAAATATCAAGAAAAAATGTTATGTTAAAAATTAACATTATAATGGAATTGTAAATGATACAATTGTTGTAAATTTTGGTTTTAAAGTGTGTAGTACAGAAATAGCTATCAGTAACAAATACAATAAGAGAAAACATAGGAATTCTCAAGTTTCTTTCTAAGTGCTTTGTAATTTTTGTTCCGGCTTCTATTCTTTTTGTTCAGATTGTCTTGGACATAAAAATTTTAGAATAACCATGATTCCTAATTTCAGCTTGACAAATCATTGGTATTTTTCATAAAGATTGAAAAATAAAATACAATTTTAAAACCACTTGAAAAGCTCTCCTGTTCCTTAAGTTATCCCAGTGTATCTCCACTCACTTATCTAATGACAGATGCTGGAAAGTCAGTGCATCATGGCTGAAATGATGGGGATGCCGAAGGAAACCAGTGAGTCACTCCTCCCCACAGGAATACACATGTACATACTGCCTTTATAAGTTTGCATAGCTGACTATTCAAATCAGTCAGTCTGTAATATCTTTTCATAAATGGACCCAAACTCATTTCAAAGTGACTGAAATTATCAGTTTGTGTTGAAATTGTTATGGTAGTTCTAATGAAAAGTATTTGGCCACAAACACAGGGTAATGGGGTAGGGGTGAGAAGATAGGAGGAATGGAAGGATACAAGTGATGGAGTGATGTGAGAACAATTGAGTTGTGAATTAATAAATTAATAAAATTAATAAAATTTAATAAAAATTAATAAAAAATATAAGATGACCTCTAAATTATGTTAGACCTTGTTGCTCTTTTTTTTTTTTTTTAAGATTTATTTATTATTTATACAGCATTATGCCTCATGTGTGCCTGCATACCAGAAGAGGGCACCAGATCTCATTATAGATGCTTATGAGCCACCATGTGGTTGCTGGGAATTGAATTCAGGATCTTTGGAAGAAAAGCCAGTGCTCTTAACCTCTGAGCCACCTCACCAGCCCCCTGTTGCTCTTCCTTAATTCCAAAGGAAGTCTTTGCTTTGACAATTCTATTGTTTAGATAGAATCTTCAAAGGTTTCCTCATTGAAGTCTCAAGTCATGTAGTCTGAGCGGTGACAGAGCCTACAGGAGTTGGTGTCTATTGAAATAAAATTAATTTAAGAGGTGTGTGTTGGTATCTGGCCAGTCTTCCTCTCTCTGTTTTCTTCTTGAATGCTGTCTTAGTTAGGGTTTTAAGGCTATGAGCAGATACCATTACCATGGCAACTCTTATAAAGAAAAACATTTTATTGGGACTGGCTTATGGTTTCAAAGAGTTATTCCACCATTTCATGGCGGGAAGCATGGCAGCATGCAGATGGACACGTTGCTGGAGAAGGCGCTGAGAATTCTCCATCTTGATCTGCAGGCAGGAGATGTGACTGACACATTATGTCTACCTGGAGCATATATGTACCTCAGAACCTGTCTTCACAGTGACACTTCAATCAGGCCATATCTTCTCCAAAAAGTCCAGACTCAATCCAGTAAGGCCATACCTCCTAATAATGTCGCTTCTTGTGGGCCATCATTCAAACACATAAGTGTATGGGGGTCATTTCTATTTAAACCACCACAATTTCTACATAGTGAAGAACTTTCTCATACATGCATTATGTCAAACTGCCATGCAATACCATAGGCTCAAATACAATAAATTAACAAAGTATATAATGAGACCTTCCAGAGCTGTGACCCAACGTAAACCTTTCTCTTTATGGTTTAATTATCTCCTACTTTTTTGGTACAGCAATAAAATGTTGACACAGGGAAGTAAGGAAAAAAAGGAAAGAAAGAAACAAACAAAAGAAAATTTAAAAAGAAAGAAAACTTCTACATAATTGGGTAATATTACTTACAGTGATCTATTTGTTTAAACAAATTTTCCAATACATATATTTTACAAGTTACATCTAATTTGTAAACTCATATTAATTAAAAAATTTGTATTTCAATTTCAAAAGAAAGGTAATTTAAATATTTGATACATTGTTTCTGTTATTTAAATAGAGCATGAAATAAAGTTATAGTTTTCCTGCTATATTATTCTTTCTGATAGCTTCTTTAAGTATAAATAATATAATAAAATATTATTCTTTATATTTGCACATGATATGTTTTATCATATACACTCTTATACCAAAATACTTCCCAGAAGGTACTTGGGTAATCTACCAGGAGATCCAATATTGTAGAAAACAGTTTCTTCTCATTGCTAAAAATCACCAGAATTTCATGGATAAGGGTGAGGTTTTGTACCCAAATTTCCATGCTGCAATTTGTTCTGGCTTGGACTGGTCTTCTTTAGTATAACAATTAAGAATAGTTTATTGACAATAATAATATTTTCCTTGCTAACTTTTATTTATTTATGATAATTTATGTTGTCTTCTCCTTCATTTTTAGCTTTTAAATTTTCTAAGCTTTTTTGTCACCTAGAATTATTTTGTAAGTTGAGATATTTTCTTTTTAAAATTGCTTATGCCTCCACTTGACTAATTTGTTTGTTTTTATCTCATAATTTGAAAGGTTCAGACCCATATTTAGTTTCTGGTGGTTTTTTCCATTTTTAATTATATTTTATTATTTAAAACAATTACTAAATTTAAATGTACTTTAAAATATCCTTTTCATCTCCAAATTCCTTCTAGGCCCTGTTCCCTTCTCTACCCCGACAAAAACTCAGTCAAAATAAAATAAAATAAAATAAAACAACATCCTTCCCTTCAAAAAAAAAATAGCCAAAACTGTAACCAAATAAAAGCACACATAAAAATGGGTGGAGTCCATTATATGTTGGTCAGCTACCACTGAAGATATAAAACATGCTGGAGACATTGATTTTTCCCAGTGTCACACAATTGAAGAATACCAATTTTAGTTCTTACAGAAGTTATAAGTGACAACCCAATTGTTAACCTTTACATTAGAGGCTAGGTTTTCATTCATTAATTCAGTTTTTTGAATATGACAATATAAACTATGAAGATAAGGCAAACCAAGAGAAGAAAAAAAAAGATGGCACAAGAATCAGAGACACAATCATTGTTGCACTCCAGAATACATAAAAACACTAAATTGAAGGCAAAATACCTCTGTAGAGGACAGAGTACATACCTGCGCAAGCCCTGTGACTTCTGCCTCAGTGTCTGTGAGTTCATATGAACTTTTCTCATGTTAATACAGAGTGCCTGTTGCTTTTGGCGTCCTGTGTCTGTTCCGGTGCTTACACTCAGCTTCCTCTTCTGTGGGTTACCTGAACTCTCAGGAGATGGATTTGATAGAGACATTCTTTTTAGGTATAAGTGTTCCAAGGATTCACACTCTCTATGTAATGTCTGGCTATAGGTCTCTATATTTGTTTTCAAATTAGGTAGGAGGAAGCTTCCTTGATGATAGCTAAACAAGAAACTGATCTATGAGAATAGCAAGATATTAATAGAATTTGTATTTTCATTTTTTTCTTTATTAGGCCCAGACATATTTGGTTCCTGGGCTATCTAATCTCCAGTTCTTGCCTGTGACATAAGTAAGCTGAGAATATGTATACTTAAGACAATATGAGATGATGTGTAATCGGCAGTTTAAGCAAAGATGTATGAGAATTTTTCTGTATTGTGCTTGTGATGATTACACTTTATTTACCAACCTTAGCAGGTTCTGATGTATAACATCAGTGTAGTTGCATGTGGAACCACGAGGTAGATAAAATTCACACCTAACCTCCATATCACTTAGGTAAATGATTCTTCTTCATCATGTGTTGTGTTTCATCAGATACACTGAATGCTTCAAGAGTAGGAACTGAATATTCTATTGAAAATGCTTACTTAATACTGTAAGGTAGAAAAGTTACCTATGTATTCATCCATTGTATAGGTTTGACTTTTTTTAGAACAGAGTCTTTCTATGTAGTCCTGGTTGTCCTGACTTTCACTATTTCAGACCAGGGTGGCCTCAATTTTCACTAATCCCCCTGAGTGCTAGCATTAAAGCTGTTTGTGACTATGACATTCCTACTCCATACAGTGTAGACTCTTGAATAAATTAGCACTAGCTTGCACATCCAACCTGCTAAATTTTTCAAGATATACAATCTAAAGAGCACAGTGTCTCATTTTTATGATCAAGTGAATGTTTTCCATAAAATCATTAATATATATTCATATATGTAATGCATTATGCTTTTCTCAAAAGAGCCCTAATTGATAATAAACATTAATTGAACAACCCGACTTTGTTTTGTGGCTGAGATGCTGGCAGATCACACTGATGGTTGATTTCATCCGTGAGTGTCCATCACAGACCATAATTATTCAAAAGCAAATAAAATTGCTGTTAGGTAACATCGTGTGTGTTACAGTGGGCTTTAAAAATGTGCATAGTGAGTATACTCTATATTTGACAAGAAGTGAAGCAACAAGTTAGTAATTTATTATTACCGAATAGCTTGTACTGTGTATAATTGCATATACTGCGTCCCATCTAGTTGACATCCGCATCACTGAAGTCTAGTGTAAGAGAGTATGCTCTATGCAGTTATTGGTTCTTTGTCTATCTTTACTTGACTGGAATGTTTGAGTTTATTAAGTAATAAAATCAGTGTTGTATACATGTTTCATCATTATTCAGGATATTATAAATATCTATCCCCTTTTTATGTGTCTGTGTATAACTATAGATTGCGAAGTATATATTAAAATGTTAAAATTTAGTGCATAGTGTCTTAGAGGAATTTTGAGCCATGAATATGTCTACTTAGGCTGGGATACGTCTAGTTGGGGGGGGGGCAGAAAAGGTGACAAATCAGACAAAAATTTTGCAGAAAGCGTCAGAGACAAGATAAACCCATCCCTCAGGAGAATACAGAAGAAGGAGAGTATTACTTAAGAGTAATTCAGAGAGGGAGAGGAGAATAGAGTTTAGTCCCCTTCAGTTGAGTACAGTTGAGCTCATCTGTGTTCCTAGAGTTCCATTCAGTTCATGCAATCAGTGCAATTCAATTCAAGGAGTTCCAAGCAAAGAAATTCATTGAAAAGCAGAGAGAAGCCAGTTTGAAACAGTCAGCTTGGAGAGGAATTTTTAGGCAGGACAGTTGAGTTGAACCAGCCATCCAGAGTTCAGAAAGAACTACATTGGATGAGCTTATTCAGCAGTAAATTTCTGAGGCTAACGTGTTCTAGGCCTAGGTTAGCAGTGCTAGGCTGGAAGCTGAAGCCTTCAAAGTCCAAACTTAGAGAAGATTAGATTGTATGGAGGGTAGAAGCTTCCAGGCATAGGCTTGGGGATTGTTAGAACACAGATAGAAATGCTTTGGGCTCAGCTCAAGCCATATCTTTGTAAAGCTTAAGTGCAGCTTTCATATCGTCTCCCAACATCTGAGGAAATAAAAGCAACATTTATAAGTGTGTGCACTGAAATCTTTTTGATTGTTTATATTTGTTTCAACCTATATATCTGAATGTGCAACCATGCCAGACACTGGTAATTTAATTAATTGATGAGGTATGACATGCTTCAGAATAAAACATGAAATTTTACTCTCATGAGAATAGATATTCATCACCTTAAACTCTTCCACCCATTGCTTCTTTTCTGAGCTTAATTACCTATTAATTCTCTGTTATCAATACTAAGGGCCAGATGAGCTCTCATTACCTAGCACACAATTTTTTCTTTGCATTCTCTGATGTCAGAAGAAAGCCATATCAAGGAAGAAACATTAACTTCATACACCCTATTCTTGGTTGTCTAGCTAAAAAGAAAATGTGTAACAAAAGTCAATGATAGAGTTAATATGTCAAAGTATTCATATATGAAACTAGTAAATTTCTGTCAAACAAGCATGTAATGCATTTCTCAGCATGACAGTGTGTCTGGGAGTGTGTGGCCATGTGCACACACAGGAGCACACATTTAAAAAAGGACATTGAGTATCTTCCTCTATCAATCCCTGCCTTATATTTTGAGACAGTTTACTAATTCTATTAGCCTAGTTGCTTCCAGGTTCTGTCTGGCTCAGCCTCAAACACTTGTGTTACAAGAACATACAGGGATATCAGGCTTTCCTGTGGATACTGAGGATTGGGATTCATGTCTTCTGGATTGCACAGCAAGGATTTCAACCAAGAAATGCATCCCTTAAATAGAAATTTGCATTTTATTTCTGATACAATAGGAAGCATGCCTATAGTGCATAATATATCATATTTTTACTGTACTAACTACACTGATATAAATGAATTTTACTTGGTGATATTTACAAGAATAAAACCCAACATTATCATTTTGTGCTACTCTGAATATTCCTGGAAATTGTTTTGCAATAAATTTAACAACTCTCTTTTGACCACTTTTTTCTTTTGTGACAGAATTATCTAGTGGAGGAATTCCTTTTTTAAAAAAATCATTTTGGTCAAAAAATCAACTCTAACAGAATAAATTTACATATTATAGCTGAAATGTTCTCCTTATATAATTTAAAATAAATTACAATATTATTTTCATATAAAATATCTTTGTATTCTAAAAATTTCTTGGTTGGATCATTCTTATTATTTCTTCAGAAGACAATTTCTTGAACAGAATACCAACAGCCCAGGCCTTAATGTCAACAATTAATAAATGGGTCCTCATGAGGCTGAGAAGCTTCTGTAAGGCTGGAGACACTGTCAAGAGAACAAAGCGACAGCCTACAGACTGGGAAAAGATCTTCACCAACCCTACATCTGACAAAGGTCTAATATCCAAAATATATAAAGAACTCAAGAAATTAAACACCACCAAACCAAATAACCCAATTGAGAAATGAGGCTTGGAACTAAACAGAGAAATCTCAACAGAAGAATATCAAATGGCTGAGAAACACTTAAAGAAATGCTCAACCTCCTTAGTCATCAGGGAAATGCAAATCAAAACAACTCTGAGATTCCATCTTACACCCATCAGAATGGCTAAGATCAAAAACTCAAGTGATGCCACATGCTGGAGAGGATGTGGGGAGAGAGGAACACTCCTTCATTGCTGGTGGGAATGCAAAGTAGTACAACCACTTGGGAAATCTATCTGGTGCTATCTCAGAAAACTGGGAATAGGGCTTCCACAAGACCCAGCTATTCCACTCCTTGGAATATACCCAGATGATGAGCCAGCACACAACAAGAAAATTTGCTCAACCATGTTCATAGCAGCCTTATTCATAATAGCCAGATCATGGA
Source organism: Acomys percivali (assembly GCA_907169655.1). Classification (NCBI taxonomy): domain Eukaryota; kingdom Metazoa; phylum Chordata; class Mammalia; order Rodentia; family Muridae; genus Acomys; species Acomys percivali. Next base: position 82,970,424 of record OU015751.1, on the reverse strand, counting down.
AACAGCCTAAATGTCCCTCAGTAGAAGAATGGATAAAGAAACTGTGGTACATATACACTATGGAATACTACTAAGCTATTAAAAACAAGGAATTCCCGAAATTTGTGGATAAATGGATAGAGCTAGAAATGATCA
>OU015751.1:82930486-82970279 GCA_907169655.1 Acomys percivali | reverse complement strand
CAGAAGCAGAAAGACTCAAATGGTATATACTCACTTATATCTGCATAGTAGCCCAAGGGGCATGTCCCACAAAATCCTTCCCTTACCAGGAAACTGGGACAGAGGGAAGGACATCCTATTGAGACTCTAGATGAGAGAACCATGGGAGAATAGCAATGTAGAAGGATCCAGTGGGTCCTAAAAACCTATACGTAGAACAATATGATAGACAGATTTGGGCCAAGGGGTCCCACTCAAAGTAAGGCACCAGCCAAGGGCAATACAGGCGATAAACTTTAAACCCCTACCCAGATCTAGCCAATGGTCAGAACAGTCTCCACACTTGAGTGGAGAGTGGGATATGACTTTCTCACATACTCTGGTGCCTCACATTTGACTATGTCCTTTGGAGGGGGAGACCTGGTGGCACTCAGAGGAAGGACAGCAGGTCACCGAGAAGAGACTTGATACTCTATGAGCATATAGAGGAGAAGGTAATCCCTCTCAGGAACAGTCATAGGGGAAGGGAATAAGGGGAAAATGGGAGGGAGGGAAGAATGGGAGGATACAAGGCATGGAAAACCATAGAGATGTAACAAGACTAAATTAATAAAGTAAATAAATAAATAAAATAAAATAAAATAAAAAAAGAAACATTATATTTCATGTATGCAAATTTGGAAAAACTCAGTTTGATAACAGTGTGTCCAAACATTTTAGCCATTATCATAATGATTAAGATGAGAAGGGTTGTATTTTAGCTTGCGTCATCTTAATTAATACACAAATCTAAACGCTAATAGTCTATATATACCAATTGATTTTTGTATTAAGCTGTGAGTCTATATTATTTTAACATATAAATAATTAAATTAAGTAAAATTTTAAAAGCCATAAGAATAAAGTCAGCGCCATATATTAAGTGTAAAAAAATTCTTTTATGGTACATGTGCTTTATGATGAATTTCTGATATGTGATCAAGCTCATATCTTTAATAAAAGATTCCTAACAAAATGTTTTATAAATAACTTTATAATCATCTATCTGTCTATCATTATATATTTAACCATGTAGGTACATATCTCATATATCAACTGGTTCTATCTCAGCTGTATCTCGGGTGAACTCAGCACTCGTTAGAATGGAGCTTGTGAAGTACACAACTATACCCTGATCTTTATATACCATCAATTGATATTAAAGCCAAAAATTTTGACAGGTCATAAAAACTATTGGTTTGATGTTGCCCTGAACCTGATGTTCTACTTTGTCACCTGTCCCAAAGTGAATTTTCCCAGTTAAAATTATGTTAAGTTGGAGCTATAGTGGTGGCTGCTGTTAAGTGGGCTTACTGATTTTACACTGATTGAATGTTCAGTCTCCATAACCCACATAGAAGCTCACAACATCCTTTAATCTCCCTTTCCATGGGTTCTTAAGTCTATTGCCTTCCATGGGCATGTGCCGTGCACATAATCTCAATACAGGCACACATTAATATACATTAAACTAATAGTTTATTTAGGAAACTATAATAATGACACTTTAAAGGTACATTTCAATATCAAGTATTTTAATTCCACAAATATATATTTAATATTAAATTCCTAAAAATATTAAATTCCTCAAGTAAACATCTTTAGAATGAACATTATTGTTGATTGTATTACTTGTTCTTATGTTTTCATGAAATCACACTTGTTTATCTAAAAAGGATGTTATCTATTACTTGTAAATATTCAAAAGAGTCAAAAATGACATAAAGTAAGTAATTTGTAATCATATAAATTTTGTTAAAACAATTCAACTTAGGAAAATTAATTTAAAAACGAGAGAATAGAAATGAGTATTTTTTGTATTATAGTTCATATCTAAATACTAAAGATAAAAGATAACAGGCACGTTACATACTGGAAAACTTGAAATTGAAAGGAAAAGAATAAGCCCCATGATAACTTAAAGAGGAAAAGAAAATAGCAATCTCGTTTGGTGATAGGAGATTTCATTTTCTCCACAAAACCTGTGAAACTTTTCAGAGCTATAGGACAATAACATATAAAATTATGGATGAAATAAAGAATTATTGACCTTCTGTGTCAGAAACCCTAATAGGACAGGTCCCATCCAATCTTGCAGAAAATGTGCACTTAGTAGATTAGAAACAGCATAGCAACTTGGTTCATGTGACCCCGTGATTAAATTCAATATAACCCAAAAAGTGCCCCAAGAGCTGTATCAAACTAGAGTTTGAATTCTCAAAGGCACATTTTCAAGGTGGAAGAAATGGAATAGAAAAAATGGTCTTGGGAATAATAAATAAAGCAGAGTAGGGAGAATACAGGGATTAAAGATGCAGAAGGAAAACGGAATGTATTCTGAGTGATATTACAGGGCAGCACCCTTATGTAAACTGTATTTTCACATAGAGGAAATGTCTGAGGTTTGATTCTCAGCCACTTTTTTCTCTTTGATGTCCATGTATATTAACTTTAACTGTCATTACATTTCATATTAAGTGCTTTTTACCTGGATAATGAATAAGTTAGCTATAATTTTCACTGCATTACAAGGTATCTTCTTAGAAAACAGAAGAAACTAATCATTTCCTAAAGCTTACACAGAGCAAGAATCACACACATTTTTAAAGATATTACATAAAACAGTATAGACTTTGGATCTTTAGTCAATAAAATAATTAAATTCAGAAATGCCAAAATATTAACTTGTAATCAAGGTAAAATTTGATAACTATGTCTATTTATGTCCAGATCAGCCAATATCTGAATAAGTAAATATCTAATAGATTCTAACTATTTGCACTAAGCTATATTTCACAATTAAAACTGTTGGAATAATGTTCTTGTGGACTGTGTACCTTTAAAGGTTGATTTCTTTAGTCTATTATCTGATTTCAACCTGGGCAATGTATTATTATCTTTATTTGAAGTATCTCCTGTTCAAGTTTGTGTAAACATGCCATAATTTGTTCTCTGTATTGCCAATAAAAGCCATCTAGCCAGTGATGGCAATACAGAGAATAGGGTGGGACATGCTGGTCGAATGAGGGGAAGAGAAAGAGAGGAAGTACAGAAAGTATTATGTGGACATGACTGTGAAACATCAGGGGAAGAAATGAACTGGACCTAAGAGATGAGTAAAAAAAACGTATAATGAGAGAAATCTGAATGTGAGGAAGCTATAATAGCTTGGAGGTTAGGATGGAGTAATTATTGTTCAGTATTATGTACTAGGTTAATGAAATATATGCTAATCTAGGGATCCAAAATGGCGCTGCTGAGTACACAGTGTATCTGAACAGGAGAACACCAGTGGGAGAAGAACAACTAACGGGCCATGTCGTGGACCCCCAGCCCCAAGTGTCACTCTTTCCCACCAGAGGAGGTTAACTACACTGCAAAAACACATAAGCACAAACTTCCACAACCACTTTGAAAATCAACCTGGTGATTTCTTAGAAAATTGGGAATAGCTCTGCCTCAAAACCCAGCTATCCCACTCCTCGGCAAATACCAAAAGATGCTCCACCATAGAACAAGGACATTGCTCAACTGTGTTTATAGCAGCTTCATTCATAATAGCCAGAATCTGGAAACTACCAAGATGTTCCTTAACCAAAGAGTGGATAAAGAATAAAGAAACTGTAGTAAATTTACCCAATGAAATACTACTCAGCTATTAAAAACAAAGAAATCTCCAAAATTTCAAGGAAAAGGATGGAACTAAGAAAGATCACCCTGAGTGAGGTAACTTAGACCCAGACAGACACACGTAATATATACTCACTTATAAGCAGGTATTAGCCATATAATGCAGGATAACCTCTCAACAACACACAAACCTAAAGAATCTAAATAACAAAGAGGACCCTAGGGAAAGTGCTTTCTTCTCATTTCAGATGAACAGATAGAACAGACACCTGAAGTGTTTGAAGAACGGTAACAAGATGGGAGACTGCCATAGTAGTCCTCTGACAAACTCCACTCAGCAGGGGACCAGGGCAGATGCTGAGACTCACAGCCATACTTTGAGGCAGAGCACAGGAAGACTTAGGGGAACAGTTGGGGATGGAAGGACAGGAAGGGGAGAGGAGCTCCACAGGAAGAACAAAAAAGTCAACAAATCTGGGCCCATGGAGATCTGTAGAGACTGACAGACCAACCAAGGACCTTGCAGGGAGAAGACTTAGACCCCCTGCTCAAATGTAGCCAACAGGCATCTCAGTCTATATGTAAGCTCCACAATATGGGAGTAAGGTCTGCCTCTGAGATGGAATCTCTTCCCCAAACATTGATCCCTTCTTTCTAGCAGAGTGGCTATGGCAGCCTACAGAGAAAGAGAATGCAGGCAGTCCAGATGAGATCTGATAGGCCTGAGTCAGATGCTAGTGGAGGAGGTCTCCCCATTTCTAGGACTTGGAGGGAGATGGAAGGAAGAGGAAGGTAGGGTGGGACAGCAAGGAGCCAATGGAGGGTGGTTATTTGGGTCTAAGAGTAACTACTCTTTATTCCTAAATTATAAATCAATATTAAATATTAATAATCATTCAGAAATTGCTTGCAAATATTAATAATTGTTTACACAAAACTAAGGGAGAACTTAGACTTTTTTCAAAAAGCCGCTATGTTAGAACCTTCTCTTATGAAAAAGGATGACAGAATTGTTTGACAATTTGATTTTCATCACTTTAACACCTTTGTTCCAAAGCTATTATTACACTTTAAATTACATGGGTTGTACAAATATAACTAATTGTGCCATTTATATTGAGTTCCCTGACATTTCCTAATGGCATTATAAATTATAAATAAAGGTCTAATTTAATTTATTTTATTCTTTCCAGTAGTAATAGAGGAAAAGTTATGACTTTGTAATTTTCCCCAATATGATCTGAAATAGAACTGTGTTTAACAAAATATACAAATAAAGTTATGAGTACTAAAACAATGTAGTAATAAATAGCATTAAAATATAACATGGCTTTAATGTTTCAATACACAGAAAATAAAAATCTCACTTATTGGGAACTTTGTTAAAAAATATATATTAATGAAACTCAATTGACACTGTCTTGTTTTGACATGTTGAAGCAAATCTTATTGTATACGTAGCATAGTCGTCTTGGATTAGGGTATATCACTAGGATAATTCACAGAAGAGTAAGTAGAGAGAGAAAGATTATGTTTTTCAGAAGCATGCAGCCAGGTCACAATAGATACATCTTAGTGGTCCAAGTTGACTCTTATTCAAAATTGTCAAGAATTTTATGTTTTCACTGTAGTTTCAGTTGTATCTCAACAATCATAATTTTTATGAGCCGTCATGGTGATTGATTCAAGTGCATCATTTAAGTTTGTTTTCTCATGATTACAAAAAAAACATAAAAATAAAAATGCACATTAAATGGAAAATCTTTATACCGCCAGTATGAAATGAAAGTGATATTTCTTGTGGTAAAATGAAAGTAATTGCAAAGCATATGAATAGTAGAGACTTATGAAAGTTTTTTAAAACTGATCATGTCATTTGCCCTAGAATAACTCACTACCAGTGTTTTTCAGGTAAATCATGAGCATTTTCAGGAATGATTTTGTATATTGCCACTTCAGAAGTGAACTGAAGCCAAATGCTACTGTAAGTTCAGCTTGTCATCTTGGCACTTAGGTGACTGAAGCAGGAGAATTGCAAATTGGAAGCTAGCCTGGCACATAGAGTGAGCTGGAGTCTAGCTACATCCTATAATTATAATTAAACAAAATTGATTATAATTGAAATTTAAAATTTTGTATTTTATAGTTTTATATTTTAAGCTGCATTCTATGTCCCGTTATTGTAACTAGATACAAGACTCCACAGGCTAAGCTTTTAGGTTATCCTGTGGGAGTTGGCACAGAGCATGTAGACCAAGTGGCCTACAGCTTAGTCTTGACTCATGGAAAAAATACACATGTGTGCATTCAAATACATGGCCAAAATGCTATTATTTCCTAATGCATCTAAATCATTGTCTAAAACCAGATCATCTGAATATGTTTATTGATTGGTTACAAATTCAAAGTGGCAAGGATAGTATTTGTTCCAGACATCCCAGAAAACTGTCAGTGTTCTTTCATCAATATTTAGAAGTACTTTAGATAAAAGCAACTTTATTGTTAGGTAATTAGTGACACTAATTGCACACAATCAGAGTTTTAAATCGGTGGCATTTAACATTTTCAAATGAGAGACTGCTTCTACAAAATGTAAAGAACTACAGTTGGTTATCTTTATGTGTACAATCTTATATAGTGAAAATTTTCAATGAAGAGTTGTAGTTCTCTTAGAAAATGTAAGTAAAGCATTTAAAATATTGCAACTGAGAACTTTACTAATAAAATTATACAATTGTAGTTAATGGTCCAATCTTCATAAATAATTACGAAAAACTACTTCTGCGATAAAAATGCATTTTTATGCTAAAAAAAAAAGTAACTATCCAGTTGACATTCAAGCCCCATTTTGCTGTGCAATGGCCTGTGATTGCTACCATTGTGCCTTGAGAGGGGAGGCCACGTGGAACGGCTGGAACAGAAGAGACCTCAGGTGGCCGAGAAGGCAATGAGAACAGTCTCTCAGGAGGCAAGCTTCAGTGAGAAAACTTGTTTAATGAGGAAACAAAGCCTACTTAAAATCTTGGGGTTGAGTAGGGGCTTTCAGGGTGTATGTACATCATTGGCCAGTGCCAGTGATAGGTGTCTCATTTGCATAAAGTGAAATTCCAGGTGCTGTCTGATATGACTTTCCCAGGGGAGAGGAAGTTTAACCTGGATACCAGCTCTGTGACCTCCTCCAAAGGCTAATGTGTCAGGACATGCAGCCCCAAAGGGAGGAAGCAATCCTACTCCTGTCAATCTCAGGATGAGATTTCCAGGGTTCCTACATGCCTCACTTTCACTTCTGCTCCAAGCTCCCAGCTCCACATCGTCTGATATTGCAAATCCACTTCCATTTATTTATTTGAGAAATTAAATCAATGACTCTAGTGATAACAGCATTTCCAAGTTCATTTCAAGCCTGTTCTTTGTCGGGAAACATGTAAGTAAAATAATTGCAACCAATAAATCAAAGAAGTGCAGTACATGGACACCCTGAGTGAGGTTTGATTTTATATAAAAATAATTAATTAAAAATCAAAGAAATAAAAAAAATTAAATAAATAAACACAAAAAAAGAACAAAGAAAAAAGAAAAATCCAAGAGATACTCTTAACAAGTGTCTGTGATCATGTGGGGGGGCATCAACTCATGAGTTTATTGATTATATGAGAATTGTTATTAGTTGTGACATCTTCAATCTGTTTCCTGGATATTATAGGGTAAGCTGCTCAGTCACAACACAGCCTTCTTGCCTGAGTGGACTGTAACCTTTGAAAAATTAAGCCCAAATAAATATTGTCTGTCTCCTTTGATCACATTATGAAAATCTAAGTGTCATACCATAGAATATCTTTCACCATTCAGAAGGAAGGAATTTGCAGAGCTGCAGCTCAGTGACAGAGTTTTTGACTTCTATAACAATGTCCTGAGTTTAATCCAAAGAAAATTCTGCAATGTATTAACAGCTATACACCTTAAGGGGAGTATCCCTATAAATAATAATCTATCTGACAACATTAAAATAGGTTATTCCAAGTAAACAAAGTATTTAACAATAATAGAATTATATACTGGAAGTTCAACTGTCAAGGAATGTAGGAAATGAAGAAGATAGTAATCAATGTACAGTGTTTCACTTGAGCAGTATGAAGCACACTCTACAAACTGAAGTCTACCTTTAAACATACTGAAATAAGGCTGAATTAAGAAGAAAAGCAAAGTGAGACAAAACAACACAAAACCAAGCTTCCCTCATGCTTCTTGTATTCAGAAAGATTCTTCCATGATCAAGTGAAAAGCATTAGGGAAAAAATGAAGGTATTTTTCTTGTTACTTTAGCAAACTGTAACCTTCTGTAACCTCTGAGTCTAAAATGTGACATTATCCTAAACCATAACAGGATCATTTTTCCATAATAGCTATACCAAAATGGCAATGTATTGAGAGAAAAGTTGATATGTGTATTCAGGAAGGTTAAAGAAAACTGTGTTGAATGTACAGAGGCATAATTCATAGTTGAGTTTGTCACTTTCTGATTGGTCAAAAATATTTATATAAACAGTAGAGAATGATAGGGCAGGGTTACTCTTACTATTAACTCTACCCAGACACTAAACTCAGAGGGCATACGACTTAGAATATTCCTGAAAACTTTAATGATGCCAGAATCTACCAGTCACAGGGTAAAACTGAAGGTATGAAATTGAAGAGCCTCTAGCATGTGTGAGGTGGATCCAGAGCTGAACTCAGAAGCATTCTCGTTACAAAACATAACTTCTAGCTTTGATTGAGGCTTGTAATTTAAATTCATAATGCTTGGAGTTAAAATCTGCTTACCATCTCAATAACACCCTAAGAGTACTCACTTTTAATGAGAATACCATCTTTGGAAATGCCTCTTAGGCACAAGGCAAGTGGCTTCTATCATGAAGCTAAACCCAAGGATAAGGTAGAGTTTTCAGATTTGAGAAGCTAAAGCGGCCATTGAAATGATCTTTGTAACTCCATGTGTTGTATAATTTCTCTAAGACACAGAACATCTCTTCTCCACTGCCAAATTTAAAGTATACTCCCGCCCACTTCAGGACCCTACCCAGACACTAAACTCAGAGGGCATAAGACTTAGAATATTCCTGAAAACGTTAATGATACCAGTCACAGGGTAAAAATGATTTATCCCTTGGGCTTTTTCTTTGCTCTTCCCATCTCTTTGCAAGAACAACATCATCAGAAGTATCTCAGTACCTTGTACATTTCCAGTTATTCCCCAAACACTGAAGATTAAATTCAGTCTGGATACACATTTATAAATACTGAGAACAACAGTTTCTATGTGTAATCAATTACTTTTAAGTTCCAGTGGGTGATGTGTGTTGCTATTCTTCCATTAACCTATTACTACTGAGGAAATAGAACCTGCCAGTCACACAGGTTAAGTTACAGCCTTTGCAAATATTTTACATATGCTTGTGCTTGACACTGTTTCATATCACCAAAACATCATACTACCAATATACCTCACTCAATACTGAGTGAAAAGATTGCAAATATAGATCAGCGACTTGTCAAACACAACACTGTCAAGCCTGAGATACAGATGGAGAGTGTAGTTGCCTAGAACGACCTTTACAGGAAGATAGAAAGGACAGATTTGGGTTACAATGTCAAAAGGTTAGACGTGCCTGCTAGAGATTTTGTAAGTGAATTCACTAGGAAATAAGCATTTTGACCTTTCCATATTGTACATGCTAGGAACTTGACCTAACAGATATTGACAGAGTCAGCCTGTTAGCAGTTTTGATTGAAGACTTTCTGTCTCCTACTGAGATGTGTGTTGAGTAGGCTCAGACCTCAGCCTCTGAGCTGAGACAGGGAAGGCAGGCTGAGGTTATCTCCTGCAGAGAAGGGGATATTTGTATTATGGTCCAGTCAATACCATTCAGAGTTACTTACTCTGTCCCACTTGCAGTCAACTGACTTACAGGCAGGGGCATGGGTTCAGCATTTATGGGAAATGATGCATTGTCATTTTAAAAGGAAACTTCTTGTTGCTTACATCAGCTTTCTTTACTCTGTAGTGTGACAACTATTATAGTACTACTCTGATGAGCTAGATTTGAATTACCCACTAATATTTACATATATTTTGATATTCCTCAAACTTTATTTTGTAAATGTCCCTCAGTAGAAGAATGGATAAAGAAACTGTGGTACATATACACTGTGGAATACTACTCACCTATTTAAAACAAGGAATTCCCGAAATTTGTGGACAAATGGATTGAGCTAGAGATGATCATAATGAGTGAGTTAACCCAGAAGCAGAAAGACTCAAATGGTATATACTCACTTATATCTGCATACTAGCCCAATGGGCATGTCCCACAAAATCCTTCCCTTACCAGGAAACTGGGACAGAGAGGAGGACATCCTATTGGGACTCTAGATGAGAGAAGCATGGGAGAATAGCAATGTAGAAGGATCCAGTGGGTCCTAGAAACCTACAAGTAGAACATTATGATAGGCAGATTTGGGCCAAGGGGGTCCTGCTCAAACAAAGGCACTAGCCAAGGACAATACAGGAGGTAAAATTTAAACCCCTACCCTGATCTAGCCAATGGACAAGACAGTCTCCACACTTGAATGGAGAGTGGGATATGACTTTCTCACATACTCTGGTGCTTCACATTTGACTGTGTCCCCTGGAGGGGGAGACCTGGTGGCACGTAGAGGAAGCACAGCGGGTCACCGAGAAGAGACTTGATACCCTATGAGCATATACAGGGGGAGATAATCCCTCTTAGGGACAGTCATAGGGGAGGGGAATAAGGGGAAAATGGGAGGGAGGGAAGAATGGGAGGATACAAGGGATGGGATAACCATTGAGATGTAACAAGAATAAAATAATGAAATAAAAAAATTCCTTTCTGCCTTTATTTAATTGATACTAGTATTTCATAAAATTACATAGTGGTCTGCTGTGGTAAGTTATGAAGAATTCCATAACTTTTAGAAAAAGAATGATTATAGGCTAAGGTGTGCAGACAATTTTGATGATTTTTTTTTAATGCAGAATTATGGTCCTATTAGACATTTCTTTAGGTGAAAAGGTAATATCCTCACATTCGTGGAAAAAATATAGGTTGCTGGCAAAAGTTTAAAAATATTTAAAAATATTTTCAGTGATTCCACTTATAAAACCAAATTTAGCAGCCTAGCAGAGAGGGGTTAGTACATTTCAGGGGCAGTGGAATATTTTTAGACACAGCTATTTGTCATTGGACCCTGGGAACAGCCTGAGACCTTGAGTCAAGTTGGACTTTTTATTATCTTTACACATTAGCTAGCTGTCCTTGGGACAAGCTGGACTCCACAGGGAATCTAGTAGCTTTCCCTCATGACCCAGACACACAGTGATCAGTGATTTGATATTGGTACCTTGGTTCAATATTGTTATTGCTTCCTGGATGCTCCAACTTCTTTTTCTCTGTCTTGTTCTGTCTTCTCCTCTATCTATCTTGTTTTTTCTTCAACCTTTCTCAGCAAAACTGTCCCAGTAATCCAGCCTCAGTAAAACAAAACAAAACAACCTCCCCCCAAAAAACTCCAAAAGCCTCCTTACCCATAACACGTGCTGCTCTCTGCCACTCCTTTCTGTTCTGCTCTTATGAAAGTTGGACATATCCTAGGTCTGACTCCTGTCAGATCTTTCTGTGATTTGCCACTTTGTCTGCCCCTCAATTACTTGTGACTTTCAAGCATGGCTGCTTTCTTCTATTAACTAATCTTACTTTCCTTGTTTGGAATTAAAGGTATGTACCAAGGGCATGTCTATATTCCTGCCTGATCACATAGACCTAGGTCTTTGGATGTTATCCCTTGCCAGAGAAGACATGTTGCTGTATTAAAACCCATCTTCACTCTCTGCATCTATGTGTATATGTATCAATCAAAAATCATCTATTTCTTATCTATTTATCAATCAATAATCTACCTATCATCTATCTATCTATCTATCTATCTATCTATCTATCTATCTGTCTGTCTGTCTGTCTGTCTATCTATCTATCTATCTATCTTTTCTCTCTGTCTGTCAATAGGTCTTCTGTACATAGAAATTAAATTTGGCAGTATAAAACCTACTGCATTTAATGTGATGTATTTTACATTCATCTAGTGAAATAAAATTGACCAAGGTTCATCTGCTCATGGGACTCTTTACTCCTTAAATACATGTGGGAAAGTAGGACCTAGATAAAACATACGGTTTCACTGACTTCCTAAAACTCTTTTACAGAGTGTAATATTTCTTAGATTATGCATTTGTTTTACCTCATCACTAATACACAGTGTCCTAATGAGCTTCCTGCCAGTATATAAGGTCCTACTCTTGGAGGAACTTCAAAACAATATTCATGATGGTGCTGTTGTGTCAAGACAGAGAAGCAGCTTCCCCTGAAGAAGACACCACCTTTACTCTAATAATTTAAAAATCTAAGGACAATGGCTCACACTTATAATCCACATGCTTGGAGAATAGAAGCAGGAAGATCATCAATTCAACATCCTTCTTGAGTTTATAATCAGCCTGAGCTACCTGAGATCCTCTCTCAGAACAAAGAGAGAGAACACAAAGTTATGGAATTTCAGAATGAATCATCTCATCTTTATCAAAAGGCTACATAAATGTTCTATTGATGTTGTAATTGAAATTGCCACAAAGTATGAGAACATTTTAGTGATAGTATATATAAGATAATTGAACAGTTATTACAAAATCCCTCCCACAATATTGATGCTGTTATCCTTTCATTAGCATCATAATTAAATTTGCTGTACTTAGTAGTTCACATTTTATTCCTTTAATGGGATTCTATATATATATATATATATATATTTTTTTTTTACCAAAAAGTTCTTTGGAAGTAGAAAGCAGTCAAATTATTAATCACTTATTTCAAATAAAAAACTTAGAATGAAAAAACCATTGATTAGTATTAATGGATTTTTGAAAGAGTACTTTTGTTCTCCCAATGTAAAGTGGAGCAATTTCATTTATTATAAAACATGTCATTGACCCTCTTAAATTTAAAATGACCTGTAGGCTGGCTTATGAAAATCTTAATCCAGAACTGCATGGAAGTTGAAGGACCTACAGAGGAAAATCTGTAGATAGCTACTTTTTGATACAAAGGAGGCCTTAGAAATTCATTTAGTAATAAAAATTTTAAGTTAATAGAAATCTTGTTATTTTGTTGCCTTAAAAGGACAGATAAGAGCAAATGTATCTTTTACTAGATGGTAGATTAGTGTTCTTCTGATGATTCAAGTGTGAGAACTCTGGGTTTGATAAGAACTACTACATTATATGACCATTTTAATAGGTTTCAAGAGTAATTGGATTAAATTAAGGTGCTAGAATATCACAGAAATACTTGATCTACATAGTAACATAACTGTGTTTACCCAATCATCCATACAAGCTTAATCTAGTGGTTATCAGAGCTGAGCTAGAATTGTAGCTCATTCAAAATATTGTGTGCAACTCTTGAGAGCAAATAATGTGTGTTTAAAGTCATGAATTAGTGTCTTAGAAAGACACCCACTAATGTTTGCAAGTTTCAGTGTCTCTGAACAGTTGTTCCATGGAGTACATAGTTAGGTCATTTGAATCTGGTTTATAAAGAAAGAGGAAGACGTTCCTGAGAATGAGAGAGCTGGGGAATGCAAAAGCTCAGGTGGAGGGCCAAGGGTCCCCTGTTCATTTTTAGGTATTTGCAAGGTTTGCTTTTCCTGAGTGTGCACTGCAGACTTTTCTCTTGACCCTCTATTAGTTAGTTGAAACTTGATGAAGAAGGGTTTTCAGTCTCTGTGACAACTGGTTTCTTTGTCATTAATCTTGATGAGGCTCTTTGTAGTCCCTTCTGTCTTGTACAACATATGTGTCTCCACTGATTTGCTAATATATGAGCAAATAGCATCCTCTTATTCTTTTAAAAAATTATGTATGTATTTATTTAGGTGTGTGTGTGCGCGCGCGCATGCATGCGCGTGCTCATTCAGTAGTTAATGAAGTTGAAATAATTTCCTTTTTTAACTCAGTCAATACAATCAAGTATTTTGATGGAGAGTACAAATCCAACAAAACAAATAGTTGTTAATTTCTCAGTAAATTTTTTTGAGTGTGTGTGCTTGTGCACAAACACAAGTCAGAGGACAGCGTTCAACATTGGATTCTCCTCATTCCATCAAGTGAGTCCTTGGTTTCAAACTAAGTTTAATAGACTTGGTGGCAAATACCTGTATCCATTAAGCCAGGTGGCTAGATCAATTTCTGTTATTTCTACATCAAAAGTTGTCTAGGAACTACGTGGCAATGCTTTAAGATATGTCTGTTTGGAAGGAGAGAATATTGTGTAAAATCTATTAAGATGAAAAAACACATATACTTCTGAAAGGCACAATATATTGATTTATAATAAGAATGTTTAAAAGTTAAGTAATCTGATGTTTATATATTCAACATTTAAATTGTGTTTTAGTCATTCTTTGTTTCCTTTTTCCTTCAATTTCTATACAGTAATGTTCTAAAACTGTCCAGTTCAGTAGAATACATGGTGAGCTCAAATCTGTTGCATGGTAAAGAAATGCTGGAACCCAGGTGCCACTTGAAGGACGTGATCATTGTGTGGTAACAATTTGACTTTCTCTATTTTTGTTCTTACTTTTCTAATAAAATTTTACTTAATTGTAGTTTTCCAGCTATATTGTTAGTTTTTATTCTCTTTGTTACATTTATATAATTTTGTATATTATTTTTGTTATTGTTGAAGAATTATTTTTTTTTTATTTTACTTTTTAAAGTCTTTCACCTCATATGCTGTCTTCCTATTTATTTCTACAATATGTAATTTGACTTTATTTTTAACTGTTAAGTTTTAAGCTTTTCATTAATTAAACTTATTTTTCTGACAATATATACAAATGTGTTATGTTTCTTTTTTCATTCTAAATAAAAACAAAATATAGTTTAATAATGGAGATAAAGTTAAAATAATTTTTGACTATAACAGTTTATTCCCAGAGTGTTAAAAAGTACACAGAAAAAAGAACTAAGTAAAAATTTGATACATAATTATGGGTTCTCTTTTATTGCTCTTAGAATTTATGGAGTAAATTCAAGCAGAGTATAAAAAGACAAGAAATAGCTCATGGTAGCATACTGCGGTGAGTGAAGTGACGTTTGTTTCAGTGAGGATATAAGGATTTATACAGAAAAATGTATGATTAATTTGTAATTTGTACACATATAGCTCATTACTTAAATTTTTTATTATATTTCAGGAATAGTTAAAATCAATAATTTTAATGTAGTTCATTTTGCAATATTTAAAAAATTATTTTATTAATTTATTCATATTACGTCTCAACTCTTATCCCATCCCTTGTATCCTCCCATTCTTCCCTCCCTCCCAATTTCCACTTACTCCCTTCCCGTATGACTGTGACTGAGGGGGACCTCCTTCCCCTGTATATGCACAAAGTGTATCAAGTCTCCTCTTGGTAGCCTGCTCTCCTTCCTCAGTTTTCTTAATTATCTTCATATAGAAAAACATTCTATTGCTATTTTTTGAAAAATAAGGATTTAAATTAATACAATAACTTGGTATGTTTTTAATCAAACCTCTTGGGAAACAAAAATTACAAGCTCACAAACTCAATTTCAGACAGGGTTACATACACAGTTCAGGCCAGTTTGAGTTATATAGTGATAGCCCAATTCAAACATAAAGTAAAATTACAAGACCTTCTGTTTGGACCCTCCAGCTGTTTGCTTATAGTTCTTGATAAAATTTGTTACTGTTATAATTACAACCTTTGACTGTTGGGGAACAGTGGAAATTATTTTATTTATCATATTAGTCGTCTATCATAAATCTCTTTCTGTAACCCCTGCTCCTACCCCACTTAAACTCTGAAAATCACTATTCTACTTTCAACATGTTGGTGATACAGATGATGTTTAACTGTCTGCCCCCGGCTTATTTCACTTCATATAATATGCTGCAATTTGTAAGACTATGTATCACTTAAAAGATTAAAAACAACTTAACGAAATGACAATATAATAATCAAAATGATATAGACCTCAGACGAGAAAGTGAAATCTGCCTCTTCTTCCCTTTGTTTATAATTCTTTTGGTTTCCTTCTTCTTTCTTTCTTTCCTTTTTTTTTTTTTTTTTTTTTTGGTTGTTGTTGTTGTTCAATGTAATAACCATTCTTGGGACATTGTAACTGAATCTTCTCCACTTGTGTAATGGTTTGAAGGTAAATTGCATACACGGTATTATGCATTTGAATGTTTATTTTCCAGTTGGTGAATAATTTTGGAGGGATTATTGGGCGTGGGCTTGTTAGAGGAAGTGTCTCTGAGGACAGACTGTGAGGTTTCAAAAACCTACTCAAGAATCGTGTCTATATCTCTCTCTGTCTTTCACTTGCAGATCAAACATGGGCTCTCAGTAGCCACTTCAGTGCATCCCTGCATGAATGCCACCGTGCTTCTCGTTATGATGTTCCTGAACCAACCCTGGTAAACTATAAGCAATTAGATACTCACTTTTATCAACTGCCATGACCATAGTGTCTCTTCACAGCAATAGAACAGTAACTAAGAAACTGTGTGATCTTAAGATTATTAGAGCATTTTTTTTACCAATTAAATGTAAATGAATTGGAAACATTACACACTGTAGAATATGTAATTTTTTAAAAGGAAAGAATTCTGACCCAAGTAAGTTTTCAGAACTTTGATAATAAAAAGAGTCAACCTATTTACATATAACCAAATGCAATTAAGTACATGCATATTCTAATACATATATTCAAATATATTCTTGTATATGTCCCTAAATATATCCAAATCTTGTGTGTATGATTGAATAAATCTTAACTCTAATCACTCTGTACAAGGTGTGTAGTGGCTAACACAAGCAGTTCATTTCAGGAAGCAGTGATCTGGAAAGACTCAGAATTAGGCCACTGAATCTAAATATAATAATGTTTTAAGAAACATGTAATAGAGGAAAAATCAATAAAAATAGCTTTTGGCAAAATTTATGTGAAGATTGACTAAGGGATGAGTGATTACATGTAACCCTTCAGCAGTCTCGCAGCCACAACCCATTGGGCATAGATCAAAAGGCAGGAGGGCATAGATCAAAAGGCAGGAAGCAATGAAGTGGATGCACCCCTTATTGCTGAAAAAATGTTGCAATAGTAGCACAGACACAAGGGATGAATCAACTGAGAACTGAAAACTAGTCACTCTCTTAATTTATCCCTGTCACCTCTCTAGACCTTGCTTTCCAGTCTGGGGAATATTATATGTTGTATTGAACACTCTACCTGGATGCTCACTTTCAACTTAGCTCCAGGATTTTTATTTTTCAACATTCTTCAAAAAAAATTCATTACTTGGTCTTATGCTCAAAGTGCTCAATGGTACATTTTTTAAAACAAGATGAAGAAGCATGAGGACCATTGAGAAAAATGAGCCATATTAGATCATATTGAAAATTTACTTTAGGGATAACTTGAAAGCCAAAGATGTTTAAAACTCTATTTCCGCCATTATTTCTTCATCTTAGACTCTGGTGAGCCTCATATAGTATACATGACACTAAAATTCAAAGTATAATACATGTAACTTACTAGTGATGAGACAACTATTGTGAATCTTTGCTGCAACAGGAAAAACAGATGATATATAGAAACAAAGAAATTATAAATGATATGTGATACATACTATATATAATTACACTGTAATTAATTAGAGTAATATGTTTTATTTGTTTATGTATTCCTGATACACGCTTATGTGCAAGTCTATGATGTTTAACCAAAGAATTATAAAGTTATTTTTATATAGTTGTGGTTTTTCTCATGTTTCTCCTAACCTGGCTATCAAACAAATAATTGAGACTCTGTTATATTATTTAAACAAGGTTCATAGTACGAGAACTAAGCAGTTATTACCTTATTCTTTTTAAATTGTTAAAAACTTTCTTCACTTTATCCCTGTCCCTCATCTCCTCTTGGTCTCGCCCTCCTCCCTCTTCCCCACATGCCGCTCGCCCTGTCTTCAGAGAAGAGGAGCTCTTATTCCATACCAACTATTCCCAGTTTATCAAGCCTTATCAGGACTGCCTGCATCCTCTTCCTTTGTGGCCTCCTAAGGCACCCCACCAGGGGGAAGTAAGAAAAGAGCAGATAATAAAGTCCAGGGCAGGGACAGCCCCTGTCCCCCTTTCTAAGTAACCACATGGAAACTGAGTGCGTAATGGATAGGTCTGAACAAGAGGCCTAGGTCCTCTCCGTGCATGGTCCTTGTTTGGTGTTATCAGTCTCCACCAGAACATTGGGCTCAGATTTGTTGGCGCTGCTGGTCTTATTGTGGAGCTCCATTCCCCTCCGGGTATCCATCCCTCCTGTCTTCCATAAGACTCCCTGTGCTCTGCCCAAAGTTTGGCTGTGAGTTCAGCTTCTGCTTCCATCCCCTGCTGCATGGAGTCTTTCAGAGGTTATCCATGGTAGGTTTCTGTCCTGTTCCCTCTCTTCAACCACTTGCAATTCTATCCTACTTGGTTTCTGAATGAGAACTAATATCCTCCATAGGGCCCTCCTCGTTTTTAGCTTCTTTACTACTCTATTCATAACACTTTCAGCAAATCTGGCTTCCTCCCAGCGTACATCCCACAGACACTTGCACTTTGCAGTTTTCCCTGCTTCAGCTCTCTCTAGCGGTCTCTCCTGGACCTTTCCCATGGCTGCCACTCTTACTTTCTCTTCTAACTCCTCCACCCCTGGCTGGCAGGAGGTCCAGCTCTATTCTCTCCCCTGATCAGTGATTGGCTGTAAGCTGATTTATTGACATAACAGGGGGCAGATTGCGAGTAGAGATTACACAATTTTGAGACAGAAAATTCTTAGCATGAGAAATGCCACCAGATATGGAGAGTAGATAAATCAGCATTTGACTTGCATCATAACCTTATGCCTACACTGATGCATACATTAAAAGGCCAGAAAAAGACTTCAATCTCCCCTTATTCTCTTGGAAAGTGTTTCTCACTGAACATGGAGCTTGGCTGGTATATAGCATTTAAAATACATTTATTAGAAATTGCTTTTAAGATTGAAGGTCAATAGTAGACCTTCTAGTAGAATATCTAGTAGAATATCTAGATCTGTCCTATCAAAAATGGATTTTCCTTCTAGCCCTGTCTCCAATTAGATTCCTTGTAAGATGCTGAAGTAAAATTGCTCATACATCGTAATTTTCTGACTTTCATCAAGATTAACATTAATTTATTTCCCAGACTTTATTAGTACAGATAAAACTGAGGAGAGCTGTTAAGAGAATTTACCTCACCTCTAAGTTCGACAAACCACCTAACTTTTCCAGTGTTCAAAGTTTTTAAATAAAAGCTCATGTATTTATGAAAACTCTTCCCCCAAATGGCACCGTAAGTCACAAAACAGTATCCTGAGCCTGTCAGGCCTGACTAGCTGGGCCACCAGGGGAATCTGCCTTCATGCCCAGCTGCTTTTCCTCCCTGAGAAGCAAAGGGGAAAAGATTTCACAGCTGCAACTGAATTCAGAGAAGCCTGGTTGTTTCTATCTATCCTATCTGGAGCACACTGAGGTGTGTCTGAGCCTGACAAACAGCTGAAGGTATGATGGCTCACTGGCCCACTTCCTAAGACTCATCACAAAATTCAGATACTTCCTAGTGGTCATTGTAAAAAGCCTCCCTCTCATCACCAGCGACCCTGTTGTTCCTTTTTTTCTCACACAAGCTCTTAGTCAGCCTTTCTGGCTACTAAGCCTCATTTAAAGACTTCTTCAAGTTCTTTAAAGGACATGATCTTGGCTCTCCTCTAACCCCTGCTCAACACGACATCTATTATCTCAGAGGACTCTGCTGCTGAAGACATCTGACAGCAGGAGATGTCTGCTCTTTGCTGAACCCCAAATACCTCAGCTTTCACAAGTATTTGTGTTGGGAAAAATGGGTTAAAACAGAATGGAGGAAACTATTTGAGTTGAAAGAGAAGAGTCAGAAATGTTGCATGCCGGCAGTTCTTTGTGAAAAGTTTTGTAATAAATACAAGAAATAGAGTTTGAGCTATTAGGACACACTGCCTGTCATATGCAGACAAATTCAACAGAATTGCCTTTAAAGACACTAACTGGTCAGGGACACTGTGCCCCAGTAGATATGTTTTAGCAAGTTGTTTGACCTGTAGTTATAACTTGGGTTCTCACTACTCCTCCAATAAAATTATATTGTGAGATGTATCCAAATTATGAATACAATTGAAATCCAGGTAATTCACCAAATTCTGCTGACCAGTAGCTATATATCAACTTAATTACCTCTGTCTCTGGAGACAGCACTAACAACAGGGCTGTGTGGCCCTAAGGCACACAGTATATTCAACTTTGCGATTTCTTACTTTTGTATTTAACAGTGGTTTTGTCATCCCTCAGTGCAGATTCACCTTGGAAGTATACTCTGAATTCTCTATTCACAGCTGACAGGCTTGTAAGAGATGCTGAACCTTGTGGCTCTCTATTTTATTCTCTTCCCTCTACTGCTGTACATAACCTAGGGTTTGATTCCTGGTGCCACCTTTTCAATTATGTTGCTTTCTTTTCTTTATAAGTGTTCTTTACACTGGGTTAGTGAGGACCCTGGGGGACAAAAAGGCCTTCAGAGGAGCTTATCCCAGCATGAAGTGCTTTAAAGGAATCAATTTTCAAATCATCTGCCTCTATTTGTATTTACTCTTTCCACAATTGCCTTGCCTGAGAAGGCTCTCAGGAATAACCTAGCTCCCCCTTACTAAATAAAGCCTTATCCCTCTCTCTTGCTGAGATTTAATTTGGTCCATTTCTCAAGAGGTAAAACACTCGACAGAAGGACCACACCAAGCTTTGATGTTTGAGTTGTCTAGACTTCTAACAAAAAAAAAAAAAAAGCACTTCATTGCTTGAAATTTCCCATGGATTACAAATAAGCAGATGAAAAGAAAACACGCAATTAAGCAAGAGATACCTGAAACTGTATCTGGAAAATCCAAACTACTCATGGGATAAAAGGAAAGAGAAAGATTTTGACAATTTCCATGTGATAATTTGAGACATTTTAACCTCCAATATTTTTAAAGATTTAGGGTCTCTTGAGAGATAATCCAGGAAGAACAGAGTGGCACAGAATATGGAAAAAGATTATATCCATCATCTTTACTCTTCAGTTATATAACACACTTTTATTCATACTAGAATATTCCCAGTACGTTATTCTTTATGACAAGAAATGCACATTAAAATATATTCTGTGACATGTAGAAAGACTTTGGTGCTGTTTTTGCTAAATTGTGTAAGTTAATGTAGTTTTATTAGTAAGTAGTAGTTGCTGGAAATTCATGAAATAAGTGAAGCACACTGTCCTAATTGTTTCTATGGTCTATTTATTGCACCATTTTAATGAAAGACTAATGTGTAGTTACATGGCTTGGATGAAGCAAAAAAACTAAACCAAAATCATAGCATTAATTATTCCAGGTTAAAACTGAACAATGCTAATTACATTAATCAAAAATTAATGTTTTGAGAAAAATTATGAGAGAATCATGAAATCACTATATAGGGATTTAAATATTTTAACATATTTTAGTTTTAGGTCAGTTTAAAATCACAAAAAATCTGGGAATAACTTATAGGTATTAATTGAATTCATATTAATCGAATTCATAATATTTCTGACAGATGTTTGAAAAACAATGTGACCTAAAACATACGTAGGAATTACACAATTCTATGACAATACTCCTTGACATCACCTGCCATTAAGACTTCATTTCGGTTCCAGTTACTTTTCTATATTAAATTTTCACATTTTTCCTTAAGATATTCATAAAAGCTTTTCTCATCAGAATCAATTTCTAGGTCAGTATCAAAATTTGTTTGGAGAAATTCCCAGGTAATGTTCCTCTATCCGTAACAGGACTAAGGAGAATTAAAGTGCTATAATAAAGTGGAATTTCCAGTGCACAATAATGAGGAATTTTGTTCATATAAATAAGTGCTATGTAGGAAAATGAATTACTGCACTATTTAAGACTCAGGAGTACTTTACTAATAATGTGTTTTTAGTTACTACTCTGATCCTTGTAGATATGCATAGAAACAAGCTCATGTTCATCGTATCACTTTCACATGGGGAGTAATGTTACAGTGGTCAAAGCAATGACATTCTATCTCAGCATCTATAGTTTGCTATGGAAATTTTCAATTTTAGAGAATTTATTAAGCTTTTATGAGTTTAATTTTTGTGGAGATAACTGTTTTGCTCAGATAGATTATCAGCATTCTATTTTCAATATGAATACAAGATCTATGTCTTTCTTGAAATCTCATCAGAATTGAAATATTTACAAGTATATTTTGTACCTCCATTCTGATGACAACTGTATGGGCATAAAAGCCATGTGTCATGATAGTTGAAACTGTGACTTCCTCAGCACTTTCTGAATCTAAACATACTTCAGGATGCTACAGGATTCACCAGCCTTTCCAGGACGCTTTCATCCTTATTAAAGTCCAACAATTACGGTCGGCTTTCCATGCTGATGGCATCTAATATTCATGCATTCCATATCTGGGAATTACTGTGTATACCTGTGTTGTAGACAATATGAATCTTCAGTTCCTTCTCTTTGCTCCCTGAGAAAGGATCAATACACTTGACTTATGGAATTCAAAATTAGTTTGTCCAATGTAATATGTGCATATTTCTTAATACTCTTATGTACCATTCACATTTTATGCAGTTGTGTTTTACAGTTTTAATAGACTAAGTAAAAAGTTACAGAACAGCATCATTCACATATTTTAAACAGACTTGAGTATCTTTAAAAGAAAACCTGCATTCCTATAAAGCCTCATGTCATTATTACAAAGGAGTGAATATTCTCTTATGGAATCCCTATCTTTTACAGCATGGATGTGCAGCCACAATATCTACATATGATTATAGCTAATATTATATGTCTGTTTGTATTTATATTAAAGAAACATCAATTGCCTCCTTAATATAGGCTTTGTCTCCCCATTCTGCGAAAAGTGTTGATGAGCCATTCACATGTACTATGCAGATGGCAGGAGTCAAATTTAAGGTGTTGAGGATAATCTCTGAACAGAAAGTAAAGACACAGGATGATTATTGAGCCTTACTAGGAATAAACGTGGCTCCAAGTTCTGTTTGCTAAATACATTATTTTATATCATATCATAAATCCTCAGTTGGTTATCTGTAAACTGAGTTAGTAAGGTAAACATTATTACCACAGCTACAAGATTTTACAGAAAAGGGAAAAATACTATTTGTGCCATTTACCGTATTAGTTTTAATTCAGTGCTTTGTGTGTATTTGCATGAGTGTGTGTTTGCTCATGTATACGTAGATAAGTGTGCTTATGTATATACAGAACAGAAGGCCACAGATCCCTTGGAGTTAAGCTACAGGACTTTACAGGTTGTGCAACTAGTGTGCGGGTCCCAGCATTCAAAGTCTAGTTCTCACTGTATAATCGTAGAGCATTGCACGCACCTAGAACTTCATAGAAAGTAGTAGTTGGTTGTTACCTGCATACCAGAAAATTACAGTTTTTTTTTTTGACTGTTGGATATTGGAATTGGAGGAAGGTACATTATTTTATTATTTTTAATATTGATGTTTTCCTATTTTTGAAATACATCTGCTGCAGAAATCTATAATGTACATGATATTGTAGAGCATTGTACTCTGAACATTATATTCACATTTAAGATATTCCAATTCTAAAACTAAAGGATAGGAGGATGTGGGGTGAAATCATTAATACTGAGTTTTCTTTCGAAGTTAATTTCTGTTACTAAACACCATTATGTATTAAGTTGCTTTGCTTTAGGGAAACATACATACAATTTTCCTCACTTTTGTCAAATTATATTAGTTGCATTTAACTAAAAACTTCCACTTTCTCATGTTATTCTGAATGCCTAGAGTAAAACAGTTATCTTCAGAATGTTTGAAATTGCTTTTCAATTGCAAATTTTCTTATTGACACTTCTAAAATACATTCCAAAACTGTGTAGTTGAAAAAAAATATGTTTCTGTGAATTATAACACACACATATCATGTAATTAGTAAAGTCTATGCATAATCATTTAAAATGTTAGTTATAGTAATTATTTTCAAAATATTAATTATTGGTACTTTCTTATTAAATTTATCTATGATATATGTTATTATTTATTAATTTTTAAATTTAATTTGTTCACTTTACATCCCAATTGTAGCTCCCTGTCAAGTCTACCCTCCCTCCTTCATACCACTTCCCACTCTCCCCTCCTCCTCAGAAAGGGAGAGCCCTCCTCCTTTAACATTGGACCTTAGATTATCAAGTCTCATCTGGACTGATTGTATCCTTTTCCTGTGTGGCCTGTCAAGGCCACCCCACCAGCCGGAAGTGATCAATGTCTGGGAATCAGAGTCCGTGTTAGAAGTAGTCTCTATTCCCCATATTATAGGACCCACAAGGTGACTGTGCTGTACCTACTACACCTGAGCAGAAGGTCTATGTCCTCACCATACATAGTCCTTGGCTGGTGCATCAGTCCCTGTAGATACCCCCTCCTTTGACAGGATTAGTTGAGTACATTTTCCTTCAGAAAGACATGCATGGTATATGCTCACTTCTAAGTGGATATTAGCCACATACGGCAGGATAACCACACCATAAGACACAGACCTAAACAAACCAAATAACAAGGAGGACCCTAGGAAGAGTGCTTAATTCTCTCAGAAAGACAAGTAGAATAGACATCAGAGGCAGGAGAAGAGAAGGAACAGGACAGGAGCCTACTCCACCCAGCAGGAGATCTAAGGATGCTGACACTCACAGCCAGACTTCAGGGTGAAGCGCAGGAACTCTTACTGAACAGATGGAGAATAAAAGGACCTGGAGGTGTCAGCTGGTCCACAAGAAGTGGTTTTAAACAATTTATTCATTCTTTGTGGCTTTTCCATCATGTACCCCAGTCTTGCTCATCTTCCTTTCTCCCTTATCTGCCCTTCACCCTTGCACCCCTCCCCAAAGAAGACACAGACAAACACCAAAAACAAAACATAGAAAATACCACATTGTGGAAGCTGCAGTGTGTCACAGTGTGTCCTGCAGGATATCCTTCCATCCACACATAATCACTTGCAAATGTTCATTGCGTTGAGTCATTGATATGCTATGAGATCTGTGGCTTCTGTGCCTCTATCAGTATTGGATTTTTACTGGGACTCCTCCCAGTTATCCTGTTGTTTCCCTGGGTCATGGAGATCCTGATACTTTGGAATAAGAAGACTGGCCCTTTCACTCATCTCAAGTGTTTGCAGATGATAAAGATTTGGGGTAGGCCAATTAAGATATGAGTCTGGGTGGTAGCTGAGCTAGTCATCCTGATGGCTCTTCCTTATCTGTGCTGATACGGTGAGATTTTTCAGCACTGCCCTCTCTAGGCCAATCAATCCTGCTCTCAGCAGGAGGCAGGGTCACCTCTTCTCCTCACATGCCCACACCCATGCCTTCAGAGCCAGCTCTACTAGGCTTCCCAGTCCAGGTGCAGGCCCCACTCTCCTAGGTGCTACAAGCTATGAGGGGCTGTATCAGCTCTCCTGCTTATACACCCTCCAGGTTAGCTCACCTGTGTCTTCTCCAACAAGGCCAGCACTATTGTGTTGCCCAGAAGAGGTGCAGGACCCATATAGGCAGTGAAGGTCAGGGATAGCTCTCTTGGTCTAATGACCTCAGGACTAGCTATCTTGGCCACTGCTGTTAACAGAAGGGGGCACCCTTACACACATGACACTCCAGGCCACATGAGTGGCAGGACCAGCTCTCCTTTGCTGTCACTCTGGGGATGGCTAAGCTGCACCCACTCCACTAGAGCAAACTTTACTGTGCGGCTTAGATGAAGTACTTGAGACAACAATTTTATTCACTCTCTAAGTAATTCAGAATAAATATTCTTTGTGCTTAAATTTTTTTCAAGCACTGTTGCACTATTAATGTGATTGCTTTAATTGGACATTTGTTTTCTTATTCTACTGTATACAACATTAAATAAAAGACTCTCCTATCCAATCAGGTTCCTACCCTTACAACTTGGGATTCCTGTGAAAAAGAGGGAAGAATAACTATAACGTAGAGTGGGGTTGAGGATACCAGGAGAACATGGCCATAGAATCAACTAAACAGGGATCATAGATCCTCACAGTGACAGAAACAATAATCAGAGCCTGTGTGGGTCTGTACTGCGACCTCTGCAAATATGGTTTGGTTGTTAGCTTGGCGTTTTGGTGAGACTCTGAACAGTCAGAATAAGGCTGGCTCTGGATCTTTCACATGCTGTTAAAAAAGGAAGAAATAATTAAAGAAAGAAGGAAAGAAAGAAAGAAAGAAAGAAAGAAAGAAAGAAAGAAAGAAAGAATAAAGAAAGAAAATAAAAATAAATGAAAAGCTACCGATTTTGATATGTTAACATTTCAGTGAACAAAGAAAATAAAATCTGAAACTCATTATGAGTAGTGCTACAAAACAGAATGCACATAAAGTTATCAAGCATAGTCATGCTAGTAGTAACATTTTTGTATGAGGACAAATTATATTAAAAAAATGAAGGAAAGTGTAACTTAAATAAAGAAAAATAAATTCGCAAAGAACAGAATATGCCCAGTATGTGATGTTACCAAGACTTACGTGTACAAAAAACACTGACACAAAGACTTGGCATGACAGCTGCCTTGGTGAATTCAAAATAAAATCACTTTTCAGGAGAGAGGGAAAAACTTGAAAGAGACACAGAATGAACAGGATAAAGTATATTCTATATGGCAGGGTTCTCATGAAGTTTCAACAATGTAGACATGCAACCTCCCTCCCTCTTTTGCCCTATTCCCCTACCCTAGACCACTAAGAGAAGGGGACCTCCTCCCCCACCATATGACCACAGCCTATCAGATCTCATCCAGAGAGCCTGCTTCCCCTTCCTCTGGGTGCCTGCAGGCCTCCAAAACAAGGAGAAGTGATAAAATTGACAGTCCCAGAGTTCATGTCAGAGGCAGTCCCAGCTGTCCCAGCAACTGTGGGGAATGAGCTATCGCTGAACAGGAGGTCTAGGTTTACTGCAAGCATTGTCCTTGGTTGGTACAAGATTTTGTGCAGGCCCCCCTCTGTCCAGATGCTCCAGCCTTGATGGTCTCCTTATGGGGCTCCTGAACCCTCTGGGTCTTTCTATTCCCCCATTCTTCCATACCACTCTCACCCAAAGTCAGCAGCTAGTCCCAGCATCTGATACCCCACTGAGTGGACACTCTCAAAGGACATTTATGTTAGGCTAATAGCCACTTATAAGAAAGTGTGGCTTTCTGGGTCTCAGTTACCTCACACAAGATGATCAATACTAGTTCCATCCATTTGCCTGAAAATTTCAAGATTTCTTTGCTCTTAATAGCTGAGTAGTATTGTGTAAATGTACTACAGTTTTTAAAATCCATTATTTGGCTGAGGAACACCTAGGTTATTTTCAGATTCTGGCTACTATGAATAAAGCTTCTAGGAACATTATTGAGCAAATATCCTTGTTGTATTGTAGAGCATCTTCAGGTATTTGCCCAGAAGTGGTATAGCTGGGTCTTGATGTAGAGCTGTTCTCAAGTTTGTGAAAAAACAACAGATTGGTTTCAAGGGGGTTGCACAAGTTTGCAGTCCCACCAGCAATGGATGGTTTCCTCTTTCTCTTCATTTTCTTCAACATGTCCTATCACTTGAGTTTTTTATCTTAGCCATCCTGATGGGTGTAAAATGGAATCTCAGAGTTGTTTTGATTTGCATTTACCTGATTACTAAGGAAGTTGACCATTTCCATTTCTTTAAGTGTTTCTCAGCCATTCCATTTTCCTCTGTTTGGAATTATTTGTTTAGCTTTGAATCCTGTTTCTTAATTGGGTTATTTAGTTTGTTTAATTCCTTGACTTCTTTATATATTTTGTATATTAGCCCTTTATCGCATGCAGGGTTGGTGAAGATATTTTCGCAGTCTGTACGCTGTCGCTTTGTTCTGTTGACAGTGTCCTTTGATTTACAGAACATTTTCTTTTAACTAAAGAAAAAAGCTATTAGAGACACACCACACAAGGATTCATATGTTAAAGTGATGACTTTTCTTTGTGTTCTATTCAGCATAGCAAGCAAAGACACATAATAATGAGTAGACTAGTGATTAATATGAATTAGGTAAATGTGGTTCTGAAGATACTTTAGAATAACCGAATCCAGGGTACATTGTAAAGCAGAACTGTAAATACTCCTAAATGTGTGAGTGAGCATTGGGGAGGGAGACAGACATGAAGATTGCTGAGAGGTCATTTTTGGAGTTAATAAAGTTAACAAAACAACTGTGTTTTCTAGGACTTTAATGTAGAGAGGTGAATTAAAGAAAAGAAACATCAATCCTGTAGCAGAATTTATCAAGAGTTATAGAGTAGCATCACTGGAAAATCAGAAATAGAATTGAGATTTATTAAGTACATTCAGGACATCAGGGAAATATCAAAATGGCACATGCTATTTCATTTAATGATTGAAATATGTCATATGTCCTCTTTTGCTTTTGAAGTTCTGTGCTCTGATATCTCTAGAGATAAGGTAGATATGTCCCTGTTATATTACAATGTTTTATTTTTGCAACAGCCCTGAATTAATAGGGACCGCCATAGCTCAGAATGTACAGAGGACTCATCTTTCTCCTTAATGTCTCCCTTTTCCTCTCTGTTCTGTTCTTGCTTTGACATGTTCTCTTTTCCTCAGCTGCCCTAAAAGTTCCAGGAACAAGAAACCATGAAAACGTTTTTCTCATGACTGGACTGGAAGTTCTGCTCAAAGAGGGAACTACTTCAGTCTCACCTGTAAGACCTACAGTACCAGGCAGAGATAATATTCAAACCGACTGTACTTTGACTATGGTGCTTGTCTCTTATGCATCTATCTTTTTGACACATCACTGGAAATGATTTATACAATGCCCCGCTCTCATTAGTATTTATCTTTATCTGTGGAATATCTTTACATGCAACTGCACTTATGATTTAGCACTGGATTTTTTTTTTTTTAATCTTAACTACTTCATATCTCTGCAACCACTTCTATTAGATGTCAGAGTCAGTAACTGAGGCATAACATGCTATTTGTCTTCACATTATCTACAGCCCCATTGTCGATGGCTTATCTCCCTTGTCAGATTGTATTTCTTGAGTTCTTTGCAAAGTTGAGCTCGTGATCCTACTCATCTAAGACCTGGATGCTGTCCATATTCTCTTGTGCCTGTTTGTCTCCATCTGTTCTTCAAAATGGCCACTTCCCAGCAACAGTTTGACAGCAGTCTCTCAGGACACAATAACATCTTGATATCAACATGGAATGGAATTGGAATTTTTCCTTACCCTGAAGACTGGCCGCTTCACACAGAGGACACATGCTTAGGAAATTTTAACTTCCTTGCTGGAGGCAAAGTTCCCTGTTTTGTCTTCCAGTCGAACCTCCGCATATGGCCACAAACCCATTAGAAAGATCAGCTTACCAAACTCTACAAGTCACCGTAAGAGATGGCAGTGTCCTACAATTTTTGAAGCAATCTGTCCACCAAATGTCACTAGTTGTATCCAATTATGTTATCATTTCTCATAATCATGGCTAAAGAGCAGAGACAGAATAAAGCAAATTGTGAAAGTTTTTAATAACACAAAACTTTTGTGCGTTGGATAAATATGAATCTTATCTCAGATTTCAGGGAACTTTTACTATGTTAAGAAAAGAAAAGAATAGTAATATTTTCTAGAAACTTAAAATATATGTCTTTATGTTCTTGGATTGTCTTATATTTAAATTTAGTTTTGAAGGTGCATTCCAAGTCAGTGATGAACGTACTGCCAATGCTGCATAGCCAGCCCTTATTAAAGCAACTTTACCTTGGTGACACAATTCAAGCTAGCCTGCCAAATAGAATATAGCCTAATTAGTACAAATGAAAGAAAAGAGGCAATTAGCCAATGAGGGAACTGTGAGTGAAGAAGACTATAAATGTGGACCAAGATCACTGAGAAAACTTCCAGGAGGCAGACACTTAGATGTGCTCAACTATTATTCAAAATACACCTTGGACAATGAGGTTTTAATTTATCCCACATTTTAACTCCAGCATATTATGCAATCGTCATTTTGATTAATGATTGCTAAATTTAATAGTCCACATGGATCTTAATAGAGATACATCTTTCCTGTCATTTGTCAGTAAGCACCAGGTAAGATATAGTATTTTGTACAGATGATTATCAGCACACATTAAGGGCATAGAAACCTTACACAATGAAACATATTATCATAATGTGATTATTGTTTTTAAATGCTTAGTTTTATCAATACTACATATTCTTAAATAGGTGATGCTGTCTTTCTAAAGCAGTGTACATTTGAATTATATATGCAAATTTTAATGAAAGCTTGCATGTTAGCCATCTTATTCACTATTATAAATTATTAAATCTCGAGTTTTTTTTTTTCAGGCAAAATTAGGGAATGAGGAAAGTAGAAATATTTGTTTAGATAGTTAAATTATTTTTGTATAACTGATTAGACACAAAACAGGTAAATTGCCATAGAATATAAACATATTATTAATAAACAAGCAAAGAGGTTAAAATAATCCCTAACTATATAAAATATCAAAAGAAATTGATACAACTGGACTGGCATGTACAGTGTAAAATAGCACATGATGATGTTAGCTTGAAAAACTGAAACCTAACTAAACCAGAATATTTTCTCTTGACTCCACTACCAATGAATAAATATAAACTGATCTGAGTCATTCTTAACAGTGTACAGATTGTCTTTGATATGAACAAACAGAAAATGAACATATTTCTTTAAATACTTATTATATAGAGTCACATATATAAGTGACTATATATAAGTGACATACAAGTATGCATGTATTATTTTATGTAAAGATAGTAATAAAAATCTGAATTTGTTAACAATATGTATTTAAATTTCACAAAAAAACTCTGCAAAAATTTTGCTCAAATGTTGATATTTATGTCTCAAGTGTTTATAGTTGTAATCTGTTTTGAAAAGTTAGTATTTTTAACCTTTCATATCTTCTCATTTAACTTTATGTACAGTGTTATTGAAAGTAATTATATAACAAATCTTATAGTACTTAGTATTTGACCAGAAGCTGTTATGCTTCTGTTTATAGAGAAGAGAACTCAATGACAGCAGGTTTGAAGTTGAGAAATGTTTACAGCTATTATTATTCCTTCAATCTCAGATTAGTAGCTGCTAGTGAGTTTATCTCCTGACTTCCAACAACTGCTTTTAAATATGGGAGACTTATCAAAGTGAACTCCTGCTGTTTTATAAAGACAAACATTTAATTATTCCCATGTAGTACACTTACATGTCCCTATAAACAAAGACAAATTTTCTCTTCATTGCTTATATTTAAACTAGATTTTGATAACCACTATTTTATCTTTTATAGAAATACTTCATCAACTGGGGATTATGTGAGGGCTTTTTCTTTTTGTTTTTGTTTGTCTCAACTAGACCTGGTGTCATGCTCAGGAGATAAAAATATGTCGATGGAAAAAAAATATGTCGATGGGAGGCATCCTTTTGTTTACCTAATTCCCAGGGGGACAACAGCATCCGATTAAAAATATCTTCACAATATCTTCACAGTAATGTCAAAAAAGGGACAGAATTGTGATTTGCATATTAAAAATGTCCATTAATTTGAAAAACAAGGTGTGCTTTTATTTAGAAATATTCATGGTCATATTTATGGTTCCTTGAGTTTGTTTCATGGAATTGTTTTTGTTGCTTTTTTTCAACAGTTCCTAAATAGTTAAGAAGAAAAATCAAATAAAATATCATAAGTAACATGAAATTGAGCAGGGTGCCTTGGGACACACCTATAACCTTAGCACTCAGGGAGGCTGTTGCAGATGGATCTTTGTGAGTTCGAGGCCAGCTGGTGTACAAAGTGAGTCCAGGGCATCCAAGGTTACAAAAAGAAACCCTGTCACAGAAAAAAACAAAAACAAAAACAAAAAACAACAACAACAAAAAAACTAACTAACAAAAAAACCCATGAAATTTTGCCATAAGGGCTACCTTTAACTTTTATTTTTGAAATCCATTTAGAAACAAAGTAAAACAATATAGGTAAAAAATTGAATATATTAACTTGGTTCATGAAATAAAATGACTTTATCTGGGTATTAATTGATTTATAGATATCATAGATAATTATTCTAGAAATCGAGCTTGGATTCTAACCTTACATTTCTTAAATTATCCCACAAAACAGACTGGAGTGTGGGATATTACCAAATTCATTCTGTGAATAAAATATTAACCAGAAAAGATGCAAAGACAAACACGAAAATACAAATTTGCTGATGACAGATGGAGAAAATTTCAACCAAACACATGCAAACTAAACTTAAAAGACATATTCACAATTTTATCCATCAAGGCCAAAGAGGTTTTATTCCAGGGATGCAAGGATGGTTCAACACATGCAAGCCAATAGATGTAGATCAACATAGGAATTGAGTCAAGTCACATGATCATCTCTACAGATGCAGGAAGGTCAAGTGGCAAAGTTCAACTTGTCTTCATGTTAAAAATCCTGGATAACCTAGGAATGCACTGAATATACCTCAAAACAATAAAGCAAGGCATGAAATGCTCACAGCCAATATTGTATTAAATTCAGAAAACTGAATGCATTTTCTCTAAACTCTGGTGACAAAGGAGGCCAATTATCTCTAGTCTTATTCAATATTGTACAAAAATAAGTTTTATTTCCTGGCTCATTTGTTGTCTGGGAGGCTTGCTGCTTTCTTTTGATAACCCAGGCCTAGAATGTTTTTAGCCTCTGAGACTTAACTGCTTAACAAGCTCACTCTTACCTTGTTCTTTCTGAACTCTGGGCTGGCTGGTTCAACTCAGCTGTTCTGGCTCAAACTTTTCTCCCAGCTGACTTATTTAATCTGGTTTCTCTCTTAGCCTGGAATTGCTCCACTTGACCTCAGACTAACTCAGCAATCTGCTCTGATCTTCTGGCTTTTTCTCATTTTCTGGTTCATTCCATCTTCATCTGAGTTCTCTCTCTTTGTAACCCATCTCTCTATTACTGTCCTGGTAAAACTGCTCCTCTTTTTGTAAAAACTGCTTCTTAAGTAGCTTCCCTTTCCTCTCTCTTCTCGTGAGATTCTCTCAAATCTTCTCTGATTTGTCACCTTTTCTGCCATTCAATTAGACATAACTATCAAACACGGGTGCTTCCTTCTACAGACTAATTTTACCTTCATTTGGGATTAAAGGCATGTTCCACCACTCCTAGACCTAAGCTTTTCTTCACCTGATACTTGTTCTACACCAGGCTGGCCTTGAATTGTATCGGCTTGCCTCTGTCTCCTGCATTATAGGTGTGTTTGTACTCTAGCCAGATCACTTAGACCTAGAAGATCTTTGGATGTGTTCTTTTGCCATAACAGTCATGTACTGAATTAACATTCTTCTACAATATTGTGCCCCAAGTTGTAACAACAAGGCGAGAGAAAGACATAAAAATATGAAAGGGAGAGTTGAAATTTTGAACATGACAAATTTCAATACTGAATAGATCCTATAACATCTAAAGAAAACTCTTAGATTTAACAATGAATCCAATAAAGTTGTACAAAGAAAAAGCAACAGGCAAAAATAAGCAGTAGCATTCATGTATATTAATAACAAATTTTCTAAAAAGTATTTAGGAATAGTGTCACAATCATAATATTTTGCACTAGAATAAACTATTTAGGAATAAACTTCTCAAAGTTTATGAAAGACTTAAACAATAACAACTTTAGAACACCAAAAAAGCAAACTTCAAGGTACTAGGTGATAAAGAAGATTTCCATCTTCATGGATTGGCAGAATAAATATTAAGAAAATAGCCAAATTAATGAAAACAGTTTACAAGTTTAACATCATTTCCATGAAAATTCCAACTACCTTATTCACAAAACTGTAACAACATAAACAAATTTTGTTCAGAAAATATACCATAATAAAACATAATTATTTACAAGTTAGTAATAATGACAAATCCAGGGTGCATTGATGTGTGATATAAAACAAAGTCAAATTTCATCACAGCAGGTAGGATTTAACATAGTGAACATTATCTAGATAGAAATTAGTTGTAAAAGAAAAATGCCAAAAAATACTTATTAAGGCTGGAGAGATGGCTCAGAGGTTAAAAGCACTAGCTGCTCTTCCAAGGGTCATGAGTTCAATTCCCAGCAACCACATGGTGGCTCACAACCATGTATAATGAGATCTGGTGCTCTCTTCTGCCCTGAAGGCAGAACACTGTATACTTAATAAATAAATAAATAAATAAATAAATAAATAAATAAATAAATAAATATTTTAAAAATACTTATTAAATATGCCTTTGTTTGGACATTTTGAAATTCTATCCCCCAGGCACAGTGGCACATGCCTGTAATTCCAGACACAGTGCAGCAGTGGCAGGCAGAACTCTGTGAGTTCGAGGACAGCCTAGTCTAAAAAGCTAGTCCAGGATAGCTAAGGCTACACAGAAAAACCCTGTCTTGAAAAACCAAAAATGGAAAGAAAAAAAGGAAGAACGTCTAGGAAAAATTCAAGGAAAAAAAGGTGTGTGAGAACCTATGTATGTAAAAAGACACTCACATACTACCTGAGCATTTATAAATATTTGATACATATTAAGATAACTATATAATCATTATTGCATAAATTTCTTTATGTTCTATACATAACTATAAAATGAGCAATAGAGATTACTTATATTTACCCTGACATTTGTGGAGTAATGGAGGACCAATGGGGCTATAAAGTACCAGATTTCTTATTGGTCTACAAAGTCAAATATTTGCGTGAAGTTGGAAGAGAAATATCCAAGCTTTCAAGAGGACAAACTGCTTAACTGTTTAGTGATCATTTCTAAAGAAAGGACAGTCTCATAAATAACAAGGAAAGAATAATTACCAGTCTAGATTTATGTGGGCTGCACCTAAAATTTGAAGATGTTACTATAACAGCAGTTTGCATTAATGAATAAATTAGAACTTTATAAAATTGTATAAAATAAAATTTGTTACAAAGTATATTTATGAGAGTTCTCTCCAAATATATATCTTTCTTTAAGTCAATGATCAATTTTACTGTTAATATTTCATGTATTGTCACAAATACTTAATCATCAATCAAAGATAAAAATATAGAAATAAAAAAATATAATAATATTCATTAAATCGATATTCTTAGTGTTTTATACTCTTGTCTTTACTTTTTCATAATTACATATGCATACTTATTTGTAAGTTGGAATAAATATATTTTTAAGAAATTAACAAAAGCTACACATGAAAAACTAATAAAGGCAAAGAAATGTGCAGAATATAAGAGTGATCATAAATGAATTTCTGTAACTATATTGTATACTATAGTTACAATTAAGTGCATGCTAGGGAGCATCAATAACAGAAACAAAAGAATTTCTGAAGTATGCATAGAGTGGTGACAATAAGACAAAAAATGAAAAATAAATTGGAAGTCATGACTGCCACTCCACAGAAAAGTTAACAAATCAAGTATTTTTCTAGGACTGCAGTGTAGGGAGCCAAATCACAGAGGGAAATATCAGTCATCTAATAGAATTTATGGAGGATTTTAGAGATGGCATCACTGGCGAATCTGAGAGAGAATTGAAATATACTGTTAAACCAACTCCCAATGAGTCATGGTTACACCCTGAGGTTATTGAATCTCTCAACCTCATCAGAAACTCTTCTATTTTACATAGATCAGCATAGAGCTCATAACTGGCCAAGGTGCAGACAATATGAGAATTCTGAATGTTCGTCCTATGGGAAATTTAGATCTCACTCTTCTTCTCAAGGTTGAAGAAATGTTGTAAGAGCCAGACACAGAAATAATGTCTTCTGGATACAGCAGGGAAGCCAAACATATGATGTAGCTATTTACAACTGATAGCTGCTGTGAGAAAGAGAGTCAATTTTAAGAGTTCTCAGAAGCATATACTTAGTGGTCCAATGGATGTGAACTAAGTGATACTGCTCAAAATCAAGTAAATCAAGCCTTATGTTTTGTTAAATGATGTGATAAGCATTAAGAGTAAGTCACTTCCCGGGTTCAATTCCCAGCAACCACATGGCAGCTCACAACTGTCTGTAGTTCCAAAAATCTGACACCCTCACACCAATGTGCATAAATTAAAATTAAATTAAAAAAAAAAAGAGTAAGTCACTTTTGTTTGCTTCATCAGTACCTCAACTTACTATGTCCAGAGAGATTTAGAAATGTATTTGATTGGCTAAGACCCTAAGAAAAGTTAGTCCATGGATCTAGGAGAAAATGAAATACTATTTTTTTCTGGAATAATTTTTAAAGGAATGTAGCAATAAAATGGCTCCTCACAAGATTCTGTTTTACCCATAGATAAGTTTCTTAGACTTGAGGGAGGCCTGACGGCCATCTGTAGATGACCAATATAAAACAAACTCAATGATATTTTTGGAGATGTCTTCTCTCCCGACACTTGGCTTGGGATTTTTAAAGAAAACCTTACTTGTCTTTTGTTTATCTATTACAGTTTCTGATTTTGTGTTTTTATGGCGTTTTTATGAATTTTGTGTTTGTGTGAGTATTTCTCATACATTTTTGATTTGTTTTTCTTTGTTTGCTTTGTTTCACTTTTTCATTCACTTGTTTGTTTTCTGCAAAGGGAGAAAAAGAGGACGTGGAGTTGGAATGGCAGGAGGGTATGATCTGGGAGGGAACAAGGGAAGTGAATTGTCATTAGAATAAGCTGTATAAAATTATTTTTAATAAAAATGTTAGTTCAAAAAGTGGGAAGGAAAGAAATGTATTTGGTACTCTGAATATGCATCAGGCAGAGTTTATAATACTAGTAACATTTAAACATTTTTTGTAGAGAATTTACAATATCTTCAAATCAGTAAAGTGAAAGGCATTATAAAAGTTTAATTATATGCTATTTTTTTCCTTTCAAAAAAGCATACTCTATTTACCTATGTATGTGTAGGTTCCTTATATGCAAAATATATTCACTTAAATACTGGAAAAGCTCATGGGCACATGAAAACAGTGTAAGGAATTATAATAAATCTTTAAAATACAAAATATTTTTTATATAACTCAGGTTTTAATTTCTTGATTCCTATTTCAATATGCGTTACTCATAAATTCTTACTTTATTTATTCATCTTAATGGTTGTCTTTATATTAACTTTATTCCATATTTCAACTACAGATTTTAATATCACCTCATGTCTTTCTTCCAATACATAACAGTTTAATTAATTAGTGTTTACTGTATAACTGAAAGAAGAAATAAGTCAATAAATACAACTTATTAAAAAGTAATCAAAATAGTAAAATGAGATCTAAGTCATGTTCTGGTCAATTGTAACTTGTCAATTAAGGGGACATGTCAGAATAGGATGAAGTCAATAGTAAGAAAGTTTTTTTTTTTAAATACTATTTTCTAGGAAGATAAACATGGGCCAAGGAAGAATACAATTTATTCATCCCTTCTATTCTGAAAGTAAGTACGTTTTGAAATTATTAAGATCTCATTAAATGCTTCTTGAAACAATAGATGTATGTACAAATTGACATGTTGACTATGTCAAAGTTAACATGCTAGAGCAAAACTCAACTGAACTACATCTGTAATGATGAGATTTGCCAGAGGGGGGAAGCAAAGGGTAGCATTGCAGCAGGCTGATGGAGCAGAATGGACCCATGGGGAAGCTCTTAGAAAAGGAGAGTTTGCAGTGGCAAGTCCTTGCCAAGGAAAGGAAGAAGAGTTTCTGTGACAGGACCTATACAGGAGTCAAGAGGAAAATTGTTCCCAACACTAAGCCAAGCTGTTAACCAAGGCCAAGGGGAACTGAAAAAACCTGGGAGAAAAGTGTTAAAATATGACACAAAGAGAAAAAGCTGTACACCAGGCTTGAAACAAAGAGTCACAGGCTTCAGGAATGTAGTCAAGTGGAAAATTCCTTCTGACAGGTCCTCTGTTGCTCTGTGAGTCTTGTAACTTGTTGGTCTGGTTTGGGGACAAAGATTTCTGCTTCTTGAATTGATAAAGTTTGACTTAGTTTGCTAGGTCCCACAACATAAAGTCAATAATTTGAATTTTAATAGCTGTTAAATATTGAGAAAACAGGAATCGAAGATTTTTTCCTCAGACACAAGAAACTATATAATAGAAAAACAAGTTTACTTCATAAATCTAGACAGATGGAACATTTCACCCATCAGATCCTATCTTATATAGCTGTTCTTAAATTAATTAACTAGATATCCTAATTTTCCCTATGTCCCTTATGAACTGTAGAAATAGCAAAACTTACAGAAAATATTTTTCATCTTGACCTTTTAGTAACTGCTGAATTTTCTCTGTTAAAGACAGCGGGAAGATACAAGTGAGGAGATAACAATCCGGATTTAATATGAATAAATTCTTCTAAAAAAGAAAAAAATAAGATGGTACCTACTTTGATGTCTGTGCATGGATGAGGCTAATGATTCACACACATGTTATTGTTTCAATCTGACTCAGAAGAGTGGATTTTAAGATAGATCAGTAGCACAAATGACTCCACATTGAGCCCAGTTTCTTTATGTTGCAGACAATTGCAGTTACAGTCTGAAACTTGAATCCATTACTCTATTACAGACACTGATTTAAACGTGGGAAATTCAAGATTACTCATTTAGAATTCACATTCTTCTTGATCACTCTGACCTTGAACTGGTCAAAAATACTTCTTTTGTTTAAGATTATTTTTAATTTCCACATATCTACTTGCTTACTTCTTAAGTTGAAGGTTTGGTTGAGGTACTGTTAGGGAAGACTAAGTGTAGGCAAAAATTGTTTTGAACACTTCATTTTATAATATATATTTAGTTGTGGGCTGGGGAAATTTCACAGAGAAAAGGAACATAGTACGAGGGTGATTACCCATAATGTGTAAACAGTGGTATGTTGGGAATGTTGCCCTCTGAAAGCCATCAAGGTCTGTTAGTATTAAGAAGTGAACTAATAAATGTTGCTTTATCTAGAAATCAGGTGACTGTAAGTGGAATTATTTAGGAAGTGGAAATACTTATATAAACTGAGCCCATTATCTGGTAAAATTGTGTAATTTAAAGAATGTAGATAAAGGAAAGAGCCATGTGATCACAGAAGTACAGAATGGTGTTATTCAGCTATGAACCAAGTGATGACAATAATTAATTGTTATTAACAGAAGCCAATAAGAGAGGAGAATAGCATTCTACTATAAATCAGCTCAAGCCTTGTTTGAGATGTTAGCATCAAACCTACAGCCTCCAGCAGGAAGCACGATTCTGTTTGCATATTTTAAGCCATATAGCCTTTGGTTACTTCAGTATAGCCAGGCAAGAAAGCCAATAGACAAGGACATTCTGTTATAATATTTTGGCAAAGACAAGAACAACTGGAAAATGTGTTCAAAACAGACTGTTTATTAAGAATTGGAAAATAATACATCAATACCACATCGATTTCAGTATTAATATATTTTTAAAATGTTTATTTTTTTATATCCTTGGCTCTGCTGCCCAATTAGAATGCATGGCATATTGACACAACTCTTACAATTAAAAGTTTTTTTAAGGGGTTAAAAGCAGAGAGAGTCCTTAATGTGGTAGCCTCTATGTTATAAGCAAGGGCAATACACACAGGGTGGGTAGTGACTTTTACCAAGAGCACAGGCTGAGGCTGACAGTATTCTGCATATGGCCAGAGTGAGAGGTGATGATTCCCATAGTGAGTTTAAGATTAATTAATTAACTAGTTAATTTATTAATTG
>OU015751.1:82893367-82912834 GCA_907169655.1 Acomys percivali | reverse complement strand
AGGGCTGATATAGGTAACCCACTCACATCTGAATTTTACTTTATCTTTCATTTAAAATTAGAATGTGGGACAGTCATGAATCTCTGCATTAATCATAGTACTCCACAAAAGGAAGCTTCTCTTACCAAAGTAGACAGAATGAGAGATCTATGGTATAAACTTAAATGCTTAGGATAAAGTATGATTGCAAGACCACTTACCAAAACAGCAATAGAAGCTTCCTCAGAAGGGCCAATTATCTCACAAGGCATTGTCTTTTCACCATGTTTACAATTTACGCAATCATTTGTATTCACTGTATAACAAAAGATTAAAATTATAAAAAATATTGTTCAGATTTTGTAAATAAAATAAATATGAATTTCTCCAAGTGTCCAGCCCATAGGACAAATCAAACAAGTTTCCCTGGAAGAGGGAGTGGAGATTGAAAGTGGGGGACAGAGACATAAGGAAAATTGAGTCAAGTTTGGAGGTTTCTGATCAAGACTCTCTTTAATGCAGGTGAGTAGACTTTATAGTAAGGTCAACACAACCTCTATTGTAATCTCACTTCCCCTAGCCCCCAGGCAAGAATACAATCTTCTGAATAGTTCCCTGTAAGAACTTCCTTGATACTCTGGGTAGTTAGTTTCCTGAAAGAACTTCCCTATTTCTTTCAAAGGTAAACAATCCAATGATAGCCTAAACACAAAACCTCTTTCAGCAAAGGTCAACAACTTTAAGGTCACAGCCTGCAACCTAAGAACGGGATTTCTAACATGGCTGAATTTAGCATGGCTCCCCACAGCCAAACGTTAAGTGATTAGCCAGAACAAACTTCTTCCGGATGTTCTTACATCCACCATATTATCCAAAAGCCTTCAGATCTTTGAAGAATAAATAGCCGGTGCTTCATCATATCCATCTTCATGTCTATCCATACAGATCATTCTGTGACTGTTTGTGGTAGCCTGAAAGGGCAGAGCTTGGAAGCTGCCCAAAGCTGTCATTGTAAACAGGAAAATTCTGCTGAGAAACCAACATTGTATAAAGATGACTAGGAATTAATGGCATAGGTTTAACTACTGACCTGGAAATGGGGAAGACAGTCACAGACTTGTGTGAAAGTGAGAATTACTAATGATAGAAAAATAAACAAATGAAAAAATACTTCCCACTGTGAAGAGAGCTTCTCTTTTTAGTTTGCCTATCATATTGTTTCACTAGAAAAGAAACAAAGGATAAATTTTTCACAAAAACCTACAACAAGACTAAGGGCCAATGTGATGAATTCTAGAACTTGAAATTAAATCAAAGATGATTTCAGAAACTAGAAATTTAACATTGATAAAGAAGCATGATTAACAATGACAAGTGAATTCTTTTTTATTAATTTATTCATATTACATCTCAATTGTTATCCCATCCCTTGTATCCTCCCATTCTCCCCCCCGCCCATTTTCCCCTTACTCCCCTCCCCTATGACTGTGACTGAGGGGAGTTTCCTCCCCCTGTATATGCTCATAGGGTATCAAGTCTCTTCTTGGTAGCCTGCTGTCCTTCCTCTGAGTGCCACCAGGTCTCCCCATCCAGGGGACGTGGTCAAATATGGGGCACCAGAGTTCGAGTGAAAGTCAGACCCCACTTTCCACTCAACTGTGGAGAATGTCCTGTCCATTGGCTAGATCTTAATAGATTCAGCTACTCTTATATGTACTTGAGAGAAAAGTATCAACATACATGAATAAAATCTGATTGAATTTTAAGGATAGGTACAAGCTGTGGCCAGAGTCCTTAGCATTCCTTGGCTACACAGGTCCATATGATTGATCAACAGGTGGATAAAACTGAAGTGACCAGCACCATCCACTGTCAGCATCTAATGAACTTCATATAACATGTACCCATCAGCTGTTGAAAACATATTTCAAGTCACACAAAACAGTCAATACCAGGCCACTTACCAGATAATACCATAGAAAAATAAATATGAAATGATATAAATCATATAAATACTCATTTTGGGGCTATATAATTAAATTTGAAATCAGTAACCCAAATATGGCTGGAATACTCCAATTTTGTTTTATTGAAGGATATCCATGTAATCAGTATATAGGTTAAAGAGACATTTTGAAGGCTGCAAGTGGGATCATGAAACATTAGGATGTAAACTGTTAAGCCTGTTTGAGAGCCAGATAACTGACAGAAACAAAGGATGACAAAATGAGAAGTGCAGAGTCTCATTAGGCTGATGGATGCGCAGCCATTTACTGAGTTAGTCAAACTCTAAAGTAACTAACATGGTTTTACACCAAGACCTGGAAATCTAAACGTAGCTGAAATCTTAATACACACGAAACTTTGCACTCTCATCTATGGGTATAGGGACTAATATTTAGAATGTAGTTAGGGACTATACTGTTTTAGTAAAGTGGAGGTTATAAGTTCTCCTCTTACGATTCATAATATACCCACATCCAATGCCAAAATATTAGCCCAAAAATATACATATGCATAACATTATATAGACTGAGCAGTTTGTACATATGTATTTATGAATTTATATGTATATACATGTATGTACATGCAAGTACAAAAACTAATGAAAAGTAAAGGCCAGGAATTTCAAAGAGGGCCAAAATTTGCATATGGGAGGATTTAGAGGAAAAGAAATAGGAGGTGTAGTTATATTATAGTAACAAAAAATAAATAATTTCCTTTCCAGTTGTTTAAGACAGATTTTCTCTATGTAACAGGATTGGCTTTTCTGTAACTCACTATTTTAGACCAGCTGGCCTTAAATTCACAGAATTCTGCCTGTGTCTGCATTCCAAGTGCTAGGAACGGAAGGGTGCTCCAACTTGTCTGACTAGGAACAAATAATTCCAAAAAAATTCCTATAAGTGGCAACACATAACTTTAGATGTGTGTCCATGTTTGAAAACAACCAATAAGTTCTCATAATGGCAAAAGGGTAGACTATGGTGCAGTCAATGAAATTCCTTATCATTGATTAAAAGGAAGAAGCTTCCCATAAAATAAAGAAATATTTAAATGTTTGGGTAACTTTATTGTGTAAGAGAAGTCTTGTCGTAATCTGAACGTACAGCATATTGTTTATCTAAAACATATTATTTGAAGTATTACTTTTCAGGTTCTTGAATTATTTTTACTCATTTTATTTATATTCTAAAGCCAGATTTTGTTCTATTTTCAATATAGAAAAATATTAGAATCAACGCTTTCTTTTAGTTTATATTTTTTTCTTCTATCTGATGCTACTAAATGAAATATTTATTCATAGTACCTCATTTTCCTGAATTAATTTTTTATTTAAATTCAAATAACATAACATGCCACAGGTTATATGCAAATTAGATAAATCTGTGTCGTCTGAAACAACATAATCAGGTATCTTTCCTCCTTTGCTGGCAGCATTATGAATGCTAGCATGTTCTTCAGTATATCAGTATTGTACTACAATAAGTTATACTTGATTACTATAATTAGAATAATATAATATCTTTACTTTATTAGAGAAAAATAATACGTTCTTCACTTATCAAAACTCTATTCTCTTTAGATAATAATTTCCAGTTTCCTAGATGACTAACTGTATATTGGTTCAGTTTATATACCTTTTCCCCACAAATTTAACCCATTCATGTATATTTGTAATTAATATACAGTAATGGTTTTAGTCATATATAATTTTACTTAATAATCTATTGACTGCATATGCTTTCTATATAGTTAAAATTGGCATTTATTATATTCTTGTTTTCTTTTTTGCTTGCCTGGTTTTTTGTTTGTTTCTTTGTTAGTTTTGGTTTTTGTTTGTTTGTTTGTTTGTTTTTGTTGTTGTTGTTGTTTTAACAGAATCTCTCTTTGAATATCAGGCTGAATGAAACTCCTGCAAGCATCACATATATAGTACAATTCTGGCCTCTTACTAGTGAGAGTCACCATGGCAAACTGCATTTTACTTCTTTAAAAAATCACAAACAGTATTTCAGAAAAAGTTTAATTGTATTTCACCCGTTAAACGTCAGTAAATCCTTTTGAATATGTGTTAACATACATTTTCTTAGTTAACAAAGTACAAGCCATTTAAATATATTTATTCTTGCATTTCTCTTTAAAATAAAACAGAAAAATAGGAGAAAGGCACATTAAAATCATAGAATCAGAACACTAAATATTAAAATTGCTGTCATTTTCACTTTTAAAAAGCATTAAAAGAATTTAAAATAAGATTACACCTCCCAAAATTGCCAAAAGAAAAAGTACTTTTGAAACCATAATTACAAATTTATTGAAGGTATTTGTGATTTTATCACTTAATTTGTCCACATGTTTCTTGTGACAAATGAACTTTATAGATGAAACAAGTTTACGTTCA
This sequence comes from Acomys percivali, assembly GCA_907169655.1. Lineage (NCBI taxonomy): Eukaryota > Metazoa > Chordata > Mammalia > Rodentia > Muridae > Acomys > Acomys percivali. The sequence continues at coordinate 82,908,450 of OU015751.1, read as the reverse complement.
CTGTAGAAATTAGTAGAAAATACAAGATATCCTCTTTCCTGCTATTTTCACACATGCACAACTGTCTCAATTTAAACCACAGTGATACATTTACTTTTTTTTTTTTCCCAGAGCTGAGGACCAAACCCACTGAGCTAAATTCCCAAACCCTTGCTTCATTTCTTAGATCTCTCAAACCTTTACCCTCTTAACAGCTCTCGTTACTTTCCAGAGCCATATCCCTGTCACACATTGGCCAATTCTGTGTGAGAACCAAACTTTCTCTTCTGATCTAAGCATCCGATGATAGAAAATATAATTGAAGTGAATTAACCTGAATTAATAAGAAAATTACATGGCTCATGGGGTTAGGAATTGAAGCTGCTTCATTCAGGAGGATTCATTCCGCTTCCAGCAACTATGACAGTGTTATCTAAAGCATCAACTTTGGACCCATTATCAAATCTAAAGTATATGTTTATAAAGTTGATGCTTCTATGTCTTTGAAAAAGTTCCACTTTAAGACTGTAAAAGATCATTGACATCAAGATATATTTTATGTTGAAGATATCATAAAAGTCAACAAACATGCTAGAGAGCATACATTTAGATGTTTATTAAATCATTTATCCTTCAGCCATCTAGTTTACTTTTCATGAATATTACCATTGAAAGACATTATAGTAAAATGGGATAAATAAGATGTAGGTTTTTGTGTAGTGAACACAAATACACAAAGACACACTAACACAAACACACAAATACCAAAACAACAAAAATAACCACTCGTAGACTGTAAATTTTCAATTTAGTAGAGTGTTTTCTATTCACCATTTCTTAGCATTCACTCCTCTCCCCCAGTCTACAGTGATTTTCTTCCTTGTGATTACACTGACACCTCAGCCAAAGATTTCCATCCAAAGCAGCAATGACCAGAAGGAACATGTAATGGGCAGAAGCCACAGTCTTAACTCATTGTGGTGTTAAGCACAAAAATAGCATCCATAGGATCATATGTTTTCATGTTTAGTATCTACATGATGAACTGAAAACGATTAGGAGGTGTGCTTTCTTCTGTAAGAGTTGCCTTGGTCATGGTGTCAGCACTTGACAGGAAGCCAGCCAACATTTGCACAGTGATTCTGAACTATGTTCAAGCTCCTTCCACAGAAGCACCCTGGTGATATTTGAAACCATTGTTACACACTGGTTCTGGGTGAGTTGTGCTGGCATCTGCTAGGGCAGCAGACACCAAGGATGTTCCTAAGCACCCAATAAAACCGCAGGCCAGTTCCCCTAAAGAGCAGCATCACGTCTAGCATACTTAATGTGCAGGATGAATAGAGTTCACCTTGACAAGATGGAGCAACTTTCTGTACCTAATTATTGTTCTAAATAGTTGTGAGAAACAGAATGTGAACTTTTAGAAAACAAAATCCTTTTCCTCAAAAAGTTTCCAGAATTTGAACTTTCAGGAAACAAAATCTAATTCTTCAAAAAGTTTTTTTCTTAAAATATACATATAAGTGATATAGATGTAGCTCAAAGGCACAGATTTACAAGGCCCTAGGTTCGTTCCTTAGTACCATTAATATAAAAAAGAGACAACATGCTTATAAAACACTATAAAATTATACATATCCATGAGAGTATTGAAATATTCTACTCTTATTTCTTACAAAACTAAATTTTTGTTATTGATGGCATGTAAAAATATACAGAGAAATAAAGAAGTGCTTTAAAAATATTTGCTCTTCATATGTATATGATGAAAATAATACAAATAGCTTGGGTATTAAAAGGTTACAAATATAAAATGCCTGTCAAATATTTCACTTTAAAACTATCTCATTAATTTTCACTCTTTGCCTACTGGGTAGTCAGTAATAATTACTCTTTCTGTTTCAGAGATGAGCAAACTTGGTCACACAGAGGTTAATTAGTTACACAAGTTTAATTTAGGAGTTGGTTATAGAATAGGGAGTAAAATGACACTCTTACAATTCCAAATTATAAAATTATATATTTAATTCAATAGCAGTAGTGTTTTAAAAACTGGATGTTTTCATTATTTTATGTGTAATTAAATTCACTGCATGTTCCCCTGCTAGATTTGTTCTCATTTAGAATTTTTTTAATTTTAATTTTTTATAATTTATTCAGATTACATCCTGGTTCTTATCCCCTTGCTTATATCTTCTAGTTCCCACCCTCCCTGCCTTTTCCACCTTATTCCCTTCCTCTAGACCTCTGACAGAATGGGAACTCCTCTCCCACTATATGACCACAGACTTCCAGGTCTCATCTGGATAGCCTGCTTCCCCTTCCTGTGTGTGCCTGCAGGGACTCTCCACCAAGGAGAAGTGATCAAGTTGGAGTCACCAGAGTGCATGTCAGAGGCAGTCCTCACTCTCCCCACAATGTGGAGAATGAGCAGTCCATTGGCTAGATCTGAATAGAGGTCTACATTTACTGCATGCATTGTTCTTGGTTAGTGCAACAGTTTGTGCTGTCCCGCCTGGGTCCAGATCCACTTGCCTTGATGGTCCCTTTGTAGAGCTCCTGAACCCTCTGGAACCTTCCATCCCCCTATTCTTCCATACCACTCTCAGTGCTCCACCTTTAATCCAGCAGGAAGTCCTAGAAGAATTTTATACATTTTCACTTTAATACCCTTTCAATGAATGGGCATGAAGAAGGTACATTACAGATGCTATGGAAACTTAGGTCTATTATTTAATTCCCAAATTTTCGTTGCCTTTATCAGTGAAAAAGACCACACATTTAGCATCACATTGTTTTCTTTTGAAAATATATCTTAATAATTTATTCATATTACATCTCAATTGTTATCCCATCCCTTGTATCATCCCATCTCTCCCTCCCTCCCATTTTCCCCTTACTCCCCTCCCCTATGACTCTGACTGAAGGGGACCTCCTCCCCATCATAGAGTATCAAGTCTCTTCTTGGTAGCCTGCTATCCTTACTCTGGGTGCCACCAGACTTCCCCATCCAGGGGATGTGGTCAAATATGAGGCACCATTCCACTCCTTGTAATATTCCCAGAAGATGCTCCAGCACACAACAAGAACATTTGCTCAACGATGTTCATAGCAGCCTTATTCATAATAGACAGAACATGGAAACAGCTTAAGTGTCCCTCAGTAGAAGACTGGATAAAGAAACTGTGGTACATTTACACTATGGAATACTACTCAGCTATTAAAAACAAAGAATTCCCGAAATTTGTGGACAAATGGATTAAACTAGAAATGATCATAATGAGTGAGTTAACCCAGAAGCAGAAAGAGTCAAATGGTATATACTCACTTATATCTGGACACTAGCCCAAGGGGCATGTCCCATGAAAGTGGGACAGACGGGAAGGCATCCTAGTGGGACTCTAGGTGAGAGAAGCATGGGAGAATGGGGAAATAGAAGGATCCAGAGGGTCCTTGAAATCTACTAGCATCACATTCTTATGTGGGATCTTCACAGATCCAACTTTTAAAAGGTTTGACACACAGAATTTCTTGTTATGTTTCTACATGAGTATAGGTGTTAATGGAAGACTCTATCTATACTGTGTACCAAAGATAGATTTCATGCCTTTATAAAGGAAACTTTGACAGGGATACATCACATCCATTAACATGTTAACAATTTATTCTGAATTGACCACATGATAATATCAATAATTATGTTGATACTTGGCCTACTGTAATAATTACTATCTCCTCGGGGTTGGAATGTGGCTCATAAGTCATAAAATCTTGATGCTTTTTGGGAGGACAACAGTTTGATTGTTAGTGGCCATGTTGGATACAAATTTCAAACTTTAAAATGATATTCTGTTTGCCTCTGTCAATAAATAGCTGGTACCATCAGTGACTTTGGCACTGGATACTAAACAATGACCTATAGGAATAATTAACAAGTTGATCTCACTTCACCTTGTGAAATTAAGCATTTAAAACAAATAAAATATAACTTCCTCATTTGAGTTTTTAAACACAAGTGAATCTAAGTTTCTCCAACTTTATGAATTCTCAGTGAAGTCTAATAGATTAAGAACAAAACCTTATTATATCTTTCAAAGGGATGAATTAGACCAAAAGCTTATATCCAATCAGTATTTTACTCATATACTATTGATTATGGTTCTGCCTATCAGTGAAGACAGAATATTATATTAGCTATGTGTTTAGGCTTCAGAGTAGACAAAAATAGCCAACACAGTTTTATATAAGGTTTTAGAACAAAAGTAAGTTATTTACTTTCTCTTTCTTTTTTTTTTTTTTTAAGGTACAAAGGTGTTTAATTAGGTTGTTAGCAACTTAGAACACCAGTTTGTGAGGATACATCCCATTTGTCAGGGAGAACTGAGAGCGCAGGTAGCCCTGCAGCTGAGGAACGGCTTTGATCTTTGGCAAAATCTGCGAGTCCACAGTTTTCTGATCAGTCTTGCGCTGCTCGGTAATCTCGTATTTCTCCTTCTCCGTGTCAAAGATCTCGCCCTCCTGGTGCCTGGGCTTGCGCAGCTGCTTCTTCTTGAAGTAAGCGTCTGTCAGATGTTTAGGGATTTTAACGGTGTTGATATCAACTTTTGTAGATGTGGCAATGACAAACTTCTGGTGTGTTCTGCGTAGAGGAACTCTGTTAATGGCAAGAGTTCCAGTCACAAGCAGCAAGCCACTTCCCAGTTGCTTCAGGAAAACCACTCTCTTGCCCCTGTGGCATCCAGTGAGGATGATCAGGAGGGTCCCAGGAGTGATGCTGGCACGCAGCTTTCTCACGTGCTGACGGAAGGGCTTTTTGCCATGGCTCAGCAGCTTCCGAGGCACGTTTTCAGTAGGATAATACCTAGGCATTTTTGGAAGCTTCACCACTCGGGTACCACCGTTCTTGTCACCACAGACTACCTTTGTTGACAGAGGCACAGAGCTTCTCCCTTTTCTTCTTCCTCTCAACCTTGGTCTCAGCAGCTGTGTACTGCTTTTCGTACAAGGCCTTTCTGGCATACATGGCAGACCGGGAGTACCTGCCAACTCCTCTAACCAGGACAGGGTTCCGGCTGCAATGGCGTTTCCCCTTCTTGGACTTCTTCACTTTAGGGTCGCCCTTTTGGCGGCCTTGGCGGCCATGGAAGCAACATCACCACCAGCCTTCCTGGCCGCAGGCTTCTTCTTTGTGTCAGACTTCTCAGCTTTTTCACCTGCCATCTTGCAAGATGGGAAAGAGGACTAAGGTCCCGGCTTCCGGTCTATAAGCCTACTTTCTCTTTCTTGATTACATATCTGGAAGGAAAAGATTGGGATAAAAATAGTACCTCACATTGCACATTATTTCTGAGAGTTAATTGAAACAATCTATCACAGTCAATTTAAGAGTATATCTGGTATAAAGCTATCAATGAACGAATACATGATGTTAGACTGGGCAGTGATAGTGCCAGAACTTTAATCCCCCTGACTCAGAAGCAGAGGCAAGTGGATCCCTGAGTTCAAGGACATATTTTTCTACAGAACGAATTCCAAGAGAGCAAAGGATACAGAGAAACCCTGACATAAAGAACAGGAAGAAATAGGCTCCACCACAACCACCACCAACAACAAAATGATACAAACAATCAACAAATGAACACACATGGTTTCATAGTTACAAAGGGTTAATACGAAATTCAATTTTAATTAGTACAAGTCTCTTAGAATTTCTACTGCTCAGCTGATATCGCATACCTTAAAGGTCCAACATTATATTTAAAGAAAAAAAGGTTATAAAACACCATTTGAGGTTATTTGATGTGATTGCAGAAAGAAATGTTAAGCAGGAATCATCTTTTTTCATACTCATTTAATATTTTAATATAGGAGACAAAATATTAATAGAGGTTGATGCATTAAGGATCAATGATTAAGATGTAAGAGAAAGATGGCAGAACAAGGACAAAATGTTATCAGGCAATCATTGTCTAACATGAGTTCAAATGAAATAGCAAATGGGTTTTTAGCACTCATACTGGAGAGAAGGGTCCTCACTTCCTAATCTCCATTTATTTTACAAAAAAAAAAAAAAAGGTAAAATTTGATCATAGAGAGTGCTCATTACCATATTTGTAGAACTTAAATAATGACACTTCCAATGCCTTGCTGACAATTTATTTATTTATTTAATCTCTTTACAGTCTGATCACAGACACCTCCCCAGTCTCCTCCAGTCCAGTCCTCAAGCCCCTCTCACTCCATTTCCCCTTCTCCTTCTTAGAGAAAGGGAAGCCCTCAAAGCCCCCAAGGGCTACCCTGGAACCTACAGTCGCAGCAGCACTAAGCACATCCTCTCCTATATAGGTCAGACAAAGTAGCCCAACTATAAGAAAGAGATCCAAAGGCAAGCAACAGAGTAAGAGACAGGCCCTACTGCCATTGTTGGGGGATGCACATTATAAGCATCCTACACATCTGCTATGTATGTGTAGGAGTCTAGGTCTAGCCAATGCATGCTCTTCCATTGTTGGTTCAGTCTCTGTGAGCTTCTGTGACTCCTCTGGTAGGTCTTCTTCTGGTGTCCTTGCTCTCTCTTCATTTCCTGCCACTCTTCCACAAAACCCCCTGAGCTCAAACCTATGGTTTGGGTGGGTCTCTGGATCTGTTTCCATCAGCTGCCAAATGAAACCTTTCAGAAGACAGTTATGCTAGGCTCCTGTCTACAATCATAACAAAATAACTTTAAGAGTGTCAGGGGGTTGTTTCTCTCCCATGGGGTGGGTCTCAAGTTGGGTCAGTCATTGGTTTGCCATTCCCCCAGTCTCTGCTATAATTGTATCCCTGTACTTTCTGTAGGCAAATAAATGCTGGGCTGAAAGTTTTATGGGTGGGTTGGTGTCCACTTAATTCCACTGGAAGTCCCACCTGGCTACAGGTGGTGGCGACTTCAGGCTCCAAACACCATGCTGCTGCTAGAAGTCTCAACTGAGGTTACCCTCAAAGATTATTTGGAGCACTTTCTGTCCCAGGGATTATCTCCACACTGATTTCTGTTCTCCTTCCCTGTCATCCATGCTCCCTCTTCCTCTCACTTCATCCCTTCTTCTACCTAAATCCCTCTCTCCATCTATATCACACGTACTTTAGATGTCTATTTTGTTTCCTCTTCTGAGTGAGATTCAAGCATCCTCTTTTGAGCCCTACTTGGGCTCTTTGGCTCTGTAGATTGCAGCATATTTCTTATGCACTTTATGGTTCATATGTACTTATAAATGTGTACAAGCCATGAGTGTCTTTCTCAGGATATGTTCTAGCTCTAGCCATTTTCCTGAGAATTGCATCATGTCTTTGCTTACTTTTTCTTTTTATTATTAATTTTTAAATTTTTCATATATATTTATATTATTATGCATATAAACAATAAACTATGTACAGCAAGAAGAACCATGAGACAATCAAAAATTATATAAATGTTATATTCTTAGTGTTTTGGGTATTTGTATTAGGCAGCCTTGAAGATGCCTTGGTGCATCTAAATTCTGAATGTAAATCAATATCTGTCATTTCTCTTCATTATCAACTTAAAACATCTATCTAGACTTAAAACTATATTTAACCCCTAAACAACTAGGCTTAATTATAGAACCAAACTATCTTGTCTTCAACCCCACCAGAGATTTAAGAAGGAATAAAATTAATTACCTGAGTATACTGTCTTTGTTTTTAATAGCTGAGAAGTATTCCATTGTGTAAATATTCCACACTTTTTCTATCCATTCCTTGGTTGAGTGATTTCTAAGTTTTTTCCAGCTTCTGGCTATTGCAAATAAAGCTGTTATGAATATAGTTGAACAAGTGTCCTTGTGGTATGGTGGAATCTTTTGGGAATATTCCAGAAATGGTATAGCTGGGTCTTGAAGTAGATTTATTCCTAATTTTTCCAGTAACAAGCACCTGAAAACGTTATAGTTTAAAATAGCAATTCCATCAATGTGTGGAGAGGAACATATTATGATTTTCTATTTGATATAATTAATTCAGACTAATTAATTAATAAATGGATGATGCAATCACACAAAAAATCAGTTCAAATTAACCAAGAATATGTTTTGCTTACTAGGTGGAAGTGAAATTTTTAAGGGAGTGTACATGCACTAACAAACTTCTCAATTTGTGTAAATAATAAAGTGTAGTTTCTTTTGCATTAGAGATCTGAGAGTTAACACAAATCAAATAGAATACCTGAAAGTGAAAGTCTTTTTAAAGGAGAGCTACTTCTGTAATTGAATTTGAGCTGTGAAAAGGAGAGAAAGTCAGCTGTGGTTTTCCCAGAACTGCACTGTGTCGGCTCCCATGCTGTTGTTTTTTAAAAGTCAGCACCCCAGGCATTAAAGCAAAATCTGAATCTGAATCTGCTGCAACCTGCACCTTGCTTTCTCATGCACTCTCTAAAATATATCTGGAAACATAATAAAACAGGGAAGGAAAGGTGGGGTTAAAATGTTTTCACTGTTACGGCGTTCATTCAATCATGAAAGGCAGACCAGTAATCTTAACAGAAGGCCTTCTAGTGCCTTTCAGTATCTGAGTGATCAGAAGGTCAAAAGAGATCTCACACTGATAGAATAAGAAGACATCAGAGCTGATCAGAGTGACTCCAATTCCTGGACATATACTCTGTATGTGGGGAAGAAAATGAATAAATTCTGCCTCCTGAAATTGCTTAAGATGCTGCTTTGATCGGTTAGATCTAGGGAGAAACAGCACTTTACAGATATGTGGACACTTCATGCTTCTTTCTGATGTTATCACTGAGTATGCAAGGACGTGGGGCCTCTGTTTCTCCTCAGAATATAGATACTTGCAAAATAAATTCACTATAAAATATTTTCCTTGATACTTACATCAGGCAACTGATGTCAATCAGTTCGTACTGCATAGCTGAAGAACTTAGAAAACTTCATCATTGGAAATCTTATGATTTTAAGGAATAGCCTCCATATTCTAACTCAAGGGTTCATTCTCCTCCTACCTACTTCTGATGCCCCTGAACACTTCTGGCATCATCTCTCAACAACACCTACTACCATCCTATTGTTGCTGTGTGGAAAAGAGTTCTCAAAACGTATACTTTTGACTTCAAATAACAAAGTGTGAGTTTGAGAGAGAAAAAGAAGCTTCAGTCTGGCAGTGTGTTGCAGAGGAAAGACAAAATTAAAGTCTCCTCTTCCAAGTTCCTTCCACAATGATTGCAGTTGACAGCTTCTCCACTCATACTTGTATCATCACACTTGCATGTTATATTAAACTATTAATATAATTTCAGAGATCTGTTTTATCTTTCTATAAATAGCTGGTCTATTTTTCCTTTAAACAGATTTTAAAATAGATTTTAAAAAATACAATACATCCTATTTATAGTATCCCCTCCCTCTACTACTTCCAGTGACTCCCCACCCACCCTTCCATCCAGATCCATTCCATTTACGTCTCTCATTAGAAAATCAACAGGCTTCAAAGGGAATATAATATAATACTCCAGGAGAAGGCCCAGGAATCAAAGACCTCTTCATTGGCAATTCAGGAATCCCATTAAAGCTCTAAATCTATATCTAAATTAAAAAAAATAAATAATGTTAGCTCAGAGGACATGGTGAAGACCAGCACAGGCCCAGGGCACACTGCTTCAGTCTTTGTGAATTCACATATGTGAGCTTTGCTCATGTTGACTTAGAGGTCCTTGGTTTTTTTTGGTGTCCTCTATCTACCCAAGCCCTGACATTCTCTCCACCTTTTTCCCATGGGGTCTCCAGAGCTGCGACAGGAGGGATTTTCTGGAGATATCGCCTTTAGAGCTGGGTGTTCTAAGGTCACTCAGTCTCTGCATAAGGTCTGGCTGTGGGTCTTAGTATTTGTTCCTATGTGCTACAGGAGGAAGCTTCTTTGGTGATGGATGAGCAAGGCACTGGTACATGAATACAGCAAATGTCATTAGGTGTCATTTAGTTTCACTATGGTTTGGTTTTGTTGGTTGGTTAGTTTGTTTGTTGGTTGGTTGGTTTTAAACAGTAGTATTTGCTTTTACCTGAGTTCCTTGGGATATATAATCTCTGCTTTGCATTCTCCCCAGCAATGTCACATATGAGTTCTATGTTATACAGAGGGCCTTAAATCAAATCAGATATTTGGTGGCTACTGACACAACATTTGTGCCACAGTTCATCTAGCATATAATACAGGCAGGACACCATTGTAGATCAAAGTTTATATTTCACTTATGGTACTATTCAGAATACCCACCTGGACCAAGATGCTAGAATGTATGCAAGAAGGCTCTGTGTAGGCACAAGCTTGGTGTTTCTAGGCTCAATGAGTTATGTAGGGGTTGTCTTCAGTAATGGGGCATTACTGTCAGACTTTGGAAAGCAACAGCCTGATTTGTTTGGAGATTCCCACAGGACCCTTTTGTCCATAAACTCAGTTGAAACCTAATCCTGACACTGGGAACTTCATTTGTTGACAAGAGATGACCAGCTGAAACTCTGTATCCTGAATCATTTGGTAACTTCATATAAAACTCCTTCATATATGTATATAATTTAGGTAGCTTCTATTATTTTATGTTTCCATACTTGCCCTCTAGTGGCCTTTAATTTTAGCTGTCTTTTATTATATCATTATATTTTCCTCCTTGTCTCCTTTCCCTTATTCCTCCCCATTCCTAGCAACCCCAAAAGATCCTTAATTCTGTCTGTCTGTCTGTCTGTCTATCTATCTATCTATCTATCTATCTATCTATCTATTTATCATCTATTATATTGTCCTACCCTAATGAGATTTATCTGTAACCCTGGCCCGTTAGTCTGTACTTAACCACTCTGGATCTACAGATTGTAGCTTGGGTATCATTTATTCAATCACTACTATCCATGTATAATTGAATACAGACCATATTTATCTTTCTAGATCTAGAATAACTCACTCAAGTTGATTTTTCTAATTCCAGCTATTAAGCTGCAATTTTCATGATGTCATTTTTTTTGACATTAAGTAATACTCCATGGTGTAAATGCAGCATATTTTGTTTATCAGTTGAGGTAAATCTAGGCTGCTTCCAAATTCTGTGTACTATGAAGAGAGAGCAGCAATAACTTCATTGAGCAAAGTCTCTGTGGTAGGTAGGATCAAGTGTACTTTGGATATATGACCATGAGTGGTATACTGTATCTCTTGTGGTAGAAAGATTCCCATCTTCCTGAGGAACCACCACATTAATTACTATAATGGCTGTGTTAGCTTTCACTTCCGACAAAAATGAATGTTTCCCTTACTCCAGATCCTGGCCAGCAGAAGCTGTCATGGTTTAATTGATCTTGGCCATTCTGATAGGTAGAATATGAAAATGATTTGCATTTTCCTGGTGACTAAGGATGTTAAACATTTCTTTAAGGGTTTCTCAGTCATTTTGAAAAGAGAGGATCTAACTCAAGTTCTGCAGTTAGCCTACCTGTTTCCATAGTGTTCGGTATTTTTTATGTAGTATAATTCCTTGTACTGTATATTTGTTGTGTATACACTACTCTATCTGTGCATATGGTGGAGACAGAAAGATGTTGAAATAAAGTAATCCACAATTTATCTTGACACCATCTTTTGCATTTAGAATAGTTACAGACTTTTTATTATATTTCAATTTTTTAAATCTACAGACAAAACATGGGCTTTGGCCTCATAAGGTATTACCACATAATTTGTGAGTTAATGCTGTTAGTAACATACTGTGTAAAAATATTTAAATTTTAAATTGCTTAGCACTAACTAAATAATTAAACAATGTGTCAGATAGTAGTGGCACAATTTTGTGATAAATAATGCTCATTAATGTCAATGCCAACAAGTTTACAGAAAGACTTTCTGCTAATTACATAAGGTGACAAAAAGATATAAAAGGTAAGTGATAAATTTTCTAGTTGAGACAAATTAAGTACTCCTGCTTAATAACAGAGTTTGTTGGACATGATAGCAAAATAAACGGATTACAAGGCATTTGATGTCTACAAGATGTATATGAGCTTTTTTTCAGGTTTCAGCAATAACTCAGCATGGAAAGGCAGGTTTTGGCAGCCTAAGAAACTGTGTTTGATCTCTTCAACACACATGTTAGCCAGAATGAACATATTCATATAAATGGTCTTCTTCTGTGTGAGTATGAGCCTGTGAATACCAACACACACACACACACACACACACACACACACACACACACACACACACACACACACACACACACACACTGCCCAGTCTATTTCTTGTTACTTGTATGCATGTTTTCAGGGCTAAGCATTTCACATCTGACAGTCAGTTGGAGTGTTCTTCCTTGAGGAAGATGATTTCTCAAGCTCTTTGCATTCCCACAGTTTCCAGAGCATACCTTTGTGGTAACCAACAACCTTCTTATTAGACTCATGATTCTCTCAAAAAGAGGGAAATGCTTCCTGATATTGAAAACCTAGCCAATTATAAGGGTCTAGGAAGTACCATATATTAAAGGAGAACCTACAATTACCACTTTACTAAACCTGTGTAATCCCCAGCCATACAACAAATATGTGTCCCTTATAGACACAGATAACTGTAGTCATCACTTCTCACCAAGGAAAATTTTCTTTGAAACACATGAAAATCAGTGTAAAAAAAACTATAACTAATCAAAATGTGGAGTTGTAGATGATAGTTGCATCTGATCCTGTGTATATGAACATGTGTGTGTCTTTATCTACTGTTTACCCTGCACCCTTTCTTTGGCTATTTTTCTTGTTGGGTATTTGTCCTATTGTTTGGTTTCATCTTATTTTATTTTATTATTATTTTTTATAAGACTGTTTATTTTAAAGCAAGAGACAAAAAGGGTATGAATTCCAAAGGGAGGAAAAGTAGGGGAAGTCCTCACAGGAGTTAAGGAAGGGGAAACTACAATCAGAATATATCGTATGGAAAAATCTATTTTCAATAAAATAAGCATAAAATCAGATCAAATAAAATCCCCATACCAAAGCTTTAGGGAGCAGAGCAGAAGAGGGACCAAATATATTTTAAGAGCCAGAGGATCAAGGGATTTTTTGTGATACTGTGTCTCCTAGTAACGTCAGAAGCTATGCCTATAAATTTCATCAACATGACTGTCTAAACAGGAGATAAACAACAATAGATATTCCAAAGTGGAAAGAGAGAAGCCCATGAGGCCTGAAGCCTACACAGAAATTTACTTTTTAATATAATAAAGATTCTTTTTTAAGTTTTAGTAGTTACTGTTATTTACTTATTTGTTTGCACAGCTACGTGTGGAGCTCTGAGGCACCTTGTGTTTCCCACTACTTAAGAAGGTCTGTTGCTGGAAGCAAGATGACGCAGCAGTAAAGGTGATTTCCACGTGCCTGGTTGGTGACCTACACTCAATGCCTGAAACCCACGTGGTAGAAGGAAAGAACTGACTCCACAAGTGATAAAGATTCTTAACTTTCTCCCTTTCAGTTAATACCCAAGAAAACAGTAAACAGCAATTTTAGTACTGCATTAAAAAAGAATGTTTAGTTTGAAGTCCACACAAAAGTTGTACCAATGGTGGTTCAGTGTTTTCATTCTTTTACATGCCACTTTGTACTGAATCAGAATTCCCTTATAAATTAATTAAAATGGGTTGCTAAAATTTGCTATTGTTTACATTGCCTTATAATCACATGCTTTCTCCTAATGCATCGTTCTATTTAATTTATATCCTTAAAAAAGCACCCTGAATGCTCAATAAGACCTAGGAATTACTCAGGAAACATATCAACAAGATCACATTCAAATGGTGTCAAATTCTTATGATGGAAAAATACATATATTAAATATTATGGGAACCAAGTATGGTGTTTCACACCTGTTGTTCCAATACTCAGAAGGCTGTGGTAAGAAGAGAGCTTGGGCTCTGTTCTACAATGGCTACAAAGTGTGATCGTATCTCACAAAAAAGAAAACCCAGAGTTATGTATGGTTTGAAAACAAGTTTTCCTTTGAAATGCAGTCACTTTGGAATCAGTTTTTTCAGTTTCTTTTGCCTGGTGCTATTCAGAATCATTTCAGAAGGGAAAGCCAGTCAGCTTCTGCAGAACAGGAAAATCTGCAGTGAGTAGTCAGTCATACTATGAATTTTCACATCATGAGATTAATAACACTTTCTCATACTAACATCATAAAAATAGTCCAGAAATCTGCTGTGTATTAAATAGGATTTACAAATTAGGAATTTCTTTCTAGTTTTTCAAGACAGGGTTTCTCTGGGTAGCCTTGGCTGTTCTGGACTTGCTTTTTAGACCAGGCTGGCCTTGAACTCAGAGATCCCCCTCCCTCTGCTTCTGTGTCCTGGGGTTAAAGGCATGCCCCACCATTTTAATAACTGATTTTAATAACTGATATTTTAGTGTTTTGTGTTTGTGTATGAAATGTAATATATGCCTCTGTCAGTGTGTCTGTATGTATATACGCATCTTAGGATGTTCACACTTGTGCAGAAATAAGATTGCTGCCATGTGACTCCCTTTGTCATTTTTGAGACAGGGTATTTTACTGAGACAGGGAAGCTCAGCATTTCTGTTAGATTGTACAGCCATTGGCCATTGAGATCCACAGATTTCCCCCATCTCACCAGTTCCTCATCGTAGGTTATAAGAGTCTTTCATTTCACCCTGATCTTATGGCTTTTATGTGAGTGCTGAAACCTCTAAACTCAGTGCCACATACTGCAGGACAAACACTTGACATTAAGCTACCTTCCAAGTACCATACAGTAATTGATCTTTTCATCATTGTATTTTAGTTATCCATTCTTTCTCCCTCACCCTCTCCTTCTTCCTCACTCACTCTGCCTCCCTCTCTCCCTCCTTCCCTCCTTCCCTCCCAAACTCACTCACTCACACTCTCCCTCCCTCCCTTCCTCCCTCTCTCCTTTGTCTTTCTCTCCACCTCTGTCTTTTTCTTTGTCTCTGTCTCTGTCTCTGATTCTGTCTCTCTGTCTCTCTCTGTCTCTGTCTGCCTCTGTCTGTCTGTCTGTCTCTCTCTGTCTCTCTCTGTCTCTCTCT
>OU015751.1:82825994-82893357 GCA_907169655.1 Acomys percivali | reverse complement strand
TCTCTCTCTCTCTCTCTCTCTCTCTCTCTCTCTCTCCCTCTCTCTCTGTCTCTACTTCTCTGGTTTGTGTGTGTATACATTTCACAGTATGGAAGTCAGAAGAAAATGTTCTTTCCTTCCACAATGTGGAGTCTGTGTTTTAAAACAATTTTATCAACCTTGATGAAAAGCCTCTACCAAATGAAGCATCTCATAACTGATTTTTAAAGCAGCCTCTGCAAACCTAATTTTAAACATTTGTAACTGCCTGGATCTGGAATCAACCAGTGTGTCCTGATGGTAAATATGTAAATAAAGTAAGATACATTTATAAGCTGAAATGTTGTTTAGAACAAAAAATTCAATGAACTATGCAGAAGTATGAAGGGACAAAGAAAGGTGGTGCTTAATGTAACCAGGCATGGCGGAGAAGGCCTGTAATCTAACCACTGTAGGAGCTGAGGATGGCGTACACAAAGATTAAAGCCAGCTTCGGTATATCATGAGATAAAAGGAGATGAAAGGTCAACATTTACTCTTACCCACTTTGCCTTTTTCTCTTGCTGTCAAATTCATCTCCTCTGTTAGGCTGCTGAATTCCTTCATTGATATTAGAGCTCAATTTCTTTGTGATTCTGTCCTGAGCTGGAGACTTGAAGCTTTCCCTGGATCCTCTTAGCCTTCAGAGCCAGACTTGGGCTACTGTGGCACCAGCCTCATGGGGTGAGTAGCTAGCTACCAGGGTCTCAGGTTGCCCAATGAAAGATAGCTATTGTTGTAGCCACAACACCACATTGTATAAAACATTCTAAAAATCACCTTTACACAGTCACAGAGATAAGCATACATGCATGCACATACATACCACACACACATGCAAACACACATATATCCACATCACACACAGGCATACACACAAGAAGATACACACAAACACACACACACAAGCACATCCATACACACACACACACACACACACACACACACATATCTACACTTTCAAGAGTGCTCTATAAGTTCTGTTCCCTTAAAGACATTTGAAAAATACAGCTACAAAATATATTTTACTGCTGTACTGTCATATCTCTTAAGAAGAGTAAATATTCATCCTCTTTTTAACAACTTATGGAATGTACTGCCATTTTCAGCTTCTTAAAACGTTTTATTGACTTATTTTTCTAGATAGTTCCAGTACTGTTTTACTAATTTTTACAAGTCTCAAGCTATTTAACTCCTCTTACTTCTTCTGAACTCATCATTTAAAATTCTTCTTTGGACATGTGATGGTTTTATTTCTTTCTCAGCTTGTACCCAGGCCCTACCAAGTGATTCAATGACAATTTATTATCATTGCTATTTTAATCATTATTTCTTTTGTGAATGTTTGTAGTTCTGCATTATAAACTTCCAACCTACAAGAAGTACTAAGTGAAGTGATTATTTCACAACAGAAAGTGGAATGTTTTTACCTAATTGCTCTTATGTTTTTTCCATTAAATAACTATTGGGCAATGTGAGAATTTAGTGTCTCGTTTGGAGATTGCTTAAAAAACCAATAATGCAGCAATGTTCAAAAATGTCCTACACTTGTTTTCTTTATAATACATGTTGCTTTTGGTTTCAATTTATAGTATTACTTATTTGAGATAAAGATGTCAGTGTCTGAAAATCTAGAAATAGACCTGTTATTACAAATAAGGATCCTCCCTCCTATTCCTTATAGCTGTGTCTTCTGGTTCTCTGTGGGCAGTTGATTGCAGAAGGCTATTTTTGCCAACACTTGACTTCTTAGCTTTACCAAAGGCCATGAAAATGGAATTATTCAATTCACAGTGAGCTCACTGATTTCAGGCCCTGTCCTTCCAGACACAAAATTCCTTTCCTGCTCGGGTCCCCTGACAGGCTTTCCTCTCTGATTCTCCTTTCTATCTCTCTCTGGAACATATTCTGCCATCTCCCAACCCACTCAAGTTACGTATGTGCTTATTAAAAATAAAAAATTGACTGTTTTTCCCCGAGGAGTTGTACTTTCAAAAGCACATCCTGTGATCTCCCTCATTCACCAAGTAAATGACATTCACATGCCTTCCTTTTTGACACTTGTGAAGATTCAATTGGTTTTGGTAGCCCGTTTACACTCTAAAACCTGTATATAACCGTGAACTTGAAGTTATAGTGCATACTGAGAGTGCAATTCTTATTCACCCTCTTGCTTTACATGATTTGTAGGAGAAAAAGATGATAATGTAATTTGAACACCATTTTAAAATTTCTTATACTATACAGTATCTTTGAATATTTTCTCTTTTTATAATGTTTCTAACATATACATTTATATACTTAAATAAAAGTAAAATAAATTACATACAGCAGGAAGAACCACGAGACAAACAGAAATTATATAAATATTACCGTCATAGTGACTTGGCTATTTGAATTTGGCAAACTTGAAGTAAATATCCTTGCTATCTTGTTGGGTCCTTGTATACGTTTTAATTTTTTTAAGTTTTTTATTAATTTATACTTGTTACATCTCAATGGTTATCCCATCCCTTGTATCCTCCCATTCTTCCCTCCCTCCCATTTTCCCCTTATTCCTGTCCCATATGACTGTTCCTCAGAGGGATTACCTCCCCCGTCTCTTCTTGGTAACATGCTATCTTTCCTCTGAGTGCCACCAGGTCTCCCCCTCCAGGGAACATGGTCAAATATGAGGCACCAGAGTACGTGAGAAAGTCATACTTCACTCTCCACTCAAATGTGGAGAATGGTCTGTCCATTGGCTAGATCTGGGTAGGGGTATAAATTTTACCACCTGTATTGTCCTCGGCTGGTGCCTTAGTATGAGCGAGACACCTGGGCCCAAATCTGCCTATCATAATGTTCTACTTGTAGGTTTCTAGGAACATCTGGATCCTTCTACTTTGCCATTCTCCCATGCTTCTCTCATCTAGAGTCTCAATAGGATGTCCTCCCCTCTGTCCCAGTTTCCTGGTAAGTGAAGGCTTTTGTGGGACATGCCCCTTGGGCTAGTATGCAGATATAAGTGAGTATATACCATTTGAGTCTTTCTGCTTCAGGGTTAACTCACTCATTATTATCATTTCTAGCTCAATCCACTTATCAACAAATTTCGGGAATTCCTTGTTTTTAATAGCTGAGTAGTATTCCATAGTGAATATTACCACAGTTACTTTATCCATTCTTCTACTGAGGGACACTTAGGCTGTTTCCATGATCTGGCTATTATGAATGAGGCTGCTATGAACATGGTTGAGCAAATTTTCTTGCTGTAGTTTGCATTCCCACCAGTAATGAAGGAGTGTTCCTCTCTCCCCACATACTCTCCAGCATGTGGTGTCACTTGAGTTTTTGATCTTATCCATTCTGATGGGTGTAAGATGGAATCTAAGAGTTGTTTTGATATGCATTTCCCTGATGACTAAGGAGGTTGAGCATTTCTTTAAGTGTTTCTCAGCCATTTGATATTCTTCTGTTGAGAATTCTCTGTTTAGTTCCAAGCCCCATTTCTCAATTATGTTATTTGGTTTGGTGGTGTTTAATTTCTTGAGTTCTTTATATATTTTGGATATGAGATTTTTGTCAGATGCAGGGTTGGTGAAGATCTTTTCCCAGTCTGTAGGCTGTCACTTTGTTCTCTTGACAGTGTCTCTAGCCTTACAGAAGCTTCTCAGCCTCACGAGGCCCCATTTATTATTTGTTGACATTAAGGTCTGGGCTGTTGGTGTTCTGTTCAGGAAGTTCTTTCTTGTGTCAATATGTTCCAAGCTCTTCCCCACTTTTTCTTCTAAGTGACTTAGTGTCTCTGGTTTTATGTTGAGATCTTTAATCCACTTGGATTTGAGTTTTGTGCAAGGTGACAAATATGGGTCCAGTTGCATTTTTTTACACATAGACATCCAGTTAGACCAGCACCATTTGTTGAAGATGCTATTCTTTTTCCATTGAATGGATTTGGCTTCTTTTTCAAAAATCAAGTGACCATATATGTGTGGATTCATATCTTGGTCTTCGATTAGATTCCAGTAATCAACTAGCCTGTTGCTGTGCCAGTACCATGCTGTTTTAATTACTATTGCTTTATTGTACAGTTTGAGATCAGGTATGGAGATTCCTCCACAGCACCTTTTATTGTACAAGATTGTTTTAGCTATTCTGGGACTTTTGTTTTTCCATATGAAGTTCAGAATTGAACTTTCATTGTCTTTAAAAATTTGTGTAGGTATTTTCATAGGGATTGCATTGTATCTGTAAATTGCTTTTGGTAGGATGGCCATTTTTACTATGTTAATTTTCCCGATCCATGAGCAAGGAAGATCATTCTGTCTTCTCATTTCATCTTCAATCTCTTTCTTCAGAGTTTTGAAATTTTTTTCAAACAAGTCCTTCACTTGCTTAGTTAGAGTAACTTCTAAATATTTCATATTGCTTGTGGCTAATGTGGAGGGTGTGGTTTTCCTAATTTCTTCCTCTGTAAGCTTATCATTTGTGTATAGGAAGGCTACAGACTTTTTTAAGTTAATTTTGTATCCAGCCAATTTGCTGAAAGTGTTTATCAGCTGTAGGAGTTCTCTGGTGGAATTTTGAGGGTCACTTATATACACTATCATATCATCTGCAAATAGGGATAATTTGACTTCTCCTTTTCCCATCTGGATACCTTTGATCTCCTTTTGTTCTCTTATTGCTCTAGCTAGAATTTCTGGTATTATATTGAAGAGATATGGAGAGAGTGGGCAGCCTTGCCTTGTTCCCGATTTTAGAGGAATTTCCTTGAGTATCTCACCATTTAATTTGATTTTGGGTATTGGCTTGCTGTATATAGCCTTTATTATGTTGAGGAAAGTGCCTTGTATCCCCAATCTCTCTAAAACTTTAAACATGAATGGGTGTTGGATTTTATCAAATGCTTTCTCTGCATCTAAAGAGATAATCATGTGGTTTTTTTATTTTCAGTTTGTTTATATGGTGGATTACATTGATGAATTTCCATATATTAAACCATCCCTGCATGCCTGGATTGAAGCCTACTTGGTCATGATGAATGATATCTTTGATGTGTTCCTATATTCGTTTTGCAAGTATTTTATTTAGTATTTTTGCATCGATGTTCATAAGAGGAATTGGTGTGAAATTCTCTTTCTTTGTTGAGTCTTTGTGAGGTTAAGTATCAATGTGACTATGGCTTCATAGAATGAAATTAGTAATGTTCCATCCGTTTCTATCTTTTGGAGTAGCTTGAAGAGTATCAGTATTAGTTTGCCCTTGAAGGTCTGGTAGAATTCTGCACTGAAACCATCTGGACCTGGGTTTTTTTTTGTTGTTGTTGTTTGTTTGTTTGGGAGACTATCAATGATTTCTTCTATTTCTGTAGGGGAAATGGGACTATTTAGTTTGTTTATCTGTTCTTCACTCAACTTTGGTAAGTGAAATTGATCAAGAAAATTGTCCATTTCCCTTAGATTTTCAAATTTTGTGGCATATATGCCTTCAAAGTAGGATCTTATGATTCTTTGTATTTCTTCAGTATGTGTTGTTATCTTTCCTTTTTCATTTCTGATTTTGTTGATTTCAATACTGTCTCTCTGCCTTTTAGTTAGTTTGGCTAACTGTCTGTCTTTCTTGTTGATTTTCTCAAAGAACCAGCTCTTGGTTTTGTTGATTCTTTGGACTGTTTTATTAGTTTCTAATTTGTTAATTTCAGCCCTGAGTTTGATTATTTCCAGACGTCTACTCCTTTTGGGTGTTTCTGCTTCTTCTTTTTCTAGGGCTTCCAGTTGTGTCGTTAAGATGCTTATGTGCGATGTTTCCAATTTCTTTTTAAAGGCACTTTGTGCTATGAATTTTCCTCTTAGCACTGCTTTCAATGTATCCCACAAATTTGGGTATGTTGTTCCTTCATTTTCATTGAATTTCAGAAATTCCTTGATTTCTTTTTTTATTTCTTCCCTGACCCAGGTGTCATTTAGCAGAGAATTGTTTATTTTCCATGTATGTGTAGGCTTTTTGTTATTTCTGTTGTTGTTGAATTGCAGCCTAAGAGGAAGGTGATCTGATAAGATACAAGGTATTATTTCCATCCTCTTGTATCTGTTGAGGTTTGCTTTGTGACCTACGCTGTGATCAATTTTGGAGATGGTTCCTTGGGGTGCAGAGAAGAAGGTATATTCTTTCGTATATTCTTTCTTGTTTGGGTGAAAGGTTCTTTAGATATCTGTTAGATCCATTTGACCCATGGCATTGGTTAATGGTGTTATTTCTTGGCCTAGTTTCTGATTCAATGACTTATCCTTCAGTGAGAATGGGGTGTTGAAGTCTCCCACTAGTATTGTGTGGGGATCTATGTGTGGTTTCAGCTTTTTTAGCAGAACTTTTACAAATGTGAGTGCCCTTGTATTGGGAGCATAGATGTTCAGAATTGTGATGTCATCTTGGTTGACTTTACCTTTGATGAGTATGAAGTGTCCTTCTGCATCCCTTTTGATTAATTTTGGTTGAAAGTCTATTTTGTTCGACATGAAAATGGCCACACCTGCTTTCTTCTTGTGACCATTTGTTTGGAATATTTTTTCCAACCTTTTACCCTGAGGTAATGCCTATCGTTATGGGTGAGATGTGATTCTTGAATGCAGAAGAATGTTGAATCTTGTTTATGCACCCATTCAGTTAATCGGTGTCTTTTTATTGGAGAATTGAGATCATTGATGTTGAGAGACATTAATGACCAGTGACTGTTAAGAGTCTTAATTTTGATCTTGGTTCTAGTCAAGCATTTGTGTAGTTGTGTTTTTGCCATTTCCTGAGTTATCCATTTCCTGAGTAGTTTTGGTTTGAGCTTGACCCTTTGAGATGAAGTTTTCCTTCTAGGACCTTCTGTAAAGCTGGATTTGTGGATAGGTACTGTTTGAATTTGTTTTAGTCATGGAATATTTTGTTTTCTCCATCAATGATTATTGATAATTTTGCTGGGTAAAGTAGTCTGGCCTGGCATCTGTGGTCTCTTAGGGTTTGCAGGATCTCTGTCCAGGCCTTTCTGGCTTTTATGGTCTCTGCTGAGAAGTAGGGTGTAATTCTGATACTGTAATGGTTGGCCATTAAATGTTATTTGGCCCTTTTCCCTTGCAGCTTTTAATATTTTTTCTTTGTTCTGTATGTTTTGTGTTTTGATTATTATGTGACAGGCAGTTTTTTTTTTCTGGTCAATTCTATTTGGTGTTCTGTAGGCCTCTTATATGTTTTACAGGCATCTCTTTCTTTAGATTGGGGAAATTTTCTTCTATGATTTTGTTGAGAATATTTTCTGGGCCTTGGAGGCTGATATCTTCTCTTTCTTCAATGCCTATTATCCTCAGATTTCTTCTTTCATGCAGTCCTTGATTTCTTAGATGTTTTGTTTCAGGAGTTTTCCAGATTTGGCATTTTCTTTAATGGTTGCTTCAAGATCTGTGATTGTATCTTCTAGACCTGAGATTCGTTCTTCCATCTCTTGGATTCTGTTAGAAAAGCTCATCTCTGTGTTGCTCGCCTTCTTCTCTGAGGTCTCACGTTCTCGTTTTTCTTCTGTGTGTTTATCATTGAATCCATTTTCATCTTCAGATCTTGAACTGATTTTTTTATTTCTTTCACATGATAGTTTGTATATTCCTGAGTTTCTTCCATTGCCTCTTTATGGGTCTTCAGAGCTTGAACCGTTTTATTTATTTCTTTTATATGGTTGTTTGCATTTTCCTGAAATTTTTCCAGTTCCACTCTATGTGCTTCTTTTATGTCTCTCACCCGTTTGACTGCGTCTTCTTGCATTTGATTACGAATTTTATTTGTTTCCTCTGTTATCATCCTCATTTTAAGGATTTTAGGTCATTTTCTTGTATTTCTGTTGTATTTGAGTTCTCTGGGTTGTTTTCTTTGGCATAGCTGGAAACTGGAGACAACATCTTGTTTTGTTTTGTTTTTTGAGTATGCTTTTACGCTGTCCTTTAGAAATCTTGCTGTCTCTGTTTTTATTGGGTAGCTTCCAGATTTGGGTGGAGAGAGCCTGTTGATAGATTCACTTGTTTTCTCACGATTTCCCTAGGCTGGAAGCTCTGTTGCTTCACTGGTGTGGATGGCAAGAGGCAAGCCCTGTCGTTTTGGACTCTCACAGCCAGTGATCCTCAGCTCCCCTGTACTGTGGGTCCTGCAATCTTTCTGGGTCTCTGAATGAGTGTTGGGTCAGGCCAAGGTATCCACAGCCTTCTGGGTCCCTTGCCAAGTCCAGCCAGGGACACTGGGCCCGAACCACGAGCTGAGCTCAGCTAGATTCTCAGGGCCCAATCCGGGCACTGAGCTCCCCTAGGGACTCTGACCCCAAAATGCATACAGAGTCCAGCTAGAATTTTTGGGCTGGGACTGCGCACCAAGATCAGCTAGGGGATTTTGGCCCAAAGTGCGTGCTGTGGTCAGCTAGAGACTCAGGTACCGAACTGCCACCAAGCTCAGCCAAAAATTCTGGATTCAAACTGCGCACTGTGTCCAACCAGAGTCTTAGAGCCGGGACTGTGCCAAAAGCTCAGCTAGAGTATCTGGGCCCAATCCATCTGCCAAGCACAGTTAGCGACTCTGACCCCATACTATACGCCAAGCTCCACCAAATTCTCCGGGGCGGAATTGTGCACCACGCTCAGCCAGGGACTCTGGACCCACACTGTGCAATGAATTTAGCCCGGGACTCCGGGCCTAAACTGTGTGGAGAGTCCAGCCAGAGTCTTAGGGCCGCCGAGCCTGTGCGCAAAGCTCAGCTAGAGTCTTTGGGCCCAACTGCCCATCAAGTCCAGCTAGAGACTCTGGGATGAATCTGTGTGCTGAACTCAGCCTGCGTCAGCATCCCAGAACTGCACGCTGAGCTGAGCTAGTGTCTTGGGCCGAACAGCTTGCTGATATGAGCTAGCGCCTCGGGTGGAACTGAGTGCTCCACCCCGCCTGCGTCACAGCAGGGGAGCTGTGGCTGAGCTGAGATAGTGCCTCAGGCAGAATTGCTTGCTGTGCTGAGCCAGTGTCTCCATGGCAGTGCGCACTGAGCTGAACCCAGGACTCTGGGACTGAACTGTTCGCCGAGTCCAGTTAGGGTCTAAAGGCACCACGCAACCCAAATCTTGCCCAGAGTCCCCTCTCCCGTAGCAACTCCCACCGGCCACCACACCAATCGCCTCCACCGGAAGGCTCTGAGCTGCAAACCTCAGTCACCGCCGCTGCTGATGCTGGTGCCGCTGCTGATGCTGCTGCCTCTACCGCTGCTGCTCTGATCTGAGAAAATCCGCATTCCTCCCATGTGCAGGGGTACACAGGTCCTCCTCACTGTGGAGCACTCCTGCTGCCATGGTGTGGGGACCTCAGTGTTCCTGGCTCAGAAATCTGTGCAATTCCCTGAATTGTTCACTGGAGCTTCCAAACACGGTCCACACTGCTCACCGCCATCTTGGATCCTGTATATGTTTTTATATTCTCCTGTCAGTTACTTAGAAGCATACAGGAAGTAGTGGTCAATATTGTCATTTTTATTAATGTATTTTATTGTGTTATTGTTATATTTTCAGGCCCATCTACTACAAATATAACCATATGAAACTGACCTTCAATCTCTGATACTGTGAGCATGTTTTATATATATTACATTTCAGCTAAATGGATTGTTTTTTAGGTTCCCTCATACTCTGTGAATAAGAGTAAATTTATGACAATGCATTGTTAATTCGATATATTATAATTTTGTAGCCAGATCAAAGATTCTGAGAACATGTTATTATATGTGAACCAAGACTTCTAATGAGACAACTGGGAAATTGTCACTTTGACAGTTCATACATGCAAAAATTTCACTGAAGAAAATGAAGTGGGTAAAAAGGCAAAAATACCATTAGACAGGAAACCCCATAGAACACACTATATTGTTCTAATACTTTAGCAAGGAATGGTTAGAAAGCTAGATTCCCTGATGTCAATACTGTTCATTAGAAAATTAAAAGTGTTTAATTTGTTCTGTATTAACAACCATGACAGTGGAAGCACTTGAAATCTTCTAAATTTCACACTCTTTTACATGTTATAGACCAACTGCTGTCATATGTAAAAACATTGAGGCTTCAGTATACGATCATTAATATTTTGTTGTGACAGTTTAACATATATAATATTTTTTGATGAAATACATACAAATAATCATTGTAATATAGTAAACAGACATAGTTACCATCTCATGGAGTGAACCACTACTTTCTAAGTATATGAGCAGAGTAACTATAATCATCCCCTATAGCAGCATTTCTGCATTCCATATAAATCTATTAGGTATATTTTGTCTTTTTATGACAAAATATTTAAATTTTCCCCCTCAAGTCTGTTTCTTTGTGTCTTTTGTGTTTTTATAGTTTCTAATGTTCTCTATTCATGACGACCTCTAGTAACCATAGCTTTATTTTAAATTTGGTATATTTTCTGTTTTGTGTTTTTGTTTAGATTTCACTTATATGTTACACCATGAAATATTTTACCAAATGTTTTTACTAGCCACATTGTCCTTCAGATTCAACTAATATTGTAACAAATGTCATTGTCACTTTGTATAAGGCTAAGTAATATTTTATCCCTGTGAATTTTTATGTATATATGCCTGACTCTGTTGTTATTAAGCAAACTACCTCACACATAAAATGTAAACAAATCTAAATAAATATTTTTTTAAAGTTTCTATAGAACTTCACTTTATTTTGGACTTTTAAAAGTGCAAAAGTATATAATATAACTAGGATATATAGCTACACTTAACACTTTTTGAAACTGTTGTGTAATAGATTATTTCTCTGATAACTTTTCAGCAGAAATTGTACAAATAAAGCCAAACATATATCTAGCCTATAGACAGCGCATTCTTCACAGTTGTGTGGAGAGCAGGGACTGACTCTTACATGAAGTCTATGCCCCCTATTTGACAACTTCCCCTTGGAGGGAAGGCCTGGTGGCACTCAGAGGAGGAGTAGGCAGCCTACTAGGATGAGACCTGATAGGCTGTGTTCATATGGTTGGGGAGTAGTCCCCTTCTGTCACAGACCTAGGGGAGGGAAGTAGCATGAAAGAGGGAGGGAGGCAGGAATGGGAAGATACAAGTGAGGGGATAACAATTGAGATGCAATCTGAATAAATTACCTTAAAAAAAGTTAGTGACACTAACAGCAAACACTTGGCTCTGCTCAACTTGTATTTGGGAAGAGATGCTTTTTGATTGGCATTTATTAGAAATCTACAAAACATTAATGTGAGGAAAAAACCCATAGATTTTAGGAGGAATTTTCCAAGAATATACAAGATAGGGAAAACAACGAAGTGAAGGAAATGACAACACAAGTCTATTTTTCAATGTTTTTTTCTAACATAACATTGATTGAAAAGATGACTTGTTGGCTAAAGCATTTACAGCAAATTTATGACTATCGTCCAGAATTTAGAAAGCACCGTTGTAACAAGTTGTGTGTCCAGTGCAGGTCTTCACTGCCTACTCTGAGTGGCTGGGGAAGGAGAACCCTTTTGCCAGTTAATTCTTTTTCCCTTTAAGTCTAGAAGGCAGACACTAGGAGTCCTGAAAGAGATCTTGCCCCAAAAAAAGGTAGAAGAAAGGAAGGGAGTGATAGAGGATCCATTTATTTTTAGATTTTTAAAGAAGAAAATATTCATTGCAATAATTTTCCCGCAGTAAGGAGCATCAACAAACACAGTATTAGTTATTTTAGTGAGCTGCTATGTCATCTTGAAATGGTAATTCTTTGTAGTCTAAAACAAAACAATACATTGCATTTTTAAGTTTTAGTTTGTCACAGATAACTAAGAATTCTTGCAAAATATATCAGAAGCATAATTCCTTGTAAAGAACCGTAGTAAAGGAAGCTGCTGGGAGTTATCATAATTTAAGGATGAATTTTATCATGTTTAAATAAAGGGGTGTCCAGGGCAATTGACTCAACCTTGTCAAATCATGAGTGTCATTCTTTCACAATCTGTGATGTGCTATCAAACTCTATGATCTAAACTGGAGTTGATACAGCCAGAATGAACTTGACACTGGTGATCCCTCTTGTTATGGAATTAAACAACAGCAAATAAATATATTATGAGCATTTTGAAGTAGATAATATGATTCCTTTTGACCTTTTGAACTATCTTTATTTTTATTTCTAACATATTTTCCATTTCATAGATAATGAAGAAGGTGAGATTTTCTAGCATATTTATAAATAATCTTGCAAGTTGGATACAACAAGAATTGAATTACATTTGATTCTTAGAGATCTCTGCAAAGTGACAAGTATACTAAATTAGGATAGGTAACTAACATCATCATTTGTTGGATGGTAAGTGACAAATGGAGCTAATGATCTTTTTTTAATTCAATCTCCTTATATACTGTATTATTTTGGACAGCCTGATAAACATTTTACATGTTAAACAACTAAAATAGATGACATATAACAATAATGGTCTCTATATATTTATTTTTAAGATAGAGGAGGTTTTAGAATGTTTTCACCAAAAATCTAATTAATGTTTAAGGTGACAAATACATTAAAACATTTTACAAAGTACACATGTATGGATCATTTTGTAATGCCATAATAGGTGTGAAACTTCAACTTTTTTCAACATCCATTAAATTTAAAGATGTGAGGTGTAAATCTTAATTAGTAAAGCATATATTATTGTACCAATATTTTCCACATGTAGAAAAAATATATTTTGCAATGTGACTAATATGAAAATGAAAACATAACTGTTATATTAAATACAATAAATTATTGAACACAGACAATATTCATGTTACTTTTAAAAATATTTTGTTCTCACATGCATGGCTATTTCCTTTAAATAATATCACATATATTAATACATTCTGTATTTTATAAAGAATCCTCAGAATAAGTTTTCTCTCTCTCTCTCTCTCTCTCTCTCTCTCTCTCTCTGTCTCTATTTCGGTCTGTCTCTCACTCTGTGTGTGTGTGTGTGTGTGTGTGTGTGTGTGTGTGTGTGTGCACAATTGTATAAATCATAGCAATTATTCTCTGTTGTTTATTGAAAAAGCTAGATTCTCCACCCAGAGTCATTACTATCCCTACTCAGAGTCACTAATGTAAGCTCACGGCAGCAATGTCTTAAGAAACTGGAGTCTAGTCCACAGGCTTAGAGAGCCTGGGGCTTGCCATCCATAGTCAGGTAGGTCTTTTCACCTCCATTAATTTCTCAGTGTGGTTCTCTGGCATCAGCATTAAGGAAACCTTTGATATATCCTTTGCTAATTAATCCTAGACATCTCTCAATATAATTCAGTTGGCAACAGAACTATTACACATCTCTATGATATTTGCACTATTGATAATATACTTAAAATATTATTCCAGACATTGATAATCCTAGAGTTCAATAAATGTAATAGAAATAGATAAATCTTTCTTCAAAATCAGTTAGCTGTTTTTTTCTGGATGTAAGTATCCTGAAGTTACTAAAAAGTCTTTCCAAATGGCATTTTGCTTAGAACAATAATAAACAATAAAAAGAATAGATTCATAAGTAAAACAGAGCATGATTAGGTTAAGATAATATTTAGCATCTAGCATATCAGAAGATTGAGTGCTTTTTGCTTAACTAAACCTCCTCTTTTTGACAAACTTATACAAAACCTCATTATGCATCTTCTCTTAGCAACACAGTGGAACTGGTTCTGCAGGCATGGGTTGGGTAAGCTAGCCCCAGGGCATGAGAGGAGGAGAACTGACCCTACCTCCCTTGCCCTGTGGTATTGGGTAGCTGAGCTACAGCAGTGCTGGAGAGCATACCTTGGTGGTTGGTGTGCTGGGGATCTGGCAGGCAGACCAACTCAGCTACTACCTAAGTCCAGATCCAGGGCTTTGAGTTTCCCTAACGCCAAAAACCACTCCATTCATGAACTGTTGGAGCTCATGAAAGGGCCCATCCTGCAGATCCAATCACTGCAATGAATATTTGCAAGTGAAGATGTGTAAACAGAGGTACGTATTGTGGGATTCACTGTGACATAATACAGCTTCCAAGATAAGATTTTTTTTTGCTTTGTTTCCGTATGTGTGTGTCTGTGTGTATGTGTGTGTGTATGTGTGTCTGGGTCTGGGTCTGGGTCAGGGCACACACATGTCCTTTTTTTTTAATTTGTGAGAGGAGGAGGTTTGAAGGGCAAAGGGTGATGTGAGGAAACAGGGAGATGAACAAGACTGGGACACATGATGTAAAACTCACTAAAAACCAATAAAAAGCTTTTTAAGAAAGGAGAAAGTGGAAAAGCTTTTAGGCAGGCAGAGTTAAGAATCAATAGTAACATAACTGACATTCGTTAATCATAATAGTTGTTCTTGTTGTTGTTGTTGTTGTTGAAATGAGAACATCTTCCTTCATGGCAAATATAAGTCTCTACAAGATCAAAACAAACCTATAATTATGAGTCAAAATTTCTAGACTTTTTTTTTCCTCATCAAAAGATACTCCATTTCTGCAAAATTTCAACATATACTTTGTGACATTAGAAAACTTGAAATAAAAAATTAGTCACCTTTTAGCTAATAGCTAAAACTGTGGACCCTCCATGCTGATGTGCCAGAAATTATTGTGTTCTAACCTTAGGAATTCAGAATGAGAAAAATGTGTGTGTGTGTGTGTGTGTGTGTGTGTGTGTGTGTGTGTGTGTGTCTGTGTGTGTGTGTGTGTGTGTGTGTGTTCAGCTATCATTAACTAACCTGGGGTCATGTGTAGAAGGAGGTCTTAATGACACACAAGTGATAGAGAGAAAGAGACGACCTGAAGCAGGTATGAAGGGATGGGTCCTGTGAAAAAGGACACAGGGCCTGAAGAATTGTTTGTACCAGCCAAGAACATTAAGGACTGAGGCCTTCCATCAGATGGTCTGGAGGCAAGGACAGGTTTCCCCTCAGCTCTCTGAGGAAGCATGGCTCCCACAGCACACTGCCTTCAGCTTTTGAGTCTGCAGAACCATGATAGGATACATTTGTTTAAATAAAAATTAGAAAAGTCCTATTTTCTCACTGATAAGGGAAAGATTAGTTAGATTGGCTGAAATGTGACTATTTTGGACAATATCACTTTAAAAAGATATTTTATTAACATTTATTCAGATTATATCTTGATTCTCATCCCCATATTTTTATCTTCCATTCTCCCCTTCCCTCCCTCCCTCTTTTGTCTTATCCCCCTCCCCTAGACCTCTGACAGAAAGGGACCTCCTGCCCAAGCAAATGACCACAGCCTATCAGGTCTCATCCAGATAGCATGCTTTCTCTTCCTCTGTATGACTCAGGGCCTCCTCCTATAAGGGGAAGTGATCATATTGGGCCACAAAGTTCATGTCTGAGGCAGTCCCTGCTCTCCTCACAACTGTGGAAAATAAGCTGTTCATTGCCTAAATCTGAACAGGATGTCTAGGTTTACTGTATGCATTGTCCTTGGTTGGTGAATCACTTTGTTCAGGCCCCCAGGATCAAGTTCCACCAGCCTATAGAAGGCATGGGAGGCAGCTCTCACCATGAACCACTCTGTCTAGTATGTGTAGAGTAGTATAGAGTTTTGAAAGCTGTTTATTTGTAATACAGCTAATTAACCAATGGCTTGGAAACATCAAAGAATACAAGCTAACAACAAATGTACAGGTTTGATTATTTCTTTGATATTTTTATCTGAAGTCTCTTCTGAAAAGAAAAAGCTGGAAAGGGAGCAAAAAGCTAGAATGTACCCAGATTACCAAAGGATGGACACCAGAGTCCAGATTCTGGAAAAAACCATAGGAAATAGATATTACTTTTACATTTATTTTATGGTCATATTTTATACAATGGTTTATTTTTCATAGAACTTCTAAATAACATATATTTATCCTCTTGAAAATTAAAGTGTTGTTATTCTCAAAGGTGGTATTTTCTTAGACTAAATTCCCTGAGTGGGTGGGTGAGTTGACCTGTTAGTATGAAGACTTGCATTAAGACAGTAATTAACTCTACATTGTTTTGGAAGCACTTGTGCTGATAATTAAGGATTTGTTGACTAGTTGGTAAGTTCAGGGGCAGGTGAAGATTACAGTATTTGATAAGCCTAACCAGGCTCTTTCATGATAATCATCTTTTATACTTTAGGGACTCTTTCATATGTTGAGATAGATGCCCTAATATTATTAGCTATGCTACTTACTTTGTGAAGTTGCTAATTGTCTGTAATACACTAATTAGCATGTGTATAAAAATGAGGTCCTTTATTGCTTCTGATTCTCTAAGCAGAAAGTTTTCCAATTAGTAAAATTAAAATGTTTTTAAAATTAGTATAGCTATTTTTAGATTGGATTAAAAAAATTCTTCATACAAAAATAACTTTGACTTGTGTTATATCTTGAGAATAAGTGATCATTCCTTTGAGTGACTTGATGCTGGGTTTTAGTGTTAAAAGGCAGATGACAGTAATGTTCATTAATTAATTTATTACTTTGCCTCATAATTGTTCCTGTGTTTCTCAGAGTGCCTTAGGATTTACAAATATAGAGTATAATAAATAAGCAGTGCAGATGTCTTTCTTCAAGTTTAGGAACAGGAAAGTGCTATGTAAATGCACATTACAAGTTACTCTGAGTTTCTTAGTTTCCACCCAAGAAAATGTGGAGTAAATCTTATTTAGCTCTTTAGCATTAATATATAGTAAGGAACTGTGACCAAAGTTAGAATAGATATGAGAGTTATTATTGCTTCTCAGACCCAATCAATCTCCAAGGATATCTTCTCTATTTAAATAAATAAATAATAAATAAATAAATAAATAAATAATGAGGGAAGGGAGGAAAAGTTGGTATAATCAATGTGATTTTTCCTACCACCCTTTGTCATTTCCCTCCATGTTCTACAATACTATTAAAAACATATCCAGAACCTATCATCTCTATGAAGCCAAACTCCTGTCTCATAATATGCCATGATTACTCTTTTTTCTACCTTTACATTTCTCTTTTCTGATATGGTGATTAAGGACCACTTCTTAAATTTTCTTATTTCCTCAAAAACAATAACAGGTTTGTAATGGTCTCCATGACTCTTTGGCTGTGCCATCTCTACCTGGGATTTTTATTTGTTTAGTTCAAAACATATATGTCTTACCTTATTTTTGGCTCACGAGTCTCAGTTCCCAACTTTTCAACTGTTAAAAGTGTCATTGAATGCTTTGTGACAACTCTGTTTAAGATTGAAATCTTTCTACAAGAGTTCCTATAAAATATTCCACTTTTCTCTTAAATCTCTCATTAACTGTCATAAGCTTTTTGTTAGCACGTGTGATATTCATAGGGAGAACACACTGCCTACTTGTTTATAGAAAATTGGAGGGCTTCATATGTTGATAAACATCATGTGCTTGAGGCATTCAGTATCACAGATCATTCCTTTTTCATACTATTATAGTTATTTAAAAACCTTACCTTATTATATGCACAAACAAAATACAAAGAGCAATAAATAAATGAAAGGAGAGAGAAGTGGGTAACAGAGAGGGAGGAAAGGTAAAAGAGAGGAAAATAAAGTGGGACACCCCTTCAGCCTGAATATTTGTGAAAATAAGAATTATGACAACATTAATTGGTATTTGCTCTTGCTTTATTAATACATTCACTCTTGGTGCATATAAACTAAAATATCACATCCTTAGATAACAATAGGGGAACATGATGCCAGTTCTGCTATTATGCCACGGTACTCATCCACCATCAGCCTCAGGCACTCATACTGAGCTTATTCCAGCCTTTGCATGGGTGTCCAAGTCAAGTACCACTGTGTGAAAGCTTTCCCTCATAATCATATTTAACAATTTCAATTTATTTTTCTCTTGTATCTTCACAATCTGCCTTTATTATGATTTTCTAATCTATGACAATTGTACTTTTTCTATCAGTTTTAGTTAAAAAGAATCTAGGTGTAAGAATATCCACTATCTGTTGTTGGATGGACCAATGTTACCTGGGAGTCCACCAGAAATCACCAATGTAATCTTCCTTCTAAGTCAATCAAGTTCATGAAAGAGGTCTGGTTTTCACTCTTCTCACTTCTCAATGATGTCGAAACACTGATGATTAGGAACAAAATGGTTTGTGTGGGAAAAATAGCAGTGGAGGACAGACAATTGCTGACTCTCACAAAACAATGTGAATTTCTATTCATGGTTCTTGGAGTACAAGAAATTTCACTTTCTTTATTTCCCCCAAAATTAACTATGATGCTTAGCTGCTATTCTGTAAGAAAATGCTTTCTTATTTCCTCTCACTTGACTTTAAAATAACTGTTTTGAACATGACCTGTTTGTCAGAAGATTCGAATATTTAGCATTATACTTAAAATGAAAGAAACCCCACTGAGTTTCAGCTTTTGACATAAGGCGTATGCATCATTTTAGATGAGGGACATCCAGATATAGGAAGTGAAGAGCATTAGGTGCTTTGATGAAGTTGTTATCTTGCAGTCCAAGTATCGACTTTTTGTAGCATAAATGGAAAATGAACACAATTCCTGAGTATTCATGATAATTACCTAAAAGAAATAGGTTGAATTTATAAAGCTGATTCTCTTTGCAGCAAAATAAAGATGAAACATTTTAGACACTCTATTTGTGCCCACTCTTTATAATACTGACTTTTTAAAATGAGTTTTTTAGGATGTAGTCTAAAAGCATAAGAGGGATTTAAGAAATATCGGATAGTGCCATATGTTTGAAGTAAAAGAATTCTTTGATACAACGCATGTAGCATTCAATAGAGGAAAACAAAAGGAGTATTTATTTTTCAATTGCAGTTCATTTGAATGGAAAACAAAAATATGTATGTCTGTGGTTTTCTTCAACATTACACATATATGTTAAATATATAGCTCTATACATAGATTAACTGTCATATCCTATATATACCTTAATTTTTTGTCTATTTTTCTGACCCTATATTTTGCATGTTTAAAATACTTTTTGTTTAACTTCAAATACATTTTAATAACACAATACTGCCTATAAGTCATGTAATATAAACCTGTGATGTTATATACAACAGGTACATATAACACAGTTTTATGATGGAATGCTTTGAGGTAGAAGAGTGTAAACTCAAACAAAATAGAATGTGTGAGTTGGATGATTGGCTCTGTGGTATAGATATCTTCTTCAATACATGTACAAGAAAAAAACAAGGAATATCTATATTTAAACAAACATTATGTTCTTTCTTAGCACAGTTATGAAAACTATACTATGATAACTACTTTCACAGCTACTATATTGCATATGGAATTATGATTTTCTATTATAAAATTTCCATCATAAATTTTCTAAAAACTAATTTATTCAGCCAAAGATGATGCTCTAACATTATAGAGAGTGTTGCATGACTGTTCAGGCAGTAAACTGTCTCAGTCATTTTTTTCATTTTGGAACCTGCCAACCTCCACTTCTGGTTCACTCAAGCATTTAACTTTTATTCCATCTCAAGTCTCTGATGGGTTTGAAGACCAGATAGTTTAGTCTTACAAACAAGTTTAGTTGGTTAGGGCATAAGATCTTTTTAGATCAAGATAAATGGTTTAAGTTAATAGAGATGAGATATGATAGATATTGACTTTATTCAGATTTTTGACCCACCAAAGTAGGAAGGATGGTTGCTTTGGGCTTGACAAATGCAAATGGCCAAATCACTATGACTGTGACATTCATATAACTCATGATTGTCTCATGGTTCTTCCTGCTGTGTATAGTTTGTCTTATCCATGCGTAGTAACATAAATGTATATGTTATAAAGAATCATAATAAAATAATTGAAAAAAATGTATTCAGGAAAATTCGGTTATATCTTATGCAGGAATACCATTTACTATGTGGTGCTTTAAAATGTGTAGGCATTGCTGTCAATGGGTGGGAGTTTCCAGAGTTGTTTTCTTGTGGGTTTTGAGCGCAAAAAGTCTACCTTCTTACCTGGTAGGATTTCCCTGTGTTCTTGTTTCTTAAAAGAAACATTAGGAACTGGAGATATAGATCACTTTGGAGTATGTTCACCTATCATTCATTAAGGTCTGGGTTTGATCCCAAGTACCACATCAGCCTGCATGGCTTGTCATATAACTAGCACTAGGAAGGTGGAAGCAGATGAATTAGAAGTTTATATGATGAGTTCCTGTATAAATTCAGCAATAAGTAATGACTAGGATGCACAAACCATGAGAATAATTTTATTAATCAAAGCTATAGTACACTCAAGATAGTTAAGTAATAGCGTAGCTATAGCACTGGATTATATTTAGGGAAATGTTTATGCTATTTTATTAATATTTTGCAATTCCATTTATTAATGTAATGCATTTAGGTAATATTCATTCATATCTTCATCTCTAATTCTTTCTAGACTCCTGCAATACATGCCTCTTCTAAGCAGTTTTTGGTTTTTCAGTTTTTTTTATATAATACACTGAGTCCAGTTGGTATATAGGAGTAGGATACCATCAGATGGAACATGGACAAGCCCTTGTGGGTCCCATTTCTGAAGAAAGCTTGCTTCCCTTTCCCATAAAGCTATTAACTGACAGTTTTTTCTCATACAGACATGATATCTTCTGAGCATCTACGCTCCTCAAGGTTGAGTGTTGTTTTTCCATATGCTGGTCTGTCTGTACTGGCAAGCACAGTTCCTGTGTGGTCATTAATATCCAGAAGACATTTCACAAATCTTCTCTGATCTGTGACTCTTACTATCTTTCCACCTATATTGTGTGATGTTCCATGAGCCTCAGGGGAAGCAGAGTTAATATAAACAACCCATGTATGATTGAGCACTTTGCAGTGATCGATTTTATATATTGACCACTTGTGAGACTCTATATTAGCTAATATCTGATGCCTAAGAAAACTTTTCCAATGAAATCTTAGAGTACCATGTATCCAAGGGTATAAAGATAGATTTTTAGAAGGCAATTGTATATTCTATTAATTTTAAAAAAATCATATTATTAGGGGCTATAGCCTCTTAGACATGGGGTTTTGGCCACATTGATAGCACCAGGCATTATTTATCACCTGCAAAGTGGGCCTTATATCTGATAAGATAGTTATCAGTTGTTTCTATAAAGTTCCTGCCCATATTGCTCCCATGAGTATATCTTACAAGGCAGGTCTTAATTTTAGCTGGCCAAGCTTACAAATGTATATGAATATTGATGGCTTTCTTCACCAGGGGAAGAAACTGGTTGGGAATTTTGGGAAGTTTCCATGAGCTCCTGCCTCTCTCAATATTATTGGTATCTTTTGCTTCAACTACTGAACTTGCTAAGTGTGTCCAGCTTTCTTTTTGCTTCCTATGCCTATCCAAAAAATCCAAGATTCAGGAAGAAGGGCGAACACTAATAAGAAATAAAGACTCCAAGATTAGGCAAAATCACATATATAGATAAAACATAAAATGATTTGGAAGAAAATGATGACATTTGCTTGACCATTTTCTAAGGCTACATTGATTATATTGGTCAACAAATTATGCTGCAGTTCAGGGCAAAGACAGGAGAACTTTTATTTGTAACCATCTAGGTGACAGTTTAGATGAGATGTTTTGTCTCAGGAAGGAGACTATCTCTGTTCTACCGTGAAGATGTGGCAAAAGAAACACATGGATGCTGAGTTGTTCATCTTAGACTTGCTGTAATTGAGACCGGAGATGATAGATGAATGTGCTGGATAACACGTCAGATCTCAGCTGTTGTTTCGTATCAGCATAGATGAATTATGATAGAGTTCTGAAAACTAAAGTTCCCTACACCAACACAAGAATTCTAGTGACTGTGGCAAGGGTAATTTCAAGTAGAGATTTAGGTCTAATTGAGATGAACATATGCGAGAGGTACAGAAGGAATATGGCAACTCAATATATTCTTTCTTCATATATTTTGATGTATGCAATAGAACATTTATGGAGACTTGAATGTGATAAACTGAGGTCTATTGGGAGAGCCAGGTACTTAAAACAGTACAGAAAATCACATATACAAAAGAGAAACACCAATTTTTGTTTTTAAATATATTTTATTAATTTATTCATATTACCTCTCAATTGTTATGCCATCCTTTGTATCCTCGTATTCCTCCCTCCCTCCCATTTTCCCCTTACTCCCTTCCCCTATGACTGTGACTGAGGGGGACCTCCTCCCCCTGTATATGCTCATAGGATATCAAGTCTCTTCTTGGTAGCCTGCTATCCTTCCTCTGAATATCACCAGGCCTCCCCATCCAGAGGACGTAGTTAAATATGGGGCACCAGAGTTCATGTGAAAGTCAGACCCCACTCTCCACTCAACTGTGAAGAATGTCCTGTCCATTGGGTAGATCTGTGTAGGGGTTCGAAGTTTACTGCATGTATTGTCCTTGGCTGGTGCCATAGTTTGAGCAGGACCCCTGGGCCCAGCTCTGCCCATCATTGTGTTATTCTTGTAGGATCTAGGACCCTCTGGATCATTCTAGTTCCCCATGCTCCCATGCTTCTCTCAGCTAGAGTCCCAATAAATCATGTTTCTCAGTCAGAACTGTAACACAAGCCAGTAGACAGAAAATCTTTTTGAGAAATTAACTTTTGAGTGATGGGATAAATTTACAGTTGAGCTTACCCTGGGAACACCTTATCTACTTATATTTTAAGTAATGTATTCAAAATGCAGAGTCTCTTTCATTTCAATGCTTAAATTTGGAGAAGATCCCTAACTGTTTATCTATCTGGATTTACATATCTATTTATCTATATATTGATTTGATCATCTACACAGAGATATGTATTGTAGGCTTTGACCCTTTCCAAACCTACATTATTTGGGGTTCTTTAATTCTTGCACATCTTTCCAACCCACCTACCATAGATAGGAGAGAAAGGAGGTTTATGTGAATAGAAGAAATAGACCTTTTTTTATACTCTGTTCCTTGGAGTGATTCCCCTGGTAAAGTCCAGCAGGATTTCAGCAGACTAGTAATTCAACAAAAGTTGCTGCTGGAACCTGGAATAGTAGCCAGAAAGTGGAGCAGCTGCTGGACCACAGAGCAGCACTTGGAATCCAAAGTAGCTAGTGCAACCCAGAGCCTTGGAGCATTCTCTCGAGCGGTCTCTCTAGGAGCATCTCGAAGTGGAGCTATGGACAGCCAAACAATAACAAGACCCAAAAAGCCCCACCTCCTGGTTTGGTCTCATATATGTATCTCCTCTCAGAGTCTGTACTAGGATGTGTATCCGCTGCCAAAAACCAAGCCCTTACATAAGGTGGTTCATCTTCTAGTGGATAACCATCACCTGATCTCTCATAAGTCTGTTCCCCATCCCACTCTTGGGATCAAAACAAAAAACAAATTTACCTCCATTACATATCCTATACTTGGGAACAAAACAAAAACATGTTTATATCAAATAAATATACAAAAAAAGAGAAAGAAAATATTTAGAAATGTCAGATTATGACAAAGAAAAGTGTTAACAATACCACCTAACTTTTTTCCTGATATGCCAAGAGATATGAAAAGAAGTGATCGCATAAGGTGGTCTCAAAATTGTTGAACATGTATGTGTCTCATGAAAAACAACAACAGCAGCCAAAGCCTTGAAGGTTAGGCACAGCTATTCTAGATCTTGGCTTGTGGGGCTAGTGTACTGGCAGAGGCTATGCAAGCACCGACTGGCAATTCTAAACTTACTTTGATGGGTATTAAATACATTTTTAGGTCAACCTTTGAAGTAGAGATTAAATTCATCACTTTTCCAGATACTGTGTTTTTTGTTTTTTGGGTTTATTTTTTGGTTGTTTATAAAAATAATTAGAAAAAAACCTCAGTTGTTGACCTAATGGTTAAGGGGGAACCTGCTTGCAGTGGAAACAAGGGGGCTTGATTCTGGTCTTTAGGAGTGAAATAAAGGTAAAAAAGAGGACAGATCTCACAAAGTTGTCCACTAACCTTCACATCATGTCATGCATTCCCCCCCTACACATCATTCATACACACACACACACACACACACACACAATATAACATGGTTTTAGAAAGAAAATTCAATTCTTTCTGCTTATATTTTACTGCCAAGCTTCTATTTTCAATGAAAATTTTCAAAATTCATAGAAAATTACACATCTATTTTTTAAGCTAATAACCAAGATAAGCAAGCTAAATTTGGTTAAGAATCTTGACTCATGTTATTAAATTTATTTTCAGTTGTAACCCTGACTGCCTGGAGTACAGTGTCTACAGCTATTCCACGTAAGCAATACCTTTTGTTAAATATTTCCATAATATAAAATCATTCAGAAAAAACTCCTTTCAAGACTAATTCTTTCATTAGAAAAGTAGAATTCAAACTATAACTATTCGCAGATGATATGATAGTAGGTATAAGGGAACAAAAAAAATTCTATCAAGGAACTCCTCCAGCTGATAAACACTTTCAACAAAGGGGCTGGATACAAAATCAACCTAAAAAAATCAGTAGCCCATCTGTATACAAGTGACAAAAAGGCTGAGAAAGAAGTTAGGGAATTTACACCCTCCACAATAGCCACAAATAATATAAAGTATCTCGGCGTAATTCTATCCAAGAAAGTGAAAGATTATATTAAAAAACTCAAATCTCTGAAGAAAGATTTTGAAGAAGATTTCAGAAGATGGAAAGATCTCTCATGCTCATGGATCAGAGAATCAACACAGTAAAAATGGACATCTTACCAAAAGCAATCTACAGATTCAATGTAATTTCCATCAAAATACCCACAAAATTCTTTACCAACTGGGAAAGATCAAATTTCAACTTCATATGGAAAAACATAAAGCTCAGAATAGATAAAACAAATCCGTACAATAAGAGATCTTCTGGAGGAATCTCCATCCTGGATCTCAAGCTGTACTAGAGAACAACAGCATAGTACTAGCACAGAATAGACTGTTTGTCAATGAAATCGAATCAAAGATCCAGAAAAAAACTCATATACCTATGCACACTTGAATTTTGACAAAGAAGCCAAATCTATACAATGGGGGGAAAAGTGCATCTTCAACAATTGGTGCTGGTCTAACTGGATGGCTACATGTAGAAAAATAAAAGTAGATCCATATCTATCACTCTGCAGAAAACTGAAGTCCAAATGAATTAAGGACTTCAACAATTTGTATGGGAGGATACAAGGGATGGCATAACAATTGAGATGTCATATGAATAAATTAATAAAATATTTAAAAATGCAATTGGACCCATATTTGTCACCATGCACAAAAATCAAGTCCAAGTGGATTAAATACCTTAACATAAAACCAGAGACACTAAATCAGTTAGAAGAAAAAGTGGGGAAGAGCCTGGAGCACATTGGCACAGGAGACAACTTCCTGAACAGAACACCAACAGCCCAGGCCTTAAGGCCAACAATTAATAAATGGGACCTCAGGAGGCTGAGAAGCTTCTGTAAGGCAGGAGATACTTTCAACAGAACAAAGTGACAGCCTACAGAGTTCGAAAAGATCTTCACCAACTCTTCATCTGACAAAGTTCTAATATCCAAAATATATAAAGAATTCACAAAATTAAACACCACCAAACCAAATAACCCAATTGAGAAATGGGGCTTGAAACTAAACAGAGATTTCTCTATAGAGGAATATTAAATAACAGAGAAACACTTAAGGAAATGCTCAATATCCTTAGTTATCAGGGAAGTGCAACTCAAAATAACTCTGAGATTCCATCTTACACCTATCCGAATGGCTAAGATAAAAATCTTAGGTGACAGAATATGCTTGTGAGATTTGGAGAAAGAGTAATACTCCTCCATTGCTGGTGGGAGTGCAAGCTTGTCCATCCACTATGGAAATCAATCTGGTACTTTCTCAGGAAATTGGGAATAACTCTCCCTCAGGACCCAGCCATACCACTCTTGGGATTATACCTGAAAGATGCTCCACCATACAACAAGGACATTTCCTCAACAATGTTCATAGCACCTTTATTTGTAATAGGCACAATCTTGAAACAACCTAGATGTCCCTCAAGTGAAGAATGCATAAAGAAACTGTGGTACACTGCACAATGGTATACTATTCAGCTATTAAAAACGAGGAAATCTTGACATTTGCAGGCAAATAGAGGGAACTGGAAAAAATCCTGAGTGAGTTAACCCAGACCCAGAAAGGCATGCATGATATATACTCTCTCATAATCAGATATTACCCACATAATACAGGATAACTACACTATAAAACAGAGTCACAATTATCAACCAAGGACCATGTATGATGTGGACCTAGACCTACTGCTCAGATGTAGTAGCACAGTCTCCTTGTGGATCCCGCATGTGAATTGTAGGGACTACTTCAGACATGCACTCTGGCCTCCGAACTTAGATCACTTCCCTCTGGCAAGATGGCCTTCCCAGGCTACAGAGGAAGATGTTACAGCTAATACAGATGAGACTTGATAGGCTGAGGTCAGCTATTTGGAAAGAGGGCTTCCCTGTCTGAGTACTCTGGGTTGGAAGGATAAAGGATGAGGGAGGGAGGGGGTATCTGGAGGGATGAGAGAGGGGGCTACAATCAGGATATGAGGAATTTAAACTTCAGAACAAGCAGGTAACTTATATTGGTAATTCCAACATATAGGCCTAGCTCTAAGGCTGGCTGAAACATGAATGTCTAGGCATAGACAATGCAATAGAGCCCTTATGAATTACTATTTTTTGCCATTCTTCATATGGCATGAATAGGGATTTACAGATGTCTTCTTTTCCTGCTCATACAAAGAGCAGAAATCTAGTCTTAATTGTTCTGTGCATCACGTACACATTTTATACACTTATAATTTTAGGACTGTATAATGCTTGTGAGAAATTATGTTTTCAGAACAAAAGAACCAGACACTGACATTGGATCAGACCTGACAGGATGCATTCCTCACAGCATGCTAGATGTTGGCATCCTGTTAGGAGAAAGGGATTGAAAAGAAAGAAGGGGAAACATAAAAATATATAGGGAAGATAGAACTTAATGCTTCAACTGTCATTCACAAGGTTTTTTAATTCACTGACATAGAATTTTGTGTATAGATATAAAATAAGTTTAATTCTAGTTACAGTGATATAGAATTCAAGTGTAAGATTATTCTTCACAAACACTGGATCAGACTTGGCACGATTCATTTCTTTCAGTATGCTGAACACTGACATCCTGTATCCTTCATGTTCCAGTACCAAGTGCTTCAATTGTTGTTCCTCATCAGAACATGACAGCTCCCAGGCCACTTTCAAAGAAAGCTTCCAATCCCAATTGGTCCAGCATTTCAGACTGTCCCACACAGGACTCTAATTAAGCCTGGAATTTCTCAACGTTTAGAAAGTGGACTACAAATGCTATTCCTATCTTGTTTACCCATTTTCCCAATTTTATTTCAGTCCCTAAAAAAGTATTATTCATCCCAAATCACCAGGAAGAAACCTTAAGAGAATGACACCCCATTTCCTTTAAGGGGCGTTGTATAGGTTTTTGGTTGCTTTTTGGGGCTAAGAGGGCTATTATCAATGGAAGTTACTTACAAGTTATTAATGCCTGAATTGTCAATCACATGATTTTTTCACTGGTGTAGAATTTGTATATAGATACAATATAAGTTAAATTCTAGAAACAGTGCTATAGATATATATGTATATATAATGTACATTATAAATATATTTCTACTTTAATATGAAGTAATGTACCCATATAACTCAATCATAAAACAAGATTTACTTCCAATACTCTGTAAGTGCTATTGCAGGTTGTTTAAGATTAATAATTTATACTTTATTAATTTAAAAAGTTATGTTTAACTTATTTTAAATTACTAATAAATCTAATAAGAGACAATCTTTTCTTTTTCATAGAATAAAAAAAATTCCAAGTATGTATATATCAATAATAAAATGTATATCAGTTTTTTTGAATTTCTTATTATTTACATAATATTCGTAGTTTAGGATTAGCTGTGGGAAAAGTGAATTTTGGCTTTTATGCCAACTATTTTCATTGGAGTCTAAAATCACCTAAAATGAGACAGTAATAACAAAACATACTTAACTGAATCTTTACAAGTCTTCCAGTTTATCTAAAATGCAGATTTATTTGTTAATAAAACAAAAATGCTTTGTAGTAATTATTTTTAAATTTTTGTCAGTTTGCCACATAGCAGTGTCATCTAGGAAGAGGTAGTCTCAATTGAGAAAATACCCCTAAAACCTTGCATGAGCTGCTTTGTTTTTTTTTTTTTTTTTTAAGATTTATTTGTTAAGTATATAATGTTTTGCCTGCATGTATTTCTGCATGAGAGCACCAGATCTCATCATAGATGAGCCACCATGTGGTTGCTGGGTATCGAACTCAGGACCTTTGGAAGAGCAGGCAGTGCTCTTAACCTCTGAGCCATATCTCCAGCCCCATGAACTGCTTTGTTCATGGTCTTTACTATAACAATGGGAAAAAAAGACAAAGCAGGGAAATATGTATGTATGTGTTGATATAAATCAGCTTTAAGTGTTTTGGTATAACTGAGTAGAGATCTCATTTGTGATGGTAGGCAAGAGAAGGAAGCTGAAGCAGTCAGGCTTCCCTGGAAGAACTTGGAAGTATGAAACTTCTGATATTGTTGATAGTGTTTTCAGTTGCTACACTATAGTGTTCAATGGCATAAGTTTCAATTTATAATGCAGTTTCAAATTATAATATTTTCTAGTTATGGTGATATTTTAGATTACAGTCACACAGAATTTATAGATTTGAAGACTCCTTGTTTACATAGATACACACTTTATTATAATGTAAAATAATAGTATATCTCAGAAAATACTTAATCTCCTGAGATTTTAACTTGCAGGTTTGTGAAACAGTGTCAGTTAATAAGAAAAACAGTTGTAAACAATATTATAAATACAAATGAATGTTAATCTTTTCACATTTATAGTGACGTTTTCTGGTTTATTTTATGGTGATGCTTATGTGAAGGGAGAAGCATGCCTTTTGTAGATTAGAGTCTTAGCATTCACTGGAGCTTGAGTTATGGACAGGTTGTGTTCAGTTGAGGTATGTGCTGGAAACATATCTCAGTTCTTCTGCACGATCAGTACACTCATAAATGCTAAGTCAACTATCCCATTCCAAAGGATTATTTGTTCATGTGAATATTCATCTAAATATTCATCCAATTTATTCCTCCAAATATTCACAAATAATCTGGAAAGCACCAAAAATGGGTGGGTGGGGGGAGCA
Organism: Acomys percivali; assembly: GCA_907169655.1. NCBI lineage: Eukaryota > Metazoa > Chordata > Mammalia > Rodentia > Muridae > Acomys > Acomys percivali. The sequence goes on along the minus strand of OU015751.1, from coordinate 82,864,004 downwards.
CCGACTTACATAAAACCAAGGTTAGTAAGAAATGTAACATCTAACGAGGTGTACCAATGTAAATCAAGGAATGACATAAATTTAAAAATGTGTAATGAATAGTAATAGAAATAAAAATAGTATATGGTGAGATTTGATCTTAGAAAGTAATAGTCAATAAGCATGAATTAGAAAAAAATTGTGATGAAAATCAAGTCATGGAAGAACAGTATACATTAAACTAAGCAGAAAACCAGCTTTTGTTTTTTTCTTTTTGTTTGTTTGGTTTTTTGTTTTGTTTTGTTTTGTTTCCTACCATTCTTTCCAGAATACATTGATAAGAAGAAAACGTTGGGGTAGACAGATAGATTGAGACTTAGAACAATTGCTGCGCTTCCAGATTATACAACCTTAGGTCTAGCACCCACAGAAGCTCACAAAGGCTTGCAAACCTAACTGCAGAAGCCCTCTTCTGGTTCAATAGACAACCATCACACATTCACATACCCACACACAGAAACATATATGCACAATTAATGTTATTAAATTAAATCTTTTAAATAAAAGAAAGACTTTAGGTATAACTGTTTACAGTCGGTACAAGTATCTGAATGATGCTATATATAAAAGATATATGTGACTTTTAAATGGTTCTTTTTGTTTTTTGTTTTTTTTTATGATGTGAATAATGGTCTCTATAGGCTCATATATTTGCATTCTTATTCACTTGGGTGTGTATTATTTGAAGGAATTAGGAAGTATGGTTTTGTTGGAGGAAGTGTGTCACTGGGATGGGCTTTGAGAGTCCAGGACTTAGTGCTAAGGCCAGCATTTCTTTTTTCCTGATGCCTGTGAAACAAATGTAGAACTCTCAGCTATTTCTCCAGCACCGTGTCTGCCTAAGTGCTGCCATATTTCTGCTGTTTTTATAATGGACCAAACTTCTGAAACAGTACACAAACCCCAAATAAATGCTTTGCATTAGAGGAGTTCCTGTGGCCATGGTATCTCTTCACAATAGATCACTAAGAAAGAAATAGGTATTAAAAAGTGAGGTCTTGTTAAAGATGTGAACATGCAGAATGTAGATTTTGGATTAAAAAATCAGTTGAAAGATTTTAGTGGGATTTAATGGGCTATACTCATAGTAGTAATTGAGTGGAGGACACTGGTGTTGAGAACTGTGTAGATTGTGATGGCCCAGTTCAAGAGGTTTTACAGGAAACTTTAATAAGTGGCCTAGAGAGCATTCTTTTGATAAAATTGCAAACAAGTCACCTTTGTTTTGCAACTGTCAAAAAATCTGCCTGGGGCTAAATTGAAGGCTTTGGGATTAATGGCTTTGGAAGAGATTTCAGGATAGCCTGCTATTCATGTGTTGTGTAATTACCAGTGGCTACTGTTACATAGATCTATAGTGAAAAGAAGCAATCTGGTGTTAAATGAAATGGTGATTTCAGGACAAGACCCACTCTGCCAAATTCCAAACTTATGAAAAGGATTTAAAGGAAAGCTTAAACAGTGGAGGAAACCATTAAAACAGAAAACAAATGAAGATGTCATTGAACAAAGGGGCCAAGTTCCATCCCCCAGAAAGCAGCTTGGCATCTTCAGCCATGTGGTGGTTTTGGCTCTAGAGTCAAAGATACAAGAAAGTGATTGAAGATTCTCTCTATGTGGCTAAGCAAAGCCACTTCATGTAAAAAAAAAAAAAAATATGTCAATGGTGTCCCTGTACAGAGGCTCAGAGATTCAATGCATAAAACTGTAAAGGTGAAGCATAGATTTTATTGGAGACATCAAGATGATGTGGATGCTAGAGTCATAGTATCACTACCAGGAAGAGCTGCTTGGAAAGGTGGAAACAGGTCATGAAAATAGCAAAAGAGAAGGAACTGCGTCACAGTCAACAAAGCTGAAATGATCTGGAGACCTGAAGAGCCCTTTGACATCACACATGGAGATGCAGAATTTGGAGTTTGCCCAGCTGGTTTTTGGTCTTGCTTTGGTTTACTATTTTCTCTCTAGGCTCCCATTCTTTTGTTTTGAAATGGTAATGTATATTCTGTGCCACTGTTTGTTGGAAGTATGTGATCTGCTTTTTTTATTTTGTTTTGGCAGGGACTATACTTAAACGATTGTCTTGAGTCTCAGAGGAGAAGTTGATCTTTAGACTTTTAAACAGTTTTGAAAACTTTAGAGACTATGGGGACTTTTGAAGATAGACAATGCATTTTTGCATTATGATAAGGCTCTAAGCCTGAGAGTAGTGAGTAGTGAGTAGAATGTGGTGGTTTGAATAAAAAAGCGCTTGATAAGCTCATAGATGTGAATGTTTATTCACCAGGAAGTGGCAGTAATTTGAAAGAATTAGAAGCTATGGCCCTGTTGGAGGAAATGTGCCACTAGATGTAGTCTTTGGGGCTTCCTAGGTCTAATTCAAATTCTGTGTCTCTCTTCCAGCTGCCTGAGTATCTGGATGTAGACCTCTCAGTGACTTCTTGAACAACATGCCTGCCTGCCTGTCTTCATGTGCCCTACCAGGATGACAATGGAATAAACCTCTGAGACTGTAAGCAAATTCCAATTAAAAACTTTTCTTTATAAGAGTTGCCATGGTCATGGCGTCTTTTCACAGTAATAGAACACTGACTAAGGCGATTTTGACATGTGTTAATATTTAGATAAATAAAAATAGCACTATTTAAAGACATAAATATAAAAACAGCCCTGCAGCATAGGTAAAAAGACTGTAGATAGAAGGAGTGTAAGGAGAGATCTCTGTGATGCTTCCTGGTTCTGGTATGTACCTAAGGCAGCTTGGACATTGTAGCTTTAGAGTTCTGAGAACAATGATATACAGAGGACCAATTTCCTTGAGCTTCAAGCCAAACAGACCTGGTGATTTAAAACTCTACTTTGTCTGATTTCAGATTATGAATTTAATTAGATTTAAAAGAAAAGGAGTAGAAAACAGATGATTAGAAACAAAATGACAATAGATTCAGAATTGAGACAAATATGAGAGGAAAATAATGCCCTTCTTTTAGGACTGGAGATAAGAGAAGCCATTTCCTGCCACAATGCTTCCTTTCCTTTTTTCTCTTCCTTCCTTCCTTTCTTCCTTCCCTCCTCCCTTCCATCCTTCCTTCCTTTCTTTTCAGTTTGATTTTTTGTGTTTGCTTTTTTGTTTATTTGATTTTTTTTCATGATAAGATTTACTTGTTTTAGCTGTGGCTGTCTTGGAACTCATTTTGTAGACCAGGCTAGCCTCAATCTCAAAGCATTCTGCCTGCCTCTGCCTCCCGAGTTCTGAGATTAAAGGCATGCACTACCACTGCCTAAATCTGTATTTTAGAAAATTGTGGTATCTGCAAAATATTTACTTTTTTAGGTGAAAACTATATTAAAGTTTTAATGCAGACAAGAGAGTATTCTATGGGTCCTTAAAGTCTAATTATAAAATTGTATAGATGATGACAATATTGTTTGTATAGAATTGACTCCTGTGAATTTACTCATTCAGATATATTTAATCTAGATTACTTATCAATAATATCAACTACAATACGACAACACTTATTTCGTGAGGGTTATAAATGCTATGGATTCTTCTAGTGCCTGGTATTCTTCAAAAATTAAATATTAAAAGTAGAGTTGTTCACACATTAAACAATTTCTCTGGGTGCCTGACTTCTAGAAAGAAAAAAAACCAATATAGAAAAATTAGTACCTTTCAACTTTAAAGTCAAACTGTATTTGTATGTGGCTGTCAGCAATTAGGTAAGTGATTTTAACAAGGCAATTAAATATCTCTGCTCTGTGCTTCCATTTTATAAAGAAATATATGAAAGAGCCTTTAAATAAGTAAAAGGTTTATAGTAGGCAAAGGCTGCTGGATGTTTACTATTTTTAGCTGCACATAAGCAGTAGCAGGGTTGGAATGTCACAGCAATGGATATAAGATCTGCATTTGTCTGCTGTAGCCCAGTTTAGTGTTGACAAATGGTTTCATCATAATAACATTGGGTCTTTTACTACAGCAATGAAAACATGAGATAAATTCCTTCTTCTTACTAGAAATGGGTGCTAATAAAATGTTACTTCCTGGCATTTAAATTAGTGCCTAATATTGAAGTTATCTTCACCTTCTCGATTCCCTTTCAGTGGATAATAGGCTTCTTAATTTTTATTTTATGATCTGTTTGTAAATGTAGCCCCTTTACCTCTAAAATGACATTAAACTTGTAACTCTTGCAGACCTTTGTTTAAATAATGGTTTGCTTTCAGTAGGATAGCTATTCTTCAACAACCTAAATACAAACCCATTTTACACACCCTCTTATGTTGTTAATATCACATGTTATAGCATGCATACCTTTTTATTGAATTATTATATCTGGCATTCCCTAGTGACAGAAATCTGTGCCACATATTTCTTTTAATCTCAAGTCCATATTCTACTAATTGGGTCTTTCTGTCTATAGTGTTTTAGGGTCTATATTGCTGCAACGAAACCTCATGTCCAAAAAGCAAGTTGGGGAGGAAAAGGCTTCTGGACCATAGTCCATTGTTGGAGGAAGTTACAACAGGAACTCAAGCAAGGCTAGAACCTGGAATCAGGGGCTGATGCAGAGGCCCTGGAGGTGTGTTGCTTACTGGCTTATCTCTCATGGCTTGGTCAGCCTTTCTTATAGATCTCCAGACTACCAGCCTAGGGATGGCATCACCCACCTTAGGCTGTGACCTTTCTTCCTCTTGATGACTAATTTAGAAAAATGCCTTACAGCTAGATTTCATGGAGGCATGTCCTCAAATGAAACTCCCTCTTTTGTAATGACTCAAACTTGTGTCAAGGTGACACACAATGTTAGCCAGGGCATATATCAAACCATTTAGTTTGTAATGCATTGTTTTAAATTTCCTGACATTGATGACAAAGTGGAAAAATTATTTAGGATAAGTTATAATGTTAAAATAAATAAGAGATTAATATAATGAAATAATTTAGTAAAAAGTGGTAGACTAGGAAAGAAATAAGAAGAGGAAACAATGTTAAAGAAAAGAAAGAAATATAGGACAGATACAGTGAAAAATACTTAGAATGCTCATATACAAAATAATTAATATAAATAAGGTAGACAAGTAAAGTCAAAAACAAAAAATAAAAATAACAAAATTTCCAATAACAAAATGTTTTTTTTAAGTAATAAGTAATACATTTATCAAACTTAATGATCTGGAGTATTCATTTTGTGTCTCGTGATCATAGCTTTTCTATGTCTAGGGAGGGCAATGGCTCAAAGCTAGAGTTCACCGCACATCAATTGCTTCATCAGTCTGGTTCTGCCCAGGAGTAGGATGAGCTGGTCATGAAATGTGGTTAGTAGGGGCTTCACTCCCAGTTGTAGTGGCTTTCCTTTATTACATGCTTGGACTGACATGACTGGAAGCTAGTGCAACATAACTTTGCTGCCTAAGGACCAGACAGACTCTCACTTGTTCCTCAGATCCCCAGTGTATAGGTAATGTATGTCTTTGAGGAGATACACCTCAGTTGTGCATAGGAGGCATGGGGAAGCAAAGACAATGCTTACTTAGTACTGAGCTGGAGGGAGAGAAAGAGTAGTCAGGCGATCTTCTAACGTTTTATTTTATTTTTATTTTTTTTTAATTAATTTATTTTTTTAATTAATTTATTCTTGTTACATTTCTATGGTTATCCCATCCCTTGTATCCTCCCATTCTCCCCTCCCTCCCATTTTCCCCTTATTTCCTTCCCCTATGACTGTTCCTCAGAGGGATTACCTCCCTCTGTATATGCTCATAGGGTATCAAGTCTCTTCTTAGTGACCTGCTGTCCTTCCTCTGAGTGCCACTAGGTCTCCCCCACCAGGGGACATAGTCAGATGTGAGGCACCAGAGTACTTGAGAAAGTCAAATCCCTCTCTCCACTCAAGTGTGGAGACTGTCTTCTAACTTTTTAATCCCTTTAGATCCTACCCATCGCAATCCACTCTGCTGCATAGTTGACACTATGGAATCTAAGTATTTATTGGTCTACGGGTCCTGAAATTCTGCCTGGGAGTAATCACATACTTCAGTGAAGGTGCTCCAGATACACTTTGCATCATCTAAGATTTGGTGCTGTCTGGCATACAAGCGTATCTCTCCCTACTTTCCATAGAACCAGGGTTCAGTGCTCCCTACAAAGCCAGCAAAATAAAGTAATTATATTATAATTATATAATATAATGTGATTATATTATATTATAGTCCAAAAATTAGTTTTATAAAAGTGATTTGTCATTTGAGAAACATTTATGAGTTCAGGATGCGAGTTTTCTGATTTGTTTATAACAGTAAGTGGCACTATTTTCTACAAGCTTTCTAGAATAGTCTACAGAGATTTGTTTTGACTTGGAAATTTGCATTCAACAGCGTTAGGTATTTTCTTTTCTTTTATGATTGTTCCTTTTGTTTTGCTGTGACCATTGTGTTTATTAATCTTTTGACTCAGCCTTTATCTCTGAAATCATGTGTTTTCTTAGAAGTGTTCTGTAATGTCATATGTTTTAAATAGAAAATGAAATTCTCCTGTTGTTTACATATTTCACTTATTTGATTCATGTATGCTTCCTGCCTGTGTATAAGAAATCTATACAAGGTCCTGTTTCTATACCATATCTGACTTTATTGTCTCCACATCTTACATCTTTGCTGGCTATAACTACTTAGAAATTATATTCTGTGAAACTTCATTCTCTGGTAATAAAAGTAACACCATACAGTACTCACTCAAAATCTGTCAATTATATTCACCACTTTAAAACATATTTAGTGTTTCTTTACATCCATTTCAAGTATATTTGGTATTTAAATTAGTGATCTAATGTTCCCCACCAAAGCACAGCTTTATATAACTCCAAGCACATTAGCTTTCCCCTTGAAAGACATGTCTATCTGTCTATCTTTGTAGAGAGATAGATTAAATACCAACTCTAAACTTACCTGCTAATTAACACTTGATGTCTTCACAAAATAAATCAATGTGTGTGAGAAACAATAGTAATTGCTTTTTCTTAAAGCAAAATATCTGAAGAAGATGGAAGATATTTGCTCTGGGTATTAAGGAATGCAACTATGATTTAACAAATGATACTCATTAGATCTTTTTTGGAGTTATTGTTTTCCTTTTTCATGCTGCATTTTTGTAATATTGTCAAGCACATGTAAACCATTTTGCTTTAATTATAATCACAAGTTTTCCCCTCACTGAATCATGGGTTGCCTGGTATATGAATTATGTCTAATTATATGCATGGAAAATGTTAAGTAGGCTGTCCAGTTTTGTATTCTTATAAATAAAATAGTCATTAATTGTGTCATTAATATTATACAGCTTTAAATTTGTTTTAGAAGTGGGTTAAATAATGATTGTTAATCGTGTATTGAATTCTTAGCAACAAAGTACCAATAAAATTAATGAGGGAAATGTGAAAGTAGTAGCATATAGTAGAACAAAGAATAAAACAACATGGACCACAATTGAATATTGAATAATTATCCATTGGTGGATAATATTATTGAATAATATTCCATTGGTGTGAGGATGAAAACACAAATGTGACACAAAGAAGTGCTGTACTATGATTTGGAATTAAGATAATTATCACAAAAATTCTCAGTTCCATATACATCACATTATTTCTCATGGCCAGCATCATTTCTTTGAGTCTGCCTTTGCTCTTCTGCAGTATCTGTGCCCAAAACTTATGCTGGAGCCTCCTGCATGGAGATACCTGTGTTGCACTGTGAATGGTATGATGAATTTGCTAACCCAATTTTGAAGTTTAGCTTGTATCTTTTATCTTCTTATAATGAGTCTGAAAATACTGATTTAAATTTGTTGTTAGAAAGCTATAATGTGATCACTGTGATTATTTTTTTCTTTGATAGAAATTGAGGCTGCCTTATCATTGTTAAGTGAAAATTTATACAAATGCCTCGGAATGATTGCTGAAGACCTTTCTCATTGGAAAATTTCATCAAGAGGTCTGAGTGACCCACTCCTTCAATTAATTGAAGCCATTTCCCCTTTTATCTGATTCCATGTGGTTTGCAGAGATGACTTTGGGTAGAGCTCCAGCCAAAGAAAATAATGAAATCAATTTGCAGGAGCTACCTGCTCAGGTGAATTTTGTTTGTTGTTACAGAAACTCTGCCCATGTCATGTGGATGAAAGAGAGGAATCCTCCCTGTGAAACTCACAGACATCAGTCAAATACTCTGCTATCTTGCGCTGGTTCTAGGGACTCAATTTGTCCTATTAAAATTATGAGGAACAGCAAGGGTATTTGAAATTTTTCTACAGCAGATGATAAAATATTAGTATATTTGGATAATACAAATAGGTTGTCACTTGGTGTTGCTACTGAGTTGTTCATTTAAGATATCACATGTGACAAAGTAAAATTTAACAACTGTTCTACATTTGTAAAAATAGAAATAAAACAGTGTGAACTGACAAAAATAGCTAAACTATTTTCAGAGAATGTGGCTTGTAATTTACACTACCAATTATTGACTTCTTACAAGATAAATCTTTTGATGATAACTCAAATAAAGTTGAAGAATGAAAATTTAAGGTTTATAAAATTTATGACTTTTACTTAAAAATATCCTAAGCTTTTCATATGGAAAATTCACTGATACTCCTATATGTGTTATGAAATAATTTTAACAACTAAAAGGAAGCATTTAATATTTATAAGTGGAAAATGAAATTTTTAGATATTATATTCCTATATTATAAAACAGTAAATGCAGCGCTAAAATTGATTAATGTAATTATAGTAAAACTGAAAAACTTTCTTCCTAAAACAAAAAGTGCTGACATCCATTAAAAGTAATGAGTAAAAATTAGTAAACTCGGTAGGCTGAGAAAACAAAGCAATGATTCTTTTAATTACTGTAGAAAAATCAAAACCATTCCATAGAGCATTGTGACACATTTAGTACAATTTGTAGAAATTTTATTATTAATACTGACTAATCAATTCTCTCTGTATACATGGTTCCTTCGACAACACATGGATTCTCACTTTTAATGAATTAGTTTTATCATGTTAGCTTGGTTTGAGCTGCCATTTTGAAAGAGACCTTTAAAAAGTCATCTACATGGTTTCTGTAATTTTGACCTATAATAGTATAAAATTTAGCTTGTACTGAAACCCAAATATATACATAGTATTGTGTAGAGAAATTTTAATCTAGCAACATAGCTACACTGGCAAAGGATAACATCTAAAGACCTAGGTCTGTGTCCTCTGCCAGGAATACAGACACACATTTAGTACACACCGTTAATACCTCTGGCTGGAATACACATTTTTAATCCCTCTGGTTGGAATATAGACATATCACATGATTAATAACTCTGGCTGGAGTATAGCACACAAATTTAATCCCAAACAATGACTTCTAATTGAGGGCAGACAAAGTGTCTAATCAGAGAAAGACCTGACAGAAGAGTTGGAAATAGCATACACCCAGCTCTCATGTTAACAGACAGGAAGGAGAGGCTACTTAAGAGCAGCAAAAAGAGAGAAAGTGAGTTCATGGAGACAGCACAGTAGAACTCTATAGTACAATTCAGTTTGTTGTTTAGTGCAGCTCAGTTGAATGCAGTTGAGTTCTTGAAGTTCACTTCATGGAGTTCAGAGGCAGTTTTTGCAAGCAGAGCAATTCAGTGAGAAGGTAAGAAGCAAGTTTGTTTACTTTTTATTTTTTTATTGAAAAATGAAATCATTCAAATTACATCTCATTTGCTTCCTCATGCCATGCATTCTCCCATTACTCTCTCCCTCCCACTTTCACCCCATTCCCCTTTCTATGACTGTGACTGAGGGAGACCTCCTCCATCTGAATATGATGCTAGGGTATCAAGTCTCTTCTTAGTAGTCTGCTATCCTTCCTCCGAGTGACATCAGGCCTCCCCATCAAGGGGACATGGCCAAATATGGGACAGCAGAGTTCATGTGAAAGTCAGTCCCCAGCCTCCACTTAACTGTGGAGAATGTTCTGTCCCTTGGCTATATATGGGTAGGGGTTTGATGATGACTGCACATACTGTCCTTGATTGGTGCCATAGATCGAAAAGGTCCTCTGGGCCCAGATCGGCCCATCATGGTGTTCTTCTTGTAGGTTTCTAGGACCCTCTAGATTCATCTATTTTTTTTATCTCCTATATCTCTCTCACCTAGGGTCCCAGTAGAATATCTTCACTTCTATCCCACTTTCCTGGTAAGTGAAGACTTTCATGAAACAAGCCCCTTGGGCTAGTGTCCAGTTATAAGTAAGTATATACAATTTGACTCTTTCTGCTTCTGGGTTAGCTCACTCATTATGATCATTTCTAGTTCAATCCATTTGTCCACAATTTTCAGAAATTCCTTGTTTTTAATAGCGAAGATTCCATCTTACACCCATTAGAATGGCTAAGATAAAAAATTCAAGCAACACATGCTGGCGAGGATGTAGAGAAAGAGGAACACACCTTCACTGCTGGTAGGAATGCACACTAGTGCAGCCACTTTGGAAATCTGTCTGGCACTATCTCAGAAAACTGGGAATAGGGCTTCCTCAAGACCTAACTATTCCACTCCTTGGAATATACTCAGAAGATGCGCCAGCACACAACAAGAAAATTTGCTCAACCATGTTCATAGCAGCCTTATTCATAATAGACAGAATATGGAAACAGCCTAAGTGTCCATCAGTAGAAGAATGGATAAAGAAACTGTGGTACATATACACTATGGAATACTACTCAGCTATTAAAAACAAGGAATTCCCCAAATTTGTGGACAAATGGATTGAGCTAGAGATGATAATAATGAGTGAGTTAACCCAGAAGCAGAAAGACTCAAATGGTATATACTCACTTATATCTGCATACTAGCCCAAGGGGCATGTCCCATGAAAGCCTTCACTTACCAGGAAACTGGGACAGAGGGGAGGACATCCTACTGGGACTCTAGAGGAGAGAAGCATGGGAGAATAGCAAAGTAGAAGGATCCAGTGGGTCCTAGAAACCTACAAGTAGAACATTATGATAGGCAGATTTGGGCCAAGGGGTCCCACTCAAACTAAGGCACCAGCCAAGGAAAATACTTTAGACTTTAAACTTTAAAGGGGTAAACTTTAAACCCCTACCCAGATCTAGCCAATGGTCAGAACAGTCTCCACACTTGAGTGGAGAGCGAGATATGACTTTCTCATGTACTCTGGTGCCTCACATTTGACTATGTAACCTGGAGGGGGAGACCTAGTGGCACTCAGAGGAATGACAGCAGGTCAAGGAGAAGAGACTTGATACCCTATGAGCATATACAGGGGGAGGTAATCCCTCTCAGGAACAGTCATAGGGGAGGGGAATAAGGGGAAAATGGGAGGGAGGGGAGAATGGGATGATACAAGGGATGGGATAACCATTGAGATGTAACAAGAATAAATTAATAAAATTAAAAAAGAAAAAAAGAAGAAAAAATCCTCACAATTGGTTAAAGGACAGAAAAAAAAAAAAAAAGACAATGAAGGGAGACCAAGTGGCAAGTGGATATAAATTGGAAAGGAAGAAGTCAAAGTATCACTCTTTGCAGATGATATGATAGCATACATAACTGATCTTCCAGGGAACTCCTACAGCTAATAAACCCCATCAGCAATGTGGTTGTATACAAAATAAACAAACAAACAAACAAAAATCAATAGACCTCCTGCATTCCTGCATACAAAAGACAAATGGACTGTAAAAGAATTAGGAAAACAACACCCTTCACAATAGCCACAAAAACATAAAGTATCTTGCAGTAACTTTAACCACACAAGCCAAGTCTTGTATGAAAAAAACTTCAAGCCTTTGAAGAAAGAAATTAAAGATGATACCAGAAAATGGAAAGATCTCCCATGCTTAATGGTCAGTAAGAATAACACAGTAAAAATGAACATCTTACCAAAAGCAATTAACAGATTCAATGCAAATCCCATCAAAATACCAACACAACTATTTATGGACCTTGAAAGATCAATTCTCAACTTCATATTGAAAAACAAGCAAGCAAGCAAACAAACAATCAAACAAAAATCAGAATATCTAAGATAATCCTGAACAATAAAATATCTTCTAGTAGTATCTCCATTCCTGATCTCAAGCTGTTCTATACAGCAACATTAATAAAAACTGTGTGGTACTGACATAGAAACAAGCTAGAGGATCAATGGACTGAAACTGAAAACCCAGAACAAACCCACACACCTATGGACACTAGATTTTTTGACCAGGAAGCCAAAATCAAACATGGAAAAAAACATAGCTCAACAAATGATGCTCGTCTAACTGGTTGTTCAAAATCAAAGTGTTACAAAATGTCTTCTAATTAAATAATATTTAATCCAGGAGACCTAAAAAAATAAAAGAACAAATCAATATGTAGAAAATCATATCAAATATTTTGGGCAAATAGTTTTAATTAATTTTTAACTTTTGTTATCTTTGTTTTCCTAATAAAGCATCAGATTGTTTATAAAAGCAAACACATGTATACTTTCCTCAACTCTAAAGACTTGATTTCCTGAAACTATGTATTGGAACAAAGAAAATGCAAATCACAATTCATATCATTAATAATTTGCAAGAATCAGGATGAGGCATAAAATGACATGATTCAGTGGCCATTACTACTTTGCACAACTTAAAGTCATGGGGATGGAGAGATGGCTCAGTAGATAAAGTGTGTTGTCTTACAATCATGGCAACCACCATTTAGATTTCTAGGCCCTAAGTAAAAAAGTGGCATGGTGATATTCCTTTATGGTTCTGTCACTGGGAGGCAGGCAGAAATATGTGTATTTGTGGTGCTTGCTGGTTGGCTAGCCTTGATAAATTAGTGAGATCCAGATTCAGTGATGTACTTTGTCCGCTAACTGAGGTGATTTGCACTATATGGAAAGACCCTATTGATTAAGATTCTACACTTTTCTCCATTAGAACGCAGAGCCATAACATTAAACATTGAACTTAATCACAGACCATGGTTTTGGTAACTCATAGACCATAGCACACACACACGTGTGTGTGTGTGTTTGTCTCTGTCTCTCCATTTTTATCTAGACATTAAATTCTTGACTATGTTTTAGATGCTTATGCCTAATCCTATAGATTAATGGTGCCCTTAGACTTTATCAGAAAAGCTTAGTTTTTCAATGCAAAGACTAATAATTACTCATTTGATAAGAGTAATTGATTGTTGAAGGTTTGGCTCAAGATATATATAGAAGAAATAGAGAGAATGTAAGAGCTGAAAGATGGGGACAAGTGTCCTGTGTATGACACACCCCTTCCACCATCATAATAGCTGAAGTTTCTTGCATAAGTCCTCTATGAGATTATGCTTGCCAGCATCCCATTATAAATGTGGAGGCATGGGCGGGAGGGAAATAAGAGGGTCTAAATCTTCACAAAGAATTATTAGCAGTTAATAGTTGATTAGGGAGGAGGAGTCATATTCTTCAGTGATGTAGCTACTTACCTATGGCCTATGTTTCAGTAAATAACCTTTTTCAAACTCTGTTTATATATATAGCCTCAATTAAAATCAGTGGATTTTCCCTAATGGAAAGGACAAAAGAATAATGAAAATAAGTAAGGCAGAAAACACAGCAGTATATGATATCAATTGTGGGTGAACTGGTCAAATTTTCATATATACTTACACAAATGCAAAACTGACAAAGATCAAAAGGAATGTACTAAAAATAAAATGTGGAGAGTGATTAACCAAACACGTCTGTCCTCTTCTAGTTTCCATGTGCATGCACAATCACTTCCCTGTACACAGACATTCCACCCACCCATGGCCACAGTACACACACACACACACACACAGACACACACACACACACACACACACACAGAGAGAGAGAGAGAGAGAGAGGCAGAGAGAGAGACAGAGAGACAGAGAGACAGAGAGACAGAGAGACACAAACAAATATGAATACTTAAACACTACACAAATATAAAAGATTACTTAACTAATAGGTATCTTTTAAAATGAGTCATAACAACTGATTTAGTGTCACTGAAATTAAAAATATGGGTGTTATCACTAATGGAAACTAAACATGAACAATATGAGAATTATTTGTCAGGAAGGAAAATACCTCAAAGAAACTTACAGTAAAGCCACACTCGTAAACTCTCACCAACATGGCTACCTAAACCTGAACTGAACAAAGAAAGCAGAAATAGACCTGCCAAAGAGCAGGTATATGAGGAGGTTTGGAGAGAGAAGTGGGAATGGAGAAATAATTTTACTTGCATCATAATCTCAGAATGAAATAAAAAGCCACAATACACACAAACTGACTCACAACTAACACAAAAGTAGACATATTTTTTTCTGAGATAATTATGGTAGGCCTTCATACCTAAGACAGTTTAATAAGCCTGAAGTAGAAGTCACACCTACAATACTAGCACTAGGGAGTGCTAGGCCACAAGGACAGTTTGGATTTGTAGCTCCCAGCAAAGAAAATTTAGCTCCAAAGAAGAGTTCTAACTTTAGGGTAGAGAAGAAAAAATAGTAACCTTTTCTAAAAGTAGCAGAATATGGGACCTTTCCTTATTCAATCTATTAATACAGCATTTCTTCACTACCCAAGGAAAATTAAAAAGCTCCAAAAAAAGGAATGTATTGATTATTTCCAACATGAATTAGAATACACTAACATGGATCTAGCACTGTTTGAAAATGATGATACACCAAAGCAAAGTTGGATGTGTCCTGGGAGTGGAAAGATGCTTCAGCAAAGGAAAACAATTGTGACTCTCTAGTTAATGAGTAGAGAAAGCACAGTTAAGTCTGAAGCCATACAGTCATTTAACTGGTGATATTTTCTTAGTGGAATTTGAATTATAAATAAAGATTCATTTATTCACCACTGTATTTATGTGTCTTGGGCATGAGAGAGTTGGTTCATCACATACTTGGAAAAAGTATGTTTACATCTTTCTGAATAAGCAATGGTCCAAAAGAACTACATAATTAACAAAAGTTAGGTAAGAAACTTGTCTAGAGCAAATTCAGATGAGAATATAAAAGACTAAACTCAGCATCATAAATTCTAAGACTATTATTAGTTCACAAACACTAAAAATAATCATAATTAAAACTGATGGAGTCAGGATGTGCCTCAAAGAATAATTCTTGTATCCAGATATTTATGTGTCCCAATTCTACATATAATTTTAGGAAATATGATGTTTCAGACAGTAAAGGCACAGCTTGCTCCTCCAGGTGCAAAGACTTCTTCAAATGTAGGTTGTAAAAAAAATTTAAAAACAAACAATCTCATAAGTTATATTCTTTAATCCTCACACTTTCAAAATGGTACACTAACCATAGACACAACCACACAATCCATTCAGAACAAATACATATGATAAAATTAAGAGGCGAGTACTTTATTAACATACAATTAGTTAAGCATTATGTATTAGGAAGCATATAATTATACAATAACATAATTATATGATAATACTGTTCTTAGTTATTTAATCTAAATTATATACACAAAAATATGTATGTATAACATCTATGCATCTTATACATAAGAGAGTGAACAGAGAAAATGCAAATGGAAAATACATTCTATAGTGTGATTCTGATGAAAATTAATTCCATTAATTTACAGGAAGTGTAAGGATGCTTTGTCTTTTTATCTTTGTGATCTTCTGTGATAATTATGGTGGATGAATTAATGCTAATAATCTAAAAAGAATCAAACAATATCAAAATAAAACTGAAACACCAAAATAACTGAAAATGTTTGAGAGTTACAATTTTACTTATTATTTTAAAAATTATCTGGAGTTTTATCCCCATTTTCTTTATTTTGATATGATGGTAAGTTCTTTAAACCAATTAACCATTCCACAGCATCACAGAGGTAAGTATTCTCAGTTGGGTTTTCAAGTACTATGTCTAATAGTAAAAGTTCAAGATAATATGTGGAGAAATTATTTAAGTTTGTTTTATTTTTATTTTACTTTATTTTTAATTGTTGCTATTATTGGGGCTTCAATGTGTATTTCTTGGATTAGCAACCTAAGGCTGCTGTCAAATAAACTATTTCTTCCTTTCCTTTATTCTTTTCTGCAACTAAATTTAGGATACCCTAAGGAAGCTTCTTTTCTTAAGTGTGTTAAACTAGAGAGTCTGAAAATCTTGTGCAAATAAGCAACTATTTTTCTAATTTCATTTTTAATTTAATAAACTATTAAAAACTATTTTAAATTAAACAAACACAAAAATTTTAAAAGTTAGCATACATACACATAATTAATTAATTAATCAATCAACTATCTTTTATTTAATCAACAATTTTCTTTCTAAGTATCAAGTTTATCAAATGTTTTCTCCCTTACATCATGATGGATTCCTACTAATGTTTTCTAGAACATTGCATTTTCATATATATAATATATATATAACTTTTTCATATATATAGCTTTATATATATAACCTAACTTTCTTTGACAGAATTTTTGTATGCTTGGCTATTTATTTTTCAATCTCACAGGTAATTATTATTCTTAGATAGCTATACTTTTTGTATCACAATGCCTTAAGCTACATGGGTAATGCTGATGTTATGCTTTATTTCACACTCTGCTTAGAATAGATACATACTACAGCCCACATTCAACAGAGATTTATTGGTAACCACAGTTTATATATTTCATTTTTCTCTGCTCATATTTCAAGACAAAATTAAAACTAACTTATTATAAATAAATTGAAGCATCTTTTTATGGATCAAAATAGAATTCATAGGCTATCTAAACACTTAGTGACTTTCTGTTTTAAGTAAATGTATTCATGAATGTGTTTGTTGTTGAAATGAGAGACTCATATAGTCTGATAGTTCATCTTTGAAGAATTAAGGTTGCCAGTGACAGTCTACTTAGAAGGAATATCAAGTTGAACATTTCGCCTAAGATTTGTTGAGAGTTAGATTTAGCAAATGAATGTACTAGCACCAAGAAACAAAACCCAAGAAAAGTCACTGTGTCCCAAAGCTTTAATGTTAGATAATTTCAGTGACTGTGTTCATATTCATTGTTACACAATTCAAAATGACAACATTCAAGGAGTTGAACAATATTGGGAATTTAATTGTGTGAGTCATAAAGCAAATGAGAAGTGAAATGGTTGGGCAGTATTTCCGTGTCCATAAGCTCTTCTTTTACTTGATTTTCTTCAAGTGAAGCAATATACATTCTGTGAGCCTTTTTGTTTACCTCCATCATCCTTCAGAGTATGCAAGGTTTGCTACTTCTATGGATTGTAGATTGTAATTTATATTTGTTTCCATTTCTTTTATGTGTAAAATGTATAATAAAGCTTTTATAAAGAAATTTTGCATACATCAAACCAACATCCTCTCACTCACTCTTTGCTTTTAATTCTACCAGTACAAGAAAGCATTTATATTCACATACACACACAAATGCAAGCAGATATATGTGCTAAGTACAAATATCACATGTAATAGATATATTACTAGTAAACTATTATGATTATTAAATAAATTTCCATACAGATACTAGAAGATATATTTATCAGACATATTTTACATGTATTTATAAATACACATTTATGTAAAATATGATTGGTTAATCATAAACAAGAAAACATTGTAAAGCATGCTTTCTCTTTAGATATGCTGCCTTCAAATGTTAATGTTTAAAATTTGAATGAAAGCACCATGTCAAATATAATTGGTTACCTTGCTGAGGCCAAAATTCTTTCCATCTTAATTATTATTCTGAAGCACATCAGAAGATACTGCCTCCAGTCTAAGAAATATCTCTTATGCCCAAATGCATTAGAAAATAAGTTTAGCCATAGATAAAGACTGAGGCTTGCTATTTTTCTAACAGGCTATATTGTTGGTCTTTATACTATTTGACTCAATTTGCAAAGGACATATCTAATAAGATTTGAAAATCACAAATGCACAAATACTATTCCAGAGAGGAAACCTGACTGGTGCATTTTACACTTGCCTCAGAAGAGACCTCCTGTGGGACAGGACAAGCCAGTAATAGAATGGCTCAGAGGTGAGTCAAAAGCTTGTGTTCAGTTTCTGCTCTGAAATCTCATTTTTACTTCACTGTCCTAACAATTGAGGAGGTGAATGATAAAAAATGTCCCCAAATGGCATCTGTCACCTTTGATTCATGCTTCATTTTACATAATACAGAAATAACTTAGGAGCCTGCAGGTAACAGATACCTCAGCTGGAGAAATTATGATATGCGTGAAGCTCCTGAAATGAAGCCATCTCTCCTCCTGCTTGGAAATGTCGAGTCGCACATCAGTCCTCAAGTATAACTCTAAAAAATGCCAGCTGAACAGCATTAGATGCTTAGCATTGTTTATTACTGAATTAAAAAAAAAAAACAAGTGAAAAGGATGTAGGCAAATATGAATTGCAAATGATTTTGTGGAATAGTTAAAAGAAATCACTTTCATCTTTTATAATTTTGCATTCCTATTTCCAAAGAGAGGAATGTATGAGGTCAAATAATTCATCATTTGACAAAATCAAATACCTAATAACGAATTAGATTGACCAGAAAGTGGATACATATTTTCAAAATTAGTTGTTAAGAGTAGCAGATTAGTTACAATGATATGAAACTGGGGAAGAGTACATACTGCAATTTTCTGAAGTTGTTTGAAAAGCATTGGTATTTAAAGCATGGCTTCGTGAATAGTAAATAAAATTAAAATTATAAAATTATATTTAAAGCTGTGTTTTTATTATAAAAAGCTATTTATTTAGGTTTAAAAATATAGTTAATTATATATTATTCAATTATCACACATCTACATATTTAACAGCACAAGATTGAGAGAAAATGTAAAAATTATCAGTAAATTTGAAATATTAATACAGTTCTGTTTATTTCTCCTAATGAAAAAGAAGGTTCCAAAGTGTTTAAGTGAATTATCTTCAAAATTTAATTTTTGACTATGTTACAAAAACTGATGGTCTGATATAAGGGTAATTTTCTGAAATTTTAGCCAAGAAGTCTTCTGCATACTTATTCTGAGGTGATTTGTGAAAATTCCACCTTTATTATTTCCATGGCTTTCGGAGTGAATCATTCTGATCTTTCTTTCTCTTTCTCTCTCTGTATCTGTCTCTCTCTGGCTCTCTCAGAACAGAATAGTCTGTCACCAGAAACAGAACTTTGTTAACTTTGCCATATAATTATAGTTTTGCCTCTTGCTCTTCCTAGATTTCTAGATATCTGTCGATGTATCTGTCACCTGTGCCCACATTCCTACTGATCAGGTGCTGTGCTGGACTCAGTCCATTGATGCTCACACCCTAAAAGTCTGTGCATATTATTATAATACCCACTTCTTAGTCACAGAGAAACTCCATGGGTTATCACAACTCAAGATTTGTCCAGGAGACCTGTTTGAGAAAAGTCCTGGACAACAAAGAAGCTCTCAGCATGTGTTTCCCAATCCTTGCTAGCTTGTTCTCCAAAGGGCGGTTGATCATCCAGTTTCACATCATTCACCCTTTCCAATGTGCCTGTCAGCTAGAGTTCTCTCTTCTCCCTGGAAATCTGAACTCTAAACATTGTCATATCAGGTATTTGTTAATGTGGTTGTTTATTTGTTGTTTTTAGGTACCTCCTCTTAGTCTCTCCTGACTGACAAGCTTATTCATCATTAAGTATTTAGACAAAGTTTTTCTTTAAAGAGCTTTTATCTTGGTAGGAACAAACTAGTCTTTGATCAGCCAAGGGTCTAAGATATAAAAATGTTATATGTGAGCAAGACACCCATACACAGGAACTTGGCATTTAGGTATCTCTTTGGATAAAAGTACATTCCCCAAATATCATTTAGTAAATCTTCATGATCAAATTTCTGGCACTGAATTAGGGCAAGAATGAATTTAAACAGCCATTAATATGAGAACTTACTTGGTAATAAATAGCAACAAAACACATGAGCACAACAACATGGATTTTACTTTATTATTTTCAACTCCAAGGCTAACTTGGTTCTGCTATCCATCTACAAATTCATATTTAAAAATGTTTTCAATATAATTAAGGATTGAGATCAAAACAAGAGATTCTCTTCTTGTTACAGAAGAAAAAGAACAGAGTTAACAGATATTATGACATTTGGAACACTGGATGACAGTTCAAGGTAGAAGAAGTCTGTGTCAGGATCATCTAAAGACATTGGAAAGAAAGGCAGACTATGATTAAAATAAATAGCAAATGGAGTGCTCACTGCAAACCCCCAAGGAACTGAATCACAACAACTCCTGTGAACACAGAGTATTCTTTCTCCAACTATTCAGATTAAGACCCAGAATAGCTGTGGTTTAATGTAAACCTTTTCTAACCCAATAGGGAAATCCCACTTAAAGCTTCCTAGACATTAAATCTAATGAACTTTACAAGAATTAGCTTACCCGTTTAAGTCAATTCTGTTCTTCAATTAAAAGATTTCCACTTCTACAAATGTAGCTAAAGACTAGTAAAGGCCTTATGTAGATCTCCATCCTAGACTTGCGAGATTAAACTATTCCTATAAATGAGTCTTTGAAAACATTCCATTTTGGGAGAGGCATCCATAATGTCCTACCCTTCCCTGAGTGCCTATTTGCAAATGTGATTTGTTTAGGGGGATTGATGTCATTCATTACAGTATTGTAGCCTATGGTAATTAAACTCAGTGAGACTCTCTCTCTCCCTCCATCCTTCTCTCTCTCTCTCTCTCTCTCTCTCTCTCTCTCTCTCTCTCTCTCTCTCCTTTCTCCCTTTCTCTGTGTGTGTGTCTATCCATCTTCTCTCTGTCTATCTATGTATCTGTCTATGTATCTATCTATTTATCTATGTATCTATGTATCTATGTATCTATCTATCTATCTATTTCCTAACCCCAAAAGGCATGAAAATAGAAAAAGAGACTTGGTGGGGAAGCAAGGTTTCAATGGGAAAAGATAACAAAAGACAGAAATGAAACAAATTAAAATGCTTAAAATCTTTATTATATACATGCCTGAAAGTATCAAACAGTTTACATAAAAATGAACATGTTCTGTTATTTTTCTCCATTTATTTTTATCATGAAAGAAACAGTTCTCATCTCACAGCTATGGTTTATTCTAGAGCCCAATATAAGTGAGTGACCATGGCCTAGGAACATAGATTTAGATTGTCACAAATTATATGTTCCAATGTGGTAAAGGTTTGATGAAGCTTTTCTAGTGGCAGAATAATAGAGTCATAAATTAAAACATGTTAAAAATCCATTGTTAGGAAGAATAGGTAAGTTAATTAAAGCAAAGACAGGAAATGTTTGCAATAAGTTACTCTCTGATAATACTCTTTGTCTTTCCTCATGGAAAGTAGGGTCCCGTCTTTACATTACAAATGATTTTCCCAGAGGAGACAGAGATGTTAGGTCACATATAAAAGGTGACAATTAATGATTAAGAAGGAGCTTAAAAGATTTCCTGAAATAATTTGGTTTAGCCTACATTATTCTAAACTTCCAATATTCACTGAAGTTAGTCAATCAGTCTTACAGAACACTTAGCATCCAAGAGCTTTTGTCCCACATTAGTATTCATGGATGTTAAAATGTATTTGTGATAGAGACCGACTGTAAAGTTGGTGGAAAATAAGCATATATAGATATAAAGTACTAGGCAATAAGGAAACAGAACATAGTCTTTGCAAACATGTCTGAGGATAGCAGCAGTAGCAGACACCAAAGTTAGTTTCCACCATCATTCTCTCCCTTGAATTTAAACAGCTTGTCTCCGTGTCTCTCAGCCTATCCCAGTGGCTTGATATGCTTGTTTGGAAGATCAAATGGCCTGATTGTAGAGTTTTACTGGAACATAATAATTTCTTCACCTTTCTACTTCACAAAAGAAGACCCATGAATAAACAATGATAAATCTTTAGGTGTTTCTCCATAACAATATCATTCATCTAAAAAATAAAAAAAGATAGTTCATCTCTCTTCTCCTTCCATCCCAAAAATAGGCTTTTAAAATGTTGTTATATAAACACATGGCACTTTAAACACTTGTATGTAACATTATATGTTCTTGTGATTTTATTAAAACTTTTATTAAGGTATTAAAATTAGAAGACAAAATGAGTATAGATGCAGCTCTGACTACACAAAATATAAAGTTACTACCAATAAATTGTTAAAAGTATCAACAGTAACAATGAATCTCTCTTTACTTTGACTATTAATCAGACAACAGCAGCTAAACCAGGAAGATGTGCCCTTTCCAATTTAGGTATGATATTATCTAGACTTGAAGAGTGACTTTGAAGCATAAAAAATAGTTAACCTTCTTGGCATGATGCTGTAAAAGGTGGCGTCTCATATACATGTGCTTCCAGGACCCTTTAGATCAAGGAGAGATGATGGTTTCTAGTTTTCTCTTGTGACTCAGGCTTCATTTCAGACTTGATGGAAAATAACAAGTAGAAGATAGAAAATTCTATTCAAATTAATAATCACTGGTATTGGAATGGGTTTTAGATTTACAGAAATAGAATCATCCTTTGGCATTAACACACATTAAGGAAATAGAGAATCCACTATTATCCTCTGTCTCAAATAAAAGTTAACTTCTGAAATTCTAGAAAGAACTTGAAATATGATCT
The DNA here is from genome assembly GCA_907169655.1 of Acomys percivali. NCBI lineage: Eukaryota > Metazoa > Chordata > Mammalia > Rodentia > Muridae > Acomys > Acomys percivali. The sequence goes on along the minus strand of OU015751.1, from coordinate 82,841,221 downwards.
CGATTTGGCCACCTGGTTATTGTTAAATGAAGTCATTTTAATGTATTTAGGTCTGGGTGAATAAATTTGTTATTATTTTGCTAATCATTACATTTTTTAAAAAACATGCAAAGTGAGAGACCACTTCAATAATAACATTAGCACATTTATAAATTGCTGGTTATCTCTGAAAGATCTAACACTTCCCTAACACATTCGAAGGCCTAGGCTCATTTCTCAACACAGAAAATGATCATAGAGTGAATATAGCATCAAACCTGAGGATATGTAATCTATATCTAGAATACATAAGTACATTGTCTTTTTTTTCTTCTTTTGAGATGTAGGATAAAATCTTAGGCAAAATGATGGGTAGACAGAGAGAGAATTGATGTGAAGTTGCACGTAAAGCTGGAGAGTGCACACTGAGATAAAACCAGGTCAAGGGAAGAACAAATGATTAAAGGAAGTTTAATGGACTAAAAAGTTGAGAACTCAAAGTCTATATTCTGAAAATGTGAAAAACTTGCTTTTGTGGGAATTAAAGCCATATCTGCAGCACTGGCCATCACCTCTCACCATGATAAAAATCAAACTGTTACAAATATTATGTATTTCCCTTGATATATTGAACTATAACACATTATTGAGATAAATACAGTCTTTCTAATATAATGGTTGATAACTTAAGTATAAGTAAACATTTAAGCTTATGTGCTATTTTAAAAATTAATACATATAGGAGGGGGATATTTTCACAGATCTCTTCACATATATTCTGATTGTACAAATGTACAAGCAACATTTGCCTTCACACTGAGGATGCTGGATGATGTGACAACTTTGATAAACACCATGGGTTACCCAGTATTTCTCACACATCACAGACTGATAAATCACTTATTTCTAAAAGTGACATTACCCTCTCAACCTATCAATGCATTTTAACTCCTTGAGACATGGGTATACTGAAATCATCAGGGATATGAAATTTCAAAACCTATTGGCAAACAGTTCTTTTACCTGGACTTCTAAATAGGAAAAAATTTTAAACGTTCCATGGGCAAGAGCTCCATCAATCAATGTCCATGTAGTTCAAGTGACAAGGGTCCATCTGGCAGAGAAACTGCAACTGCTCTATAGACTTTAGCCGGGTTCTCTCTCTGCTGTTAATTCCCGCTTGCCAACAGGCACCGGTTCATCAGCCTGGTGTCCACCAGGAGTTGCAACTCACTGTTCTGCTTTTCTGTCTGAGCCAGTGCTGCCCTTTGTATCTACAACCTCTGTGTTCCACCGCATTAATTCTGAAAGATGACTTCTGAGACTGTACAAATCTGACTTTTGAGCACCAATGCTCTAAGACCTCTGCCTTGATGCTTGACATACACACAGACTCTCTTCACATCTTTATCAGTTACCTCCTCTGCTTCATAGTCTACTTGCAAACTCCTTGACTATCCAGAATCCTCTTAACTCTATAACGTATGCATATGCACATATATTGGTGCATTCAATTTGGGCAATGAAAAACATGATCTGAAATGTAATATTGGTAATTGAGATTATAGTTTATGAAACCAAGTTCTTTTTTCTCTTTTTAACATTTTTGCTCTTTTGAAAATATTTTCACTTTGAACTTGTTCACTTTACATCCTGACTATAACCTCTCTTCCTTATTACCTCCCATTGCTACCCTCCCTCCCGCATACTCTCTTCCTCCACCCCCTAGGCCTAAGAGAGGGGAACTCTCCTCCCCTAACATCTGCCCTCAGCCTATCAAGTCTCATCTGGATTGCCTGTATACGCTTCCTTTGTGGCCTGGCAAGGTTGACCCACCAGGAGGAAGTAATCAAGTGTAGAGGCCAGAGTCTGTGTCAGAAGTAGTCCCTGGTCCTCATATTATGAGAGTTCTATTTACGACATCTGAGCAGAGGATCTAGGTCCTCACCATGCATGGACCTTGGTTGGTACATCAATCTCCTCAGTATCTCCTCCTGTACTTGGATTTGTGGGCTCCAATGTTCTCCTTGAGGCAATCCTGACCCCTCCAGGTCCTCTGTTCCCCAACTATGCCATAAAACCCCCTGTATTCCACCCAGGAGTTTGGCTGTGAAACACCGTGTGTTTACCTAAGCCATGCCTATCTTAAAAACAATGAGTCATTGGCAAGGTGTTCTCTTTGAAACCATCATGCCTTGCTGGTTAATTATTATAACAATAAAGTTTGGCATTGTGTAAATACGAGAAACAAATTTTTCTATGTCCCTGACATGAAATGCTCATGAGACAGAAAAAAAATCACGTGATAATTTATGCATCTGCTTGTATTTATGGATGACTTGAAACAGTGCTATTTGAAACCATTATTAGCTCATCAGATAGCAACATACTCTCCAGCCAGTGAAAAGGATGCAACATCTAGAAACCATTCTAGGCAGCTATGAGACATATTTCTAATGAGAAGAATGAGTAGTAGGAGAGGAAACACAATATGCTCATCTTGAAGAGTTTGATCATTCTAAGTTGTTCTCATCTGTAGTCAGCAAACACTGAAGACCATAGCTAAATTCTAAAGAAATCAGAAAAGTCTAAGAAAAATGCAGAGATTTCTGGATTAAACATCAACCCTCTGTACTGGTTTCAACATCCTTGTGATTTAAGACATATATTCATGTTTGGTGTACATCTCTATCAACCAGCATGCTTCTCTTCTTTGAGCTTAATATCTACATCGATAACATCCTTTATCATTAGTGTACTGTCATATGCAAATTGTATTGTTATTATAAATTGTATATATAAAGTGCATTGTTATACATAATTCAGTATAAGGATTTACATATTTGTATATCCATATAAGGGATAAAGTGGATGTTAAGTTAATTTTTATGCTTCTTTTAAGACACGTCTATCTGTGCATTCTTTAAGGAATTTTTACGTAACATACACTATTAACAGTGTATATTACATATAGTTCTATAATAATTCTTTATGAAAAATAAGTATTACTTAAAATCAATATCACAGAAAATAATGGAAGATTTTAATAAACAGCCTCAAAATATTTTAAATTCTCCAAAACTTTCCATAAATCATGAAGAGTTGATTAGACTTTTTGGTTATTTAAGAATTGCAGCATGTGCATCTTAATTAGGATAAATTTCCACACAGAAGGTTGATAGTAACAATAGAATTATGCTGACATTTGACAATTTTATGTTAATGGGGCACATAATGCTTAGTTTAAACCTCTTAGGGAGGTGAGAGTAAGAAAATATGAGGAATCTTATAATTATGCATTATAGAATGTGAAATTTTATGTTAGATTTGAAGTTTTTAATTAATGTTTTTAAGTTGCTGATTAGAAAAGAAAATGCGCTTGACTGAAACTCATTTCTTGATTATAGAAAGTGATGTGTATCCTTTAATTTGCTGAGGAAAAAACACTATAAGATACAAAACTTAAAACTTAGAAAATCCTAAACTCTATTCCAGATTTTAACTATATAACTTATTTCTTTCCCTTTCCACTATACGCCTATTAATTTTATTTTTTATTTAAGTAGTTTATTCAGATTATATTTCAGTTGCTATCCCCTCACTTGCATCTTCCCTTTCCCCTTCCCTGCCTCTTTCACCCTGTTCCCCCACCCTAGGCATATGCCTACTTTGCAGCTTACTTATGGTATTACATTTGAAGGACCACGGACATGCCTCAGAGAGGAGAGTCCTTACCAAATGTGTCTGAGACCACAGGTTCTACGGTGGCCCACAGACTTAATCCCAGCATGACGAAAGGTGGAAGCGGTAGGATCAGTAGCTCAAAACTATCCTTGAATATACAGTGTATTTGAGGACAGTTAAAACTACATGAGATATTTTTCTCAAAATAAGTAAGTAAATAAACAGATGAATAAGAAGCTAACATAGGAGGTGTTGTATGGTTATTTTACTAATAGTCTAGTTGATATTATGAAAGCAGACTTTTATAATAGAAAGGTACCAAGAAAATAAATTTTTACTAAGTGATAGCTGAGATGGAACCTTCTATAAGGCAGACTGGTTTTCAGACAAGTAAACTCTTGGGCAATTAGCACAGTCAAGGGCACTGATGATCATTTAGATAAAACTGTAAATACCAGAATGAATCTGGTTAAGGATACCATAATAAGTGATATGAGCATTACAAACAGATTTATCTAAAATATTCCAGTTTAAATAAATAACAACCCATCAGCATCAATGGTACAAACAATATCATTGATTTCTTTAAAAATTTTCCTTCAAATATTATAGAAATTAAAATCAGAATTAATAATGCTAAATATTATATCAAATACCAAAACATGTGAGATTAGAGTTTTAAAATGACAGATTTGATTTTTAAGTACACATATGGTTGTTTGTGGATAAGTCTCTGTGATTGCATTGTTCTTGGAAAGGACAGGTGGGATAAGGCAGCAGAGGAGCTGGATTGCGGGTGGTTTCTATGCCTTCCACACAGTGCTGGGAACCTGGCTCTGGTCCTCTAGTGGAGCATGAGCTCTTTAACCTTTGAGACACCTCAACGGCCTTCACACTAAACTCTTAAGCAAGAGTAAAATAAAGTCCTGATTTCTAATCTTTGTACATTGGACACAGGGCTTTGAGGATTAAAATTAGATCTGATCTGAAAGCTTCTTCCCTGAAAAGCCATAGAAACCTACCATTTAGGGAAGAAATTGATAGTGCTACCCAGCTATGATGTCTATGGATAAAAACAATATTAACAGTCTGGCACAAGAGTACAGTAATGGCACATATATTTTGATGGTAAACAATAGCTATGATCAGATTTTAGGCTTTTACAGGAGGGATCTTGTTTCAAACTGAAAATCTAGCCAACTACCACGGGCTATTTTAGTGTAGACATGGATCTTGAAGGAGAATCTGCAACTGACACTACAGTGAACTAGATCAATTCGTAAAGTAATTTTAAACATTTATGTTTATATGGACAGACAAGTTAAAGTCTCACCCTTTTTCCTCAAATTTCTCCACAACAAAGACCATTACGGAAAACTGCAAGTGACAAAATGCAGAGATTCCATGGCAGTGTGGTACCCACCACAACTGATAAATCACATCCAAGGCTCCAAGATCATACGGGCAAATGGGGTCGCAGGATTATAAAACCAGAGACACAGGAAGTTTTCTGTGGGACTTCTTCTCCTAGAAATTTCAGAGTTGCAACACCCATGAAGAATGATCATTATGAATGTCTAAACAGGATCAGAATGTCTATGAAACCAAGAAGCATGCTCACACAGAACAGGGAAAGCTTAAAGGACCTTAGGTCTACACAGAGAACCTTCAGACCTCTGGGGAATTCTGAGATGATGAGAAATGTTCTTCTCTAGAGAAAAAGCTCTAGATTGATTAGCTCATACCAACCAGTGAGCCCTGAATTCATTACATATATGTAACATTATACAGAGTTAGCAGGTTTCTGTTATGTATTTAGGTTGATAATGATCTCCAAAAAACTATTCGTCCTCTTTCAAGGTAGAAGATCTGTACTCTAATCTAGAATCTACATCCGAAATGGTGATATTGATTGACAAGTTATGATGCTCATCGAGGATATAAATGTATTCTATCAATTTATAATACACAATATTAATATTATACATCAATTTCTTCCTAGTACTTTCATTTGCTTCCAGCATCATTAACACAAGCACTAGCCATCCATTCTGCCATCTATTTGCTTGCCTTTTATCCATCTAGGAAATCTCTTTGATCATTTTCATCAAAATTCACATCTTTTTGAAAAAAAAAAGGAAATACATGTCTCCACTCAAATAATAAAAGGTGTTTTTATTGGGGGATCTAAGTCTATCTATGAGCAACATCGTTCCATCTCCACGTCCCAAGTTTCTAATTATATTCGTCACATTAAATCAAGTCCACTTGGGTAAATAGCACATAATTAATTAATTTAATTAACAATAAAACAGAAGAGGAGATGCAATTACCACAGGATAAATCAGTTCTTTTGGGTATTTCTGGGGCATAGAGTCCTCCACACCGGGTGAAGTGGTATGAAGAATGCTACACTTTGTTAGTGTTATTAAACTGGGTTTAGAATAACTCCAGAAGGAAAAACCTGAAAAAAATTATCTGTATTTGGAGTCAGACAAGGAGAAATTTTGAAAATATGTTAGTGTCTGAATCAGGTATTGTAGCCACAAAATATTGAGCATGTAAACGGAGTCAGCAATAGACATTAGTCTAGGAACATGCTTTATGAGTCTGACTGAATAAGGCCAGGTGAGTTCCAGTAAGCAGTTAGCAAAATCAAGATGGGATGTTGGCTTTCAGAATATACACAGGCTTTGTTTTTGACTATCCACTTACTATGAAATAAAATTTTACTATCTATACTACACAAACTGACAGATTCTGGACATTGGGGGATAAAATAAATATTTTCAGGATAATAGTGCATTTATACAACATTTTTAATTTCCACTGCCCAACTCAGGTATGGAGTACTTGTGCTTAGCATTCTTAATGATGCAGTCCTCTAATACAGTTCCTCATGTGGTAGTAGCCTCAAACCATTAAAGTATTTTCATTACTACTACATAACTTATTTTTTAGTACTATGAATTGTAATAAAAATTTCTGTTTCTTTCTGACAGTGTTAGGTGATGTGTCTGTGAAAGGGTCTTTAGATCCTCTAGTGGTCACGATGCGTAGGTTGAAAACACCTGATATAGAGTGTATCACAATATCATGTACTTTAAGTCATTATAATAGTCAATTGAGTGTAAATACCGTTATTTGTTAGAGATGGACAATTGGGGGTTTCCACATTTGGATTATTGGACACAACACTAGCTTAAAAATACAGGCGGTAAACTTTAAACCCCTATCCAGATCTAGCCAATGGTCAGAACATTCTCCACACTTGAGTGGAGAGTGGGATATGACTTTCTCACGTACTCTGGTGCCTCACATTTGACCACGTCCCCTGGACGGGGAGACCTGGTGGCACTCAGAGGAAGGACAGCAGGTTACCGAGAAGAGACTTGATACCCTATGAGCATATACAGGGGGAGGAAATCCCCCTCAGGAACAGTCATAGGGGAGGGGAATAAGGGGAAACTGGGAGGGAGGGAAGAATGGGAGGATACAAGGGATGGGATAACCATTGAGATGTAACAAGAATAAATCAATAGAATAAACAACAAAAAAATCCACAGCACAGACAACAGTAAAAATGATGATGGGTCATGTAATACTTCTACTATTCATGTTTTAAAATAATTTTATAGAGCTCTCTGCATTAGTGATACAATTTATAAGTAGCAAATTATAAGATATGCTTCAACATATTATTGCTGTGCCTTACATTCTCCTCTCTTTTCCTTCATTCCATTCTCCCTTCCCTCTCTCTTTCTCCTCGCTCCTCCCTGTCTTTCCATTCTTTAGAATCTCTCTCCCTCTTCATTCTTTCTCTCCGTTGTCCTCTATATCTCTGCATTCACTTCCACTTTCCATTTTCTCTCTTCCCCTTTCTCATTTCTGTCCCCCTTTCTCCTTTTACTTTCTAATGCCTATGGAGTAGTTTATTATTATTTTTTGTATTTTCTTAATGAGGGGTCTTATTTAATGATTCATGTGATTATCTGATTTTTTAATAACTTTTTGAAGAAATGGTTTTTCAAATACCTCTTTGAGCATGACTGAATTAGGTGATTTGTTTATTTTTTTCTGTCACTTTGTACACATAGAGTTTTAATAGATGTTGGAAATTTAAACTTTTTCAGTTACATCATCTGCAAATATTTTATACAGTTCCTTTGCTATCTTTGTATCATCTCCTTTGCCGACACACACACACACACACACACACACACATACACACACATGCACACACATATCCAGTATGTATATGAATATATATATCCAGTATAATTTTACTCTGATAGGCCCACTTAATTTCTTTTTTTTTTTTACTTTTGTTTTGTGTCATATGTAGAAATCATGGCAAATTTAATTATCATACACTTTTACTTAGCTGTATTTCTAATATATATGAAACTTTTATTGATTCTTTGTGAATTTCACATCATACATTGCAATCCTACACATCTTCTCCTCCCTTGGTACACCCTGCCCTACACCCTGGGATCCTTCCCCATAACAGGAAAAATTCATTCTGGAAGCTGTAGTGCGTCAGTGTGTCCCACAGTATACCCTTTCCCCCCTCTTTTTGCTTGCCAATGTCCGTTACAATGACCTGTTGGTCAGGTACAAGTCCTCTGTCTTCTGCTACACTTTCAATACTGGAAGCTCACTGGGACTCCTCTCAGGCCCCGTCACGCACTTCAGCAGTTCATGAATGGAGTGGATGGTGAGGTGGCCGATTCAAAGCCCTGGATTTAGGCTGAAGATGTATCCAAACTGCTTAGCCTTGCCGACCTCCTGCTCTCACACCCTTGTTGGCTCATCAGAAATCCCCCAAACCAGTGCCAACTCTACCCAGCTGCCCAAATGAGGTGGACGGTTTTCTCTCCAGAGTGTTGCTGCTGGTGAGAAACATGGCCAGCTGTCCCACTTTGATGACCCAGGGCCCATCTATTCTTCCTGTCATAGGTGACAATCAATGGGGTGGGCAGATTTATGCACATCTCTTCCTCACAGCAGACAAATGAGAGGCCCAACTCTCCTACGCTTACAACCTCTGGGCCAGCATACCTGGGCTTGTGCCACCAAAGTCAGCTCTATTGTGCTGCCCAGGAAAGGTACATGGCTTGATCTCCTGTGTGCTGCAGCTGGGGGGCGACAGGGACAACTCTCCTGATCTCATAATCCCACTTTCCACAGATGGTAAAGGGTGAGAGAGAAGAGGGTGTCGTATCCTTGTCTGTGCCATATTTCAGGAGATGAGTGGCAGGGCCAACTCTCTGAGGCTCATATCCTCAGTGCTGGCTTATCAACAATTTCCACAATGTGTAGGGCCTGCTTTTCTGAATGAATACTATAGTTGGATGGGGTGGGATCAGATTATCATGACCCCAGGGCTAGATTTTCTATGATGCCCAGGTGAGGGGAGCGCCTCATTCTTCACAACCCTCAGATATCAACATGTCTCTAGGCAGCAGCCCAGACCAGGAATGTCCACCTGGTAACAGGTCCCTGCTGCTGCTGTCCCATGGATGAAGACATGGTCCTCAGTGGCAGCACAGGCCTGGACCCCACTGCGGTCCCAGGTTCTGTTGATGTTAGCCATTCTGACAGGTGTAAGATGAAATCTCAGAGGAGGTGTGATTTGCTAAGGATGTTGAATATTTCCTTAAGTGTTTCACAGTTATTTGGCTTTCTCTTGAGAAGCCTTTGTGTAGATGTGTACCCCATTTTTAAATTGTTATTTGTTTTCTTAAATCTAGATTCTTGAATTCTTTATATATTTTATATGTTAGCTCATAGTTGGTAAAAATATTATCACAGTCTATACATTGCTTCTTTGTCTCAATGACCGTCTTCTTTATTGTGCAGAATCTTCTTGTATATTTTTCCACATATTAGAAAGCTAAAATATTTTTTTTAAAGAAAACTGGACATTCCTACTATCCACAAATACTTTAACCCTGTTTTCTACCAGCAAGTTTACTGTCTTCACTTAGACTGTAAGTGTCTATAAAAAGAAATAAATATTTGCTCATGCTATGTTTTATGCTTTCTCTCAATCAAAGAAGATATGGAATTTCAGTTTCCCAACAAATTTTGTTGTAGAGCCTGCATATTTTTAATCTAATTATGTACATCTTTTCTTTAAAGGTATTTGAGTATAGATACAAATAGTTACTTGATGATATCTCAATTACCTTCCAGTGGCCTAATACTGAACTTAGCATTGAGGAGTGAGCTTTTCTCAACAAAGTGCAAGGACCTAGCTTTTTTATTATCAGTAGATTTAGCGAGAGCATTGACATTTCATTTTAGCCAGTGAGAGTGACAAGGATTAAGAAAATAACCAAAGATAAATGATGGAGGTAATGTAGGAAAAAGAGAAACCTCATTAATTTTCAAAGGATAGCTAAACAGGTCTAGCCACTTTGTGCAAAATCCTAAAACAAACAGACAAACAAAAAACCAAAAGTGTATGATCCAGTATGACCCAGATATACCACGCTATTTTATATGTATAGGGGAGTCAACATCCTGCTCCACTGGTACTTACTAGGCCATGTTTATTTCTCCTCCATTCACTATGGTGTAAAAGTTATTAGCCTTGCTACTAGATAATAAATTTGCACTATGAAATACTATTCAGCTGTGAAGGTAATTGAAATCAAGAAAATTTCAGGTAAACGAAGTAACCCAGACAGAGAAGACAGAGGGTTCCCCTTCATCGGCAGCTCATAGCTCCAAATTTTCAGATTTTATGTTTCCCAACATGAGAAATTTCAAGGGACCACTCATTTAGTTTTAGACAGTCTTGGTGTTGTGTTACTAAATATACAGTGCTGTTACCAATTTCTCTTTAAAAGGTTAATTGAAAACATTGTTCTTCACAGCTAATTTATTAATAAAAGTTGACACCACAATGAGCAATTTCTGCTTTAAAAACCTAGGTTTAAAATCTTAAAGGAATTGGGGCTAGGGAGAGGGCTTTGTGGCTAAAAGCAAATGTTGTTCTTGTAGAAGGTCTTGGATTACACATTAGTGCACCAAGCACGTACATGGTGTCTTATAGCCGTTTACAACTCTAGTTCCAGGGGATATGATACTCTGTTAAGACTTCTTGGGAACTAGACTCATAAGTGAAACATATATGAAGGCAAACACACACAAAGGAAAATATAATAATTCTAAATACTGAAAAAATAAGCATTTTCAAAATGACAATGTAATTTAATATAGTAACTGATTTGTTTATTCATAATTAATAAGTACATAGATTATCACATTTATTTAAGAGAATCCCCTTTCAAATTAACTGATAATCACCTAAATTTTTGAGCAGCTTAGCTTCTTACCTATAAAAGAGGGCTTTATGATTTCACTCAGCCCATATCTTATCTCCCTGCTACTAACAGAGTGAAAACTAACAATGTTAAGAACTAAGCAGGTGAGAGAGGTGTGGGAAAATGGGGAAATAGAAGGATCCAGTGGGTCCTGGAACCCTACAAGAAGACCATCAAAGCTGGTGGATCTGGACCCAGGGGGCCTGCACCAACTACTCTAGTAACCAAGGACAAAGCACGCAGTTAGCCTGGAACCACTATCCAGATCTAGCCAATGGACAGTGCATTATCCACAGTTGTGTGGGGAGTGGGGCTTAACTCTGAGATGAACTCTTTTGCCCCCTGTTTGACCACTTCCCATTGGGTGGGAGGCCTGGTGGCATTCAGAGTAAAGGGATGTGGGCCTGAGACCTGATAGGCTGTGATCATATGGTGGGGGAGGATGTCCCCTTCTGTCACAGGCCTAAAGAGGAGGAATATGATGGAAGAGGGAGGGAGGGGGAATTGGAAGATACAAGTAAAGGGATAACAACTAGGATGTAATCTGAATAAATTATTTAAATAAAAAAGGAAAAATAAGCATAATTCAGAGTTTATTCTTTTATTTGCTTTTATATCTATGCATAGTATATGGAAATCACTTCAAAGTCTACTTGTCACATTCTAACAGATTAGTATTTGTTAAAAATAAACAGAAAATTATTGGTAAGTTTTTAAGTTGAATGATGACAATGGAATGGAAATTACATTACTATCCATCTAAAACTTGATCTAGAGTCTTGGCTTGGAAGTTTGACTAGGAGTCTGACATATTTCTCTAAGCGTTACTAGATTTTATATTTAACCATATTATGATATTGAAAATTAGCCTTATTTAGATTTGAATGGAGCCTACTGTAGTAAAGAAAGAGTGATGGTATAATATACCGGTTCTTACTTTGTGACGCATAATCACAAAAATGCTTATTATTGTAGCTACATCTTAAGACATGGTTATTTTTGTCTTTCATACTTTAGCTGCTAAACAATCAAACAGATATATAAAAATTGAATAGCTTTGTCAACCAGCGATTCAGAGGTACTGATATTTTTTTCTAGAAGTGTTTCAATTGGTTTGATGCCATTTAAGTTTCTTAACAAAAATATCCATTTGAATATGTTCAATTTACACTATCAACTTCCTGTGGATTAGATTTATCTGAAAGAGGTAAGCTTCAGTGTGGAATTGCCTGGAATAGATCTACCTATGGGTACATCTGTGGGCTTTGTTCGCCTGTAAATTGATATAAAAGCACCCTGTCCATTCTGGGTGGCACCATGTTCTAGGAATGTGCCCTGGACTACACATGACTATGAAAGATAACCAGGAGACCAGAAATGAGGCAGCAAGCACTCAATCCCTATTTCTGACTGTGGATGCTATGTCATTACTTCCTTCTGTTCCTGCCTTGACATCCCTTCCTTTACATGTTGTAATCTAGAATATAAAGGAAATAAATACTTTTTTTCAGTACAGTATATTTTGTCAAAGACTTTTATCACAGGAAAAGAAATGAAATTACGTATCTACAATTTTTTCATGTCAGTGTTCTATAGTTGATATTCTAAATAAAATGAAGTGACAATAGTTTTCACCATTTGGTACAATTGGTTCCCACTGATTATTTTTCACATTGGAGTGTGGCAATGTGTTGCACATGTTAATAGCTCTGTGAAAACTAGCATTCCAGTGTTTAAGTTTTGCTAATGTCAGTCATGACGCATGATGTGTGTTGCTCCAAGTCATCTGAATTTCACACACTTATGCAATGTCATTCAATGAAGAACCTATCAAAGATGTGTACTTTAACAGATGCCTAATCCAGCACACCATGTCTTGAGAAGACTGAAGTGTAATATTCATTAAAGTGGTTTTCAGAGAATGCTTTTGTGCAGAGTAGGGTACATAGGATTGGTGTTTAAAGAGAAATGTTGAACTGTTTCTTCTCATGCTGGGGTACATATGTACATACATACATACACATACACACCCACACACAACCACAACCACACATATATAGACACATATGTATGTGTCCATATATATGCGTATATATATACATATATAAACATATATATGTCTCAGGTCTATGATTATTATCACTACTTTCTTCATGTAATGGACACAATATCTGTGCATATTATAATTACACTGTTTTTGATACATGTCCATAAAATACTTTCCACTGTTTCAAGTGACAATTACCAGTTGACAAAAGACCTCTTTCTAAGAAAGCAAACGTAGATCACAGAGTGACTGTTAATCTTGATCCTTTTTTCATAGCGATTCTGTTGAGAGATTTCAAATGAAAAAAGAGTTTCTATCAGCTTAGCTTTGAATGTCCAACTTCCTTTCAAGGAAAAATGAGTAAACAAGTTTCTCTTGCTTAGAAAAACTTACACAGTCTTGATTTGAAATTAAATTGGTATGATGTTCAATCTCACTTAAGGAAAAGTGAGATGTAAGTCTCACTTATTTAGTCATGTCACTGCAGCTTGGAGTTCTCCTGGGACAATTAAGTTATCTCTATCTGTTATCTTGACTCTCACCAAACCACATTTATTACTTTAATGGGAAGGTAAGTGACTCTGCTCCACTTACCTTTTTCTACACAATTTTTTTCTCTCAAACATTTTTCCAGTAATTTCACAAACGACAAATGAGTTAAAGAATCCCCATACCATTTTTCGTATATTTGTCATTGATAAAACTTCTAATGAATTAGTTACTAATGAGTTTATAGGTGTGAAATAGAAGTGTTGGTACATAGAAAAGCAAAATATGACTTTTTATTACTTCTTTTATTTTCTGTTATAATATCATTACATTAATTCTACCTTCTCCTTACTTCCTCCGAAATAATATACCCTCTCATATACATTTCATGCTTTTTTAGAAACACATTGTTGTTGCATGAATGAATGTATATGCATATGCTTGCATATTCATAAATGTGTCCTTTCAGTTTTCATAATGTTACTTGCTTCATGTCTAATGTGTTCTGAGTTTGGTCAATGTATATAAACTTATCAAGGTTATGTTTATTCCTAAAAGTACTGTTATTATAAACTAAAACAAATGGAAATAAATAGAACATTGGTGACAGGAGACATAGGACTGCTTACAGTAACAATTTTTTTCATTCTTTTCTTTTCATTATTTAATTATTTAATCACTGTACAGCCTAATGGAAGCCTCCTGCTCCTCCACTCCCAGTCAAACACACCTGCTCCCCAACCCCCCTTACCTTTTCTGTGAAGGTAAGTCCTCCAGATGTACCAAACCACCAAAGTCCAACAAGTTGCAACAGGGCTAAGCACCATCTTCCCTTGAGGCCAGACAAAGCAGTCCAGCTAGGGAAAAGGGATCCAAAGGCAGGCAACAAAGTCAGAGTCAGTCCCTAATCCAACTGTTAGAAGACCCACATGATGACCAAGCTACACATCAGCTAAATATGTGTCCAGCGTATGTATGTTCTTTGGTTGGTGGTTCAGTCTCTGTAAGCCCCACGGTGTCAGGTTAGTTTACTCTTTAGGCTTTCTTGTAGTGTCCTTGAACCCTCTGGCTGCCTCAATCCTTCTTCTCACTCTTCCACAAAACTCCTGGAGCTTAGCTTATTGTTTAGTGGTGTGTCCCTGCATCTCTTTTTATCAACTATTGCATGAAGCTTCTTAGAAGATAGTTATTCTAGGCTCCTGTCTGCAAACATAGCAGAATATTATTAATGGTATTAAGGTTTGGCTTTCTCCATGAGATGGATCTAAAGATGGGCCAGTTCATAGCAACTTTACTTATTCTAGCCAGGAAATAGACATATCCTAGATGTCCCTCAGATTAAGAATGGATAAAGAAAATGTGGTACATTTACACAATGGGACACTGTTCATTTATTCAAAGCAAGAATATAATGCAATTTTCAAGCATTTGGATGGAACTAGAAAATATCAGCCTGAGTGAGGTAACCCAAACCCAGAAATACATGGATGGTACTCACTTATAAGCGGATATTAGCCATAATGTCCAGGATAAAAATGCTACAATCCACAGACCCAAAGAAGCCAAGTTACAAGGTAGGGTGCTTGAATCTCATTCAGAAGGGGAAATAAAATCGATACCAGAAGAAGAAGAAGAAGAAGAAGAAGAAGAAGAAGAAGAAGAAGAAGAAGAAGAAGAAGAAGAAGAAGAAG
>OU015751.1:82790888-82817463 GCA_907169655.1 Acomys percivali | reverse complement strand
CACACACACACACACACACACACACACACACACACACACACACACACCTCAACACACATAAAATATTTAAATCTTAAAATATATGCTGTATGACACGTTGTATTTGCATGTATTTAGCCACTTAGCACTGGAGAATAACTACCCCTTTCTTTCTAGATTAGCCATAGGTTTTCTAATAGAGAGTCTACTTAAGAGTGACGTATCATCTGTTTTCACATCTGCAATAGCCATAAGCTATTACAATCCAAAGTCTCAGTGGCTTGTGTTCTTTGCAAGACCAATAAGCCTCACAATGGTGGTGAGTATGAATGTCAAAACTGATCTTGGCTACTCCAGCAGGGTTGAGATCCCACATTAAATTACCTCAAAATCAAATAAATATATTATAACTATATTTCTTACAATGAGCACATTTTGAAATCAATATGAAATGACTGACATAAATGTGAAAAGAACAAAAATCGTTATTCTACAAATTCTGTTATTTTTCCCACATTATCTCAAGAATATACCTTACAAAATAACTATATATATATATATATATAATAACAAAATATTCAAATAAGTAAAATACAGAAACCAAAAAGAAACAATAGATTACAGAACCTCTAGTGACTTAGTCAATCATTCTCTGTGACACCTACTTCAGAACAGCATCCTCAAAAATAGACGTGAAATGAAAACTATAGTGCATTCAAATTTTGAACAGTACATATTTTATGAATACTACAAAGCAAAACAATAACAACCAAGTGAAATATGCTGTTTTTAAATATATGAATAATTGGGAGAACAAAGCAAGTGGATATCTTTGTGTTTAAAGTAGATAATTTAAGAAAAGGATTCTAGACTACCAGGACTTAAAAAAAATAATAATAATGAGGCTTTTTTTTTCTTACGACTCATTCTTTCTTTCTTTTTGGATTTTTAAAATAATTTTAATTTTATTATAATTTATTCATATTACATCCTGGTTGTTACACCTTTGCTCATATATTCCCACTCCCAGCTTCCCTCCTCTCCTTTCCTTCTTCCTTCCTTCCCTATCTTCCCCTCCCCTAGTCCTCTGAGTGGGGTAGCTCCTCCCCTATCGTCTGACCATAGCCTATCAACTTTCATCAGACTAGCCTGCATCCCTTTCCTCTGTGTGCCCTCAAAGTCACCTCACCAAGGAGGCACCAGAGTTCATGGTAGTGACAGTGGAAATGAGCTGTTCCATGGCTACATCTGAATAGGGCATCTAGGTCCTCTGCATATATTATTCTTGGTTGGTGCATCAGTTTGTGCATGGCCCCTGGGTCCAGATCCACAGACCTTGATAGTCTCCTAATGGAGCTCCTGTATCCTCCAGGTCCTTCCATCCCCCCTTTGTGGGATGTAGGGTTGGTGAAGAATGTTTCCCAGTCTGTAGGCTATTGCTTTTTTCTGTTGACAGTGTCCTTTGCCTTACAGAAAGTTTTCAGTTTCATGAGGTCCCATTTATTAACTGTTGTTCATAGCCCCTGAGATATTGATGCTCTTTTAAAGAAGTTATCTCCAAGCCAGACAGGTGGCACATTCCTTTAATCCCAGCAGAGGCAGAGGTAGGCAGATCGCTATGAGTTTGAGGCCAGTCCGGTTTACAAAAAGAGTCTAGGACAACCATGAACTACATAGAAAAACCCTGTCTCAAAAACAAACAAACAAACAAACAAATAAACAAACTAACAAAACCCAAAAAGTTGTCTCCTATGCCAATGAATGCAAGGCACTTTCCCATTTACTATTCTAACAGATTCAGTGTGTCTGGTTTTATGTTGAGGTCTTTAATCCACTTGGACTTTAGTTTTGTGCAAGGTGATAAATATGGGTCTACTTGGATTTTTTATATGTAGACATTCAGTTACATCAGCACCATTTGTTGAAGATGTTATCTTTTTTGCACTGTGTAGTTTTATCATCTTTGTTAAAAATCAAGTGTTCAGGGCTGGAGAGATGGCTCCATGGTTAAGAGCACTGACTGTTCTTCCTTAGGTCCTGAGTTCAATTCCCAGAAACCACATGGTGGCTTTCAACCATCTATAATGTGATATGTGCCCTGTTCTGGCCTGCAGGTGTACAAGCAGTCCAAGCACTATATACATAATAATAAATAAATAAATCTTCTTTTTTAAATTAATGTCTCTAGGTGTGTGGGTATAATTCTGGGTCATCAACTTGATTGTAGTGATCAATCAGCCGATTTCTATGCCAGTACCTACTGTTTCTTTTATATGTAGCTCATCATCAATATGTTGTACATCTTGAGATCAAAGATGGATTCTCCTCCGGAAAATCTTTTATTGTACCGGACTGTTCCTGCTGTTCTGTTTTTTTTTTTTTTTTCCTAAATGTAGTTGAGAATTGATCTTTCAAGCACTGTAAAGAGTTGTGTAGGTATTTGGATAGAGATAAAGTTGAATCTGTAGATTGCTCTTGGTAGGTTGGTCATTTTTACTATGTTGTTCCTTCAGATCCACAAGCATGGGAAATCTTTCTGTCCTATGTTTTCTTTAATTTCTTTTTTTCAGAGATTTGAAGTTTTTTCATACAAGTCTTTCTATTGCTTGCTTATAGTTGCATCAATATACTCTATATTATTTGTGGTTACTGTGAAGTACACTTTCCCTAATGTCTTTCTCAACCCATTTGTCACTTGTGTACAAGATGACTGCTGGCTTTTTGTTTGTTTTTTTTTTTTTTTGATTTGGTAGTATTTCCAAAATAAAAATAATGCCTGTTTTCCCATAACATCCAACACCAAAAGTTTGTTTATTGAATCTGTTTATTTATCTGTCTTTCTAGTTAATTAATTCAGGCATTTACTCAGATGACTAAGTGTGTAAATAGAAATTAATTATCCTATTATATGTAAAAATGCATTTCTGACATCAGATGGCAACATTTTATATTTTTAATTGTGTTTGAGTATAAGTCACCCTCTCTCCTAATGAAGACATAGCCATGAAAATAAGACATTGGCTCATTTTCCCAAATCAAAGTTCATGGGTAGCTGCCAATATCAGTTAAGAAAAAATAAAGTGTTAAAAATAAAGGTTTTGAAATTTTTGACAAAAGATTTATTCCTATGTTTCTGAAGAAATATTTCTTTCTTATACTCAGTAATTTAGAAAAATGACTTTTAAAACTTTAAATCTCTTTAATATCATGTACCTTTAAAAAGCCAATTTCTCTCCTAGAGGAAGTATGGATTTTAAAACTTGAGCAGAAGTAGGCAGCTTTGGCAGGGTAAGAAGTTGCTTCCCTTATTATAACTTTTAATTTCCTGATGTCATCAGCAAATAGCTATTCAAGCACCTACTTAATCCCCTTAGAACATTTTTCTGATTATCTTGGTGACCAAAAATTTAGCCTGGAAATGTTCATTTGAATCATTATGTAAATTACTTTATGAGAGAATATAACCTTGTGTCCTTCTGATGAAAACAGAAATTGAAAGAGGCAATCTGGAATTAACTGTGCCTTCTATGAACACTCTCAAGTGGAGAGAAGCCAGGGGGAAAGAGAGTTATGTTTTGTTTTGTTTTCTTATTATGCCTTTTTAATTTTTTTGACATGAAAGTAGTGAAAAATTGGTAGCTGAGTGATTTTTATCTTTGTGTCCTACCACAATTAAAACAAGACAGTTTCCTTTTCTGTTTGATAAACAGGTATATTACTGAGATGAAACTGTTCAGTGGGATCATCTATAATATGTTTAAACATGGATTTCAAAATATCTCTTCATTTTTAATTAATGCTGTTTTTTTTTTCTCACTGCATCTAAAGGAATGAAAGAAAAAAATTTTGGCAATGAGATCTGTTCCATGCACTATGCAATTTTAAAAGTGGGTGAATACTTTCAGAGTGACATTCTGTGATCTCATTTGTCCCAATACATTTTATTAGATGTCTTACAGATGGAGAACAAACAAAACAAAAACAATGTATGGTCCATAGCTGTGAATGGAAGCAAGGCACATTGCAGTGTAGTTATGAAGTATATGGTATTATACATTCCTATTGACAATAAAACCATTGCAATTACTAGCCTAATCTGCATTGCAGGCACCATTTGAATTATTTTCCTGGATCTTTCAAAGATGCTAAGAAAAGATTATAAAATTTGAGTCAGTAAGTCAGTGGTAGATAACTTAACTGACACAGTAAAGAATCTGGATTTTACTATTGGCACATTTTACTCCCCAATAGAAGAATGAGCTGCAATTCTTGATGTACTTTACTCAGCTCTAAGGTAAATAAATATAAACACTGTATGTTCAGTCTCATAGGCACATAAAATGCGTTCAAGTCTTTTGTTTTGTGTGCTTAACTTGAAGACAAGAGGAATCCAGGAAACTAAGAAAGCAAAAAGCCTTTCATGGGACATGCTAGAAGAGCATGCAGAGAAGGTTACAGAAAAAAATAGAGAGTTGGGAACAGAATGGAATATTTTAAGCAGGAAGAAGGTGAAGGGGAAAGTCAACCCAAGTAAGTGGGTATGAAAAGTCATATAGAAGGCTACTATTCCATAATTCAACTTAAAACAAGTGGAATGATACAAGATGGAAGATGCAAATACGATTGAGCATTAAATGACTAAGGAGGGATGGGATGGGATAAAGAAATGGAAAAGAAGGGAAAGTAGTGGATATACTAATCAATAGGCTTTATACTAAACTTGTAGAGTAATCTATCAGTTAGTAACTTAACTTCATAATGCTCTTTTAAAGAGTAAAGACTTATAACAAAATTACTATGCATGGATGGACAATGATGTTCCAGAAATTAAAATTTATTGAAGACTATTGCAGTAAAAGGCCTGGGATACTTCTCTATAACCTATTAGTCAGGACACACCCAGAAAAAGCCTCCACGAACCATAAGGTCTTGTCATTGCCCTTTGTTACTATTATAAATACAAAGTATGCCCCTGCCCATGAAGACGCTGCACACTCAGCCTAAAGACATTGAGGAATAAGTCTTAAGCATGTGGGAGATGAAACGACACCAATGATTGACAAAACACTAAACCCTGCTTGCTGATGCACTGACCTGCCAGGCAAGATGTGCCAGGAGAAGACAACGCTTGTGAATGTGTGTACCTGGCCTTGCTAAGCCATCTGCATTGCAGTCTTTGGGATATGTAGAGTGAGACAATACGTTTTCAAGATGCTTTTATATGGTATTGGAGCAAAGAGTTGTTTTAACATGCTTAAGTAGTTGAAAACAAGTGAAAATGAAAAGTTATATTTAGAAAACATTGATTGCATATGTGTGTGGATGTGTAGGGTTGTTGTGGTGTGTGCACCTGAACAGAGGTACTAGTAGATGCCAAAAGAGTATGCTGTATTCCCTCTAGCTGATGTTATAAAAAGGTTTTGTGTTGTGGAGTTTATTATTCTATTAATGCTAATTAATGCTGGTTATTAATATAGCATTAGTTATGCCTTAGCCTATTATATAAATAGAAGGCACAAATACTTGATAGACTTATGGTAAGCCTTAAAGCACAGGAGGTGAGCAGATAGCAACCCTCTAAACTATGTGTCTGCTTTCCAGTCAAAATGTCCACAAATTCCTGTACATGTTCATTTGGACTGCTTCTGCTTCATCAAACCACTCCTCAGAGCCAGCTGATCTTGTCTGTCCCTGTCTCCTGGTTACACCATGGAGACCTAATACTTCCTTCCTCTCTCCTCTTTACTGATCACAGTCCTTCTCTGACTGCGAGCCCAGGAGCCTCAACTCTGCCTACCTCAGCTCTACCAGTCAGGCTGTGTGCAACTTTACTAGCCAACTGGGGAAGCGAAGTTACACAGAGTTGCTGGGTATCCTGAGAATGTGCCCTTCTATGGTGTAAGCAGATCTTAGGGACCAGTCATTAGCATTAGAGTACATAGCACGAGACCAAAACCCAAATGGGGATGCTAGGAATCAAACATGGGTCCTCTGTGAAATAAGAGTCATCTCATGAGGCCCACAACATCATCATCACATGTGAAATTAAGTACTATTTAAATAAAAATACTCATACATAAAGTTTTTCTGGATCATGCCTGAATTAATTTCTTTCCTCATCTCATGCCCCAATGGGTTTTTTAAAATACCGATAGTAAATGAGAGAAATACCGATAGAAAATTTGAATGATTTTACAAAAATATTCGACTGTGCAATTTTAAAATAGTTATGCTGCTGTCCCTTACAGAAAGTTCCAGAACCTATTTTTGATCGTTGAGGCTGGATTTTTGTACAAACTATTGTCCTTTGCAGTTGACCATTGAGTTTGTTTAGATTACAACATAGAGAAACTGATATGCAAGCATTGCCTTGGAAGTGCATTATATTTTGACTTTTTCCTGATTTTTTTCAAATAATATCTAGATTTTAATTACTGAAAAAAATAAAGGCTTCCCAGAAATTTTGTCAGCATCTTTCCAATCATTCACTTAGATTCCTACCATTTTAAATATTGAGGAGTTTATATGGGCTGCTTTTCAATCTTACGTCTTACACTGTTACACAAAAACACTTCCCTTTCAGATGTTATTTTATTACTAAAAGTATGGCATATATAATGAAAAATATGATAACAACTTCCAGAATAAATGCAAGTACTCACAGCTTGAGTCAGTTTGCCTAGAAGCAAACCAGATAGAATCCATAGAACCCATATTTTTGTGTGGACTGCATTTTCTTTAAAAGTTTCTTTTTAAACTTGTGTTTCTCTAGTGTAGCATTACATTTAAAAGTAAATTTACTGGGCAACTTAGATACTTTCAAGTAAATGATTTGTGAATCAGGTCCAAGTGTTAATCCAAGCTTTAATATTTCTAATTAATTAACTTTGGCTACAGCAGCAATAAGCTGCAATGCAAGGGATTACTGAATGACTTATCTGAGAATAAAACAAATCCATTATTTGAACAAAATATCTTTAAAATGGTTGCTTGAAACCTATGAAAGCTTTGGAGCATGTTGATATAAAAATCATTCTCAAAAGCCATTTAATTCTCTTAAGGTGCTAAAACCCACTCAGCTTAAGAGAAAACCTCAAACTTTAAATACTTGCAGATTATGTTCCTTGTGTTAAACACAAACCATCCTTTCTAGTGTTTGAACAGCTACTGAAGTAGAATACTTATGCAAAGTAAGGAAGACCACTTTCTAAAGGAAAGTGTGCTGGCAGGGTTAGGTCATTTTTCTGTCTTCTTCCTTCCTTCCTTCTTTCTTTATTTTCTTCTTTCTTCTTCCTTATAACTTGTCTCTTTATAATAGTGTGTCAGGCAGTGAAATAACTTTATATTTTATAAAAAGGTACACTAATGGAAAAATCCAAAGACATTCTCCATGACAAAACATGCATGTAAAGATTGAACTAGAAATTATCCTAATGAGTGAGTTCACACAGAAGCAAAAAGAGCTAAATTGTATATACTCACTTATATCGAGAAACTAGTCCAAGGTGTACGTCCCCATGAAAAACTGTACCTACCAGGAAAGTGGGTCAGAGGGGAGGACATCCTATTGAGACTTTAGGTGTGAGAAGCCTGGGAGAATGAGGAAATAGAAGGATCCAGTGGGTCCTGGAAAACTATAGGTGGGTCTGGGCCCTGGGGTCCTCCGCAAACTATGGCAACAGCCAAGGAATATATAGGCAGTAAACTTCAAACCCCTACCCAGACTAGCCGATGGACAGGACATTCTCCACTGTTGAGTGGAGAAGGAGATCTGACTTTCACACAAACTCTGGTACCCCATATTTGATCATGTCCCTTGGATGGAGACACCTGGTGGCACTCAGAGGAAGGATAATAGGTCACCAAGGAGAGACTTGATACCCTATGAGGATATACAGGGGGAGGAGGTCCCCCTCAGTCACAGACATAGGGGAAGGGAGTAGGGGGGAAGCGGGAGGGGGGGAGGAATGGGAGGATACAAGGGATGGGCTAACAACTGAGATGTAATATGAATAAATTAATAAAAAAATTATTTTTCAGGTCATTTTATATTGACTTTAATTTTGTATTTCAACTTTATATAGAGAACTTTCTAATTGTGAATGTACATATTTAGAACTTCGACCATTTTTAAGTATATTTGCAATAGTGGGCAATATTTTCAGTATTTGAAGTTTATAAACTTAATCTAAAAATATTCACAAATCTCATTATGCTCTATTGTCAGTTTAACAGATGCAATTTTAATATATTAGTAGTACTATAATTTTGCTAAAAATCATTATTTCACTAAAATATAAAGTATTACAAATTATATCATTCACTTAACTAATAAATGTGATAAAGAATTTTACTAACATACAAACAGTTTTCAAATTAACAATCACTTATGAGAAAACATTTTTTAGAAAATATTACAAATTTATATTCTTTTTGATTTGATAATACCACTCAATGAATAGTATATTCAGTTGTTGCTCATCAAAATGACTTGTGATAACTACCTTATAAAATTGCTGACATTATATTCTATATACATATTTTAGTAAATAAACTATATGGAGAAAGTTTTCTTTTGTTAAAATATATTTTTATACAATATAGATGTATATAGATGCTGGAACTATCAGAAAGCATATTTTAATGAAAATAAGAAGGTCAATACACTAATGAAGGTGAATGCAGTAAACAGGATCCGATTCGTAATTTTAGAATAAGATTGGACTATGAGAAATAACACAATTTCAAGAAAGAGGAGAGGACTTTAAACAACTATAATTAATGAAAAATTAATGTTTTGCAGAGAACAAGGAGGGGTTTGTTTGGCTTTGGAGTGAATAAAGAGAAGAAAGAACACTATAGTTATATTTTAATTTCAGAATATAAAAGAATTTATTTTTTCAGTGTTTTTAAAGACTCCAAAGAGTAGAATAAGACTAGACCCTTTACCAACTGCAGAGAAGTAAAACCAATATGGACAAAATATTTGAAGGATGAAACATTTCTAACTCATTATAAAAGTCAAACTATCGATTCATAAATCTCAGAAAATATTAACCAGAATAGTAGCAAGTTTAAGTTGAGTCTGATGTTTATAGACCAAAAGAATCAATGTTATTCATTCATATCTTTAGCATGGCAAAACTAAATTGACAACATGCCCTCTTTTTTCCTTTATTTTTGTATCTTCCATTTCTTTCATTACACATCTGTGAAGTGTTAAAATCAATAAAGTCAAGAATCTATAGAACAGAAAAGAGCACTTATGACCCAAAGCCAGTTTGAAACAAAACGCACTGGGCAGCTTCCCCTACTTTTCTTTAATGCCCAGACAGAACTGTCATTTTAGACAAGCCGTGCTGGTAACCATACAGAAAAACAGAGTGAAAAGAATGATACTATGAATGGATACATACATGATTGATTTTTAAATTGCCAAGCTATTTAGTATTAAGAAGATAATGCTTTGAATAAATTTTATAACTCTGTGTAAAAACTACTCAGGCATCATTAAAGTTAAAGTGCTATTTATATATGTATAAGACAGGCTGTCTATTACAACGATGAGAAGACATGGAACAGACCAGAGAGAAGTGTTTGAGAATCTATATCTGTCTGTTATTGAGATATTTTAAATATATATTATATAATAAGTTAAATATGATTGTTATTTTTATTTTTCAATTATTTTATTTCATTATTTTCTGTCTATCAATTCAATATATGTCAAGTGGTTGTCATTTTTTTCTCACCTGAACATGTTGGATATTGCAGACATGTTTCTATAGCTCCGTTATTCCTTTGTTACATAATCAGTTCTATTGATATTCAATATCCTATGCCATTCTCTATAATAAACACCCTCATGGGCAGATACAGTAAGTTCCATACTTTATATTAGGTTATTTCACCCACTGTTGTGGCCTACACTTAGATGAATGATCCTATTTGAATTAATAATTCTAATTCTAAAACTAAATATTTGTTTCACTATGAAATGTATTGTGTCAAAAAGGGAATGATGTTATTTGTGTGTGTGTGTGTGTGTGTGTGTGTGTGTGTGTGTGTGTGTGTTAAAACCCATAAATTTTGGTCACTGTGTCTTGAAGTTTGTTGCTTTTGTTATCTCAAGGGAGCCAGAATGAAATGTTAAATTTTAAATAACTGTATATTTCCAGTAGTCAAAAGTTCTTTAAAATAAAGTAAGTTTTTCTGAAATAATACGACTTAATTTGCATGAATCAATAATTGCTTCTGTAACACCAAGATTATTTTGTTTTACATTGAGTAAACATAATAAAGACAGATGATATACGGATTTATATAATAAATTCTCCAAACATCATTTTGATAAAGACAATAAAGCTCAATTTGGTTAACATTTAAGGTTGATTTTAATTGCTACTTTTTTATAACAGAGTTTGCTTTATTGGTGTATATTCTACATATGTTTATCAGACTGAGTTTTTGATCAATGTACATGGAAGATAACAGATTTTTTTTATCCACCATTAGATAATTGAATTAAGAAGACTAGAATAATTACACAGAGATAATTGTTTCATGAAATAAAATATCTTTCAATTTAATGTTTACTTGAGTCAAATAAATTGTGAGGCTATACATTTATTATTTATTTATTTATTTATAAGTATATATACTTATTTACATGTTTATATGTAAATGTATGGATTTGTTTATATATCTGTTCTTTCAGAGGGTTCATATTGGGTAAAAATATCTAAGAACTATTACAGATACTCTGGGCCTTCAAACATGTTATCCTTATTCTTAATTTCTCACAATGAATGAGTTCCTCTATTAATACTGATATGATTTCTCTGAGATTAAATTTTACCTCTTCAATTAACTCTGAATAGACTCAATATTTTAGGCTTTCATAACTTCGCTATTAATTCTTCCTTTTTAAAACTTCTTCTGTATACTTCCATAACAACCTTAGTTTTGATCGATTACATGGTATAAGGTGACAAAATCCTTCCCCAATAATTAACTAAGAATGGATGTTGAAAGCACATTTTTCCACAACTTCCTTCCTATGTATTCAGTTTGATGGAATAAATGGGATCCTAAACATAATTAAACTTAAAATTTACAAGATTTAATAGAAAAATAATGTAGAAGAAAAACAAATATATATATATATATCCTGTTTTATCAATTATAAAAACACCCCTCCCTCTCACACACACACCATAATTCTTAAATATAGAGGAAAGAATGAGCTCCAGACCAGAGTTTTAAGGGATAGTACTGCTTCAAGCACTACATCTAACATACTGCTATAACTGAAATCAGTCTGCAATCCTTGTGTTAACATATTATTTTGTTTACTATTTGGAATATTATTTAAATATTTGTGTGAAATTCATGGAGTGTAAATTATTTTCTATATACTCAATAATATGTGGTAGTAACTGAGAATGTGGGCTAATAATTAGCTTTTAAATGTATTCCATTGTCTTTATATTATAATGTATCATTTGTAGTACCTTAACTTAATATAAATCACTTATATGCTTTATAGCACATATTTCTCTATTTTCCATATTTTAAGATATCTGTCTCTTATATCTGATTTCACTTTTATTTAAATAATAAAGTTCACTGAATTTCCCTAGAAAAAGAGGTGGTGACTTTCACATGAACTCTGGTGCCTCATATTTGACCATGTACCCTGGAGGGGGAGACCTGGTGGCACTCAGAGGAAGGATAGCAGGTTACCAAGAAGAGACTTGATACCCTATGAGCATATAAAGGGGGAGGAAATCCCTCTCAGGAACAGTCATAAGGGAGGGGAATGAGGAGAAAATGGGAGGGAGGGAAGAATGGGAGGATACAAGGGATAGGATAACTATTGAGATGTAACAAGAATAAATTAATAAAAAAATTTTAAAAAAGGTTTTGAAGTTTACCATATTGCTTTTAAATAGTGTTCCTGTGCTTGCTATACCATAATGCAGAATGTTGCCCTTAATTCATAGACATTTTAAGATATACATGCTTCACATTAGCCACAAATAGTATAAAGCATCTTGATGTTACTCTAACCAAGCAAATCAAAGATTTATGTAACAAGAACTTCAAGTCTCTGAAGAAAGAAATTGAAGAAGATATCAGAAGATTGAAAGATGTCGCATACTCATAGATCTATAGGATTATCATAGTGAAAAAAGTCTACCTTACCAAAATCAATCTACATATTCAATGCAGTTCCTATCAAAATACCAACACAGTGTTTTACAGAACTTGAAAGAAGAATTCTAAACTCCGTATGAAAAACAAAAATCTCAGAATACCTAAAACAAATCTGTACAATGAAAGAATTTCTGCAGTTAGTAACATCCCTTATTTCAAGCTATACTATAGAGCAATACTAATAAAAACTGAATGTTCCTGCCATAGAAATAGACTGGCTGATCAATGGATCAATGGAATAGAATCAAAGATACAGAAATGAACCCACACACCTATGGATAGTTGATTTTTGACAAAGAGGACAAAACATCAAATGGAAAAAGGAAAGATTTTCAATAAATGGTGCCAGTTCAACTGGATGTTTACATGTAGAAAAATGCAAATAGATCCATATTTATCACCCTGAAAAAATTAAGTATGAGAAGATCTAAGGTCTCATTGTAAATCCAGATAAACAAAATATAATGGAAGAGAAAATTGAGAAGAACCTTGAACTCATTGGCACCAGAGAAAACTTCCTGAGCAGAACACCAGCAGCTCAGCCTCTAAGATCAACAATTCATAAATGGGACCTCTTCAAACTGAAAATTTTCTGTAAGGCAAAGGACACTGTCAACAGAAATAAGTGGCACCATATAGATTGGGAAAAGATCTTCACCAATCCACATCTGACACAGGGATCTTATTTAAAATATATAAAGAACTCAAAATAGATTTGTAAGCACCAAAATCCCAAATAATCCAATTAAAAATGGGGTCCATAACTGAACAGAAAATTCTCAACAGAGGAATCTTGAATGGCCAAGAAGCACATAAAGAAATGTTCAAGGTCTTTTGTCTTTATGGAAATTCAAATAAATATGACTCTGACATTTTATCTTACACTGTTCAGAATGGCTAAGATAAAAAACTCTAGTGACAGCACATTCTGGCAAGGACATTGCTGGTGGGAGGACCAACTTTGGAAATCAATGTGGTGCTTTCTCAGAAAACTGGAAATAGTGATACCTCAAGATCCAGCTTTACCACTCCTGGGTATATACTCCAAACATGCTCCACCATAGTTTGACACTTGCTCAACTATTTTCATAGCACCTTTATTTGCAATAGTCAAAATATGGAAACAACCTAGATGTCCCTCAACTAAGGAATGGAAAAAAATGACTTGTGGTACATTTACACAATGGAATACAACTCAGCTATTAAAAGCATTGAAATCATAAATTATTCAGGCAAATGAATGTAACTAGAAAACATCATCCTGAGTGAGATAACCCAAACTCAGAAAGACACACAAGATATACACACACTTATAAGCATATTTTAGCTATACTTACAGGACATACATACTAAAATTCAGATACTCAAATAAAATAAAATACAAAGAAGACCCAAGGAAGGATGATTAAATCTCACTGTAGAAGGGGAAGTTGAATCGACAAAGTCATTGAAGAGAGGGAACAAAGTAGAAGAGGGAATGCAGATGGAAATGCAGGTGGACATGAGACCTGGGGAGAGTGGTGGATGTAGGACAGAGAGCCTGAAGTGCGAAGAGAAACTGCTGGTGGGAGGACCTCTGTACAAACCTGAAGACAAAGGACAGGATAGGCTTCTAGAAGGATATGGGAGTGACCCTAGCTGAGATTCCTAGTAACAGGGGTCATAGAGACTGCAGTGGCCACCCTCAAACAAAACAGGACTTCTAGTGAAAAGAGGAGAACACCAATCCACCCACAAAAACTTTAACCCAAAATTTACACTGCCTACAAATTGGGCATGGATAAAGATAGAACAGAGATTGAGCAAATGTCCAACCAATGCACGGCCCAATATGAGACCCACCCCATAGGAGAGAGTCAACCTCTGATACTAATAAAGATACTTTGCTATTCTTGCAGACAGAAGCCTAGCATATCTGTCCTCTGAAAGGCTATACTCAGCATTAGATTAAAAGAGTGGGTGGCATGGAGGCTCAGATAAACATTGGGCAAAGCATAGGAAACCTTTTGGAAAAGTGGGGGTATGGAGAGAAGAACCTGAAGGTGGTAGTAGCGCTACAAGAAGACGAACAGAGTCAACTAACCAGGCCCCAGTACGTCTTGTGAAGACTGAAGAACCTTCCAAGGACCATGAATAGACTGAACCTAGGACTTTTATACAGATGAGGCAGTTGTGCACTATAGGCTTAATGTGGGTCCCCTAGTAAGGGGAGTGGGGGCTGCCTCTGGCATGGATTTATTTGTATGTCTTTTTTTTTACCAATAGCCGTTGGCAAGACTGTCTTTGCAGACCATAGAAGAAGAGGATGTGCTTGGCCTTGACGCAACTTGATGAGCTAGGTTGGTGGGTGAGAGGCAATTCTCTTTGCTGAGGAATAGAGAAGGGAGAATGGAAAAAGAGAGAGGGAAGGTGGAACTAGAAGGAGATGGGAGAGGGACCTACAAGTGGGATATAAAGTGAATAAATAACTTAAAATAAATAAATAAAAAGCAAAAGTATTAACATTTAATAATAATATTTTAAAATTGTATTTTGTCAACACACACTTGAAAAACACAAAATGTTCCTTCTAAAAAATAAAATGATAAGATATGTTTTTCTATTGTTACAGTGATAGATATCAAAGCATCGTTGAGAATATCTGAAATTACTTTATTTGTAAAGATCTTGTCTGGCAGTTGACAAGTTGGAATTGTTCAGAGTAACACTAGTTAAATATTACCTCTCCTCAAACTATATTTAAGAGCATTTACTTACCAAGAAGAAGGTTTAATTTAATAAAAGTGAATTTGCTTTTGTATTTATGTCCTTACACGCCATCTTGAAAATAATCTCATGAAAATTTAAATAAAATGACTTTCTTGAACTGAGAAGTAGATATATTGATTTATAAATAAAAACAATATGTAGATGTACAAAATAGCAGTTGACCTATGAAAACGATAGTTCCCTTCAAAAGAGAATCTAGGGCATACAAGAAGGTGACAATGTGGGATGCTTAGCTTTCCCAAATGTACTGTATGTTATTCAGTTGGATGTGATTAACAAACCTTTTGGTGCTTTCCAACAATGCCTCCAGGGATATGTTCTAGGATGGTTATGTAAAATATCTCACAGATGCTTTATTCCATTAACATTTGCAAAATTTGGGCTTCATCCTCAAGAGCCTTCTGTTTTGTTTAGGGCAAGATAGGGTAAATGTTGGAGCAATCTCATTAGCATCAAAAAATACCAAGTTGATCAGATAGTAATTCTACAGCAAACACACATGGTCCTGTTACAGAGTTACCTAGAATTTACTCATGTTGAACTGGTGAAAAGTGTGCTCTTCAATTATATGTTCAATTCAGTTTTTCTGTCTCTTTTAAAAGCATAATTCCATTTATTTTTAAATAAGTGTAAATTTAAAATATTAATTTCACACATTGCAAATACATTTCATTTAATTGGTTTCTGTTTTCTAGGAAAATAATTCTTTATTGTTGAAGTACATGAAGTATATCATCAAAGTCTTTTCACCATATGCTATTTATGTATCTTCTTGAGTAACTGTGTTTTCATTGGGTCAATTTTATTAATATCAACTTAATGAATGGACAAGAATGAAATAATCTTTTTATGTAAATATAAATACTGGAACAGAGTGTCCTTGTTTTTTTTTGCTTCCTGTAACCATGCTTTTTTGGCAATAAGACACATAACCCAAATAGTTATTAATCATATTTTAATCTTCACATATAGTCAAAAGAAAGTTATGTTAAACTAAGCTAAATTGTATGACCACATTGTTTAAAAGCACATATTTTTTTTCAATTTTGTCTATAGATAGATCTGATAGAAGACACCATCTTGGAATTTTTTAGTGGTTCTATGTGGTGGCCAGTTTCACTACATTAATCCTATTGATTCATGAGAAGGGGAGGTCTTTCCATCTTCTGATATCTTTCTTAAATTACCTCATCAATTCCTTAAGGTGTTGTTGCTGTTGTTGTTGTTGTTGTTGTTGTTGTTGTTGTTTAATCATAGAACTCTTTCACTTGCTTGCTCAGAACTGGGCCAAGATGATTTTATGAGTTTTTTAAGGCAATTGTGATTTCTTTATCACACTGCTTGTAATTTGTATATAGGAAAGCTACTGCTTTTTCTGTGTTAATTTTGTATCCTGCTACTTTGCTGTAGAACTTCACCTGTAGAAGTTTTCTAGTACACTTTTTGGGTCATTTATATATACTATTGTAGTATCTGCAAATAATGATACTTTAACATCTTACTTCCAAGTTGTCTTACCTTAATCTCCTTCAGTTGCCTTATTTTACCAGTAAAGAATTCAAGTACTGTACTAAATCAGTATAAAGTTAGTGGACAATTTTTACTTGCCCCTGATTTTAGTGGAAATACTTTTGAGTTTGTTTCTGTTTTGGTTAATACTGGCTATTGGCTTGCTGGAAAGTGTCATTATTCTTTTTAGGTGTGTCCCTTTTATTCTTAGGGATTAAAGGTCTACTAAAGTTCTTTTTTCTGATTTTTATATAATCATGATAAGTGGTGTCTATGAAAAAATATTCATTTCATTTATATTTTCCTATTTTGTGGAGTAAAAGATTTTAAGGTATGATGTAATGATTCTTTGGACTTTTTTCCTTGTCTGTTATCATGTCACCCCTTTTGTTTTCTGTTTTGTTTTTGAGATAACATCTATGTGTCTTTTATTTAGTTTAAATAAGAGTGTGTTCACATTTTTTATTGTTTTATATCGGTTCTTTGTATTGTTCTTTTTGTTCTATTTTATTGATTTTAACGTTGTTTGATTTTCTTGTTGTTGCAGTTGACTCCTCTTGGATGAGCTTACTTCTTCTTATTCTAGAGCTTTCAGGTGTTCTGTTAAGTTGGTAGTATGATATCTCTCCAATATACTCATGTAGACACTTATTACTTTGAAAAATTCTCTTATCATCACTTTCATGGTGTCCACTACATTTGGGAATGTTGTGCATTAATTTCATTGAATTATAGAAAGTCTTTATTTTCCTTCCTTATTTCTTGCCTTGATCCTGTAGGCATTCAGTATAGAATTGTTCTGATTCCATGAATTTGTAGGCTTTCTGCTGTTTTTGTTGTTTTGTTGTTGAAGTCCAGCTTTATTCCACAGTAGTCTGTTAGGATACAGAGAAATATTTCAATTTTTATGTATCTGTTGAGACTTGCCTTGTGAGTAAATATGTTGTCAGTTTTGTAGACCTTTTCATAAGTTGCCAATAGAGAAGGAAAATTCTTTTGTGTTTGGGTGAAATGATCTGCAAATATGTTAGGTCCATTTAAGTCATATTTCTTGTATAATGACATATAACATATAATATATTTCTTCTATAATTTTGTTGAAAAATTTTCTTGGCAATTATCTAACTTTGTTAAATAGCATCTTATATTTCTGCTTTTTAGTTAATTTTATTAAAGATTTTTCAACCTTACTGATTTTCACAAAGTACCAACTGTTTGTTTAATTGATTATTTGTATTTTGTTTGTTTGTTTCTATTTTATTGATGTCAGGCCTGGGTTTTATAAGTTCTTGTCATTTATTCCTCTGGGTATCATTTCTTATTTTTTTAAAAAAAGAGCTTTCAGGTGTGCCTTTAAGCTACCAATATAGACATTTTCTCATTTTTATATAGGTACTTAGTGCTACTAAATTAATTCTTAGACCTGTATTTATTTTCTCATAAGTTTTGGTATGTTGTGTTTTCATTTTCATTCAATTCCAATTTTTTTTTCCTTTTTTACCTTAACTTTTGTCTTGACCTATATTTTCATTCAATGGTGATTTGTTCTGTTTCTATGAGTTTGTAGGTTTTATGTTGTTTCTGTTGTTGTTGATATCCATTTTTATTCTGTGATGGTCAGAGAGAATACAAGCAGTTAGTTCAGACAGTAATGACCAGTGGTTCTGTAAAACTATAAAATGAACAGAATAAATAGACTTCCCCAGGAGCATGTGTGCGTTATATAAGTTTATAGATGATAATTGCATTATTTATGTCCAAATGAAGTTTGTAGAATTAATTAATAATGCATTATTATTTTGGCAGACATTCTAATAACTCAGAAGTTATTGAATGTGGTTGTAAATGTGTATATGTATTCATTACACATGTGCATTTATTCTGTGCTTGCATGTAGCCACTAATACACTAAAACATAGTAATTAAAATTTATATGATAGATGTCATCTGGATTAAACTATATTTACTGTCATTACACTAATGCTTACTTAAATTACATTTGCTGGTTGAAATGAGAACTATCCCATTTTTGTGTAACTTTTAGCTGTTAGATCCTTTCCAGAACAACATCACTGTTGAGGGTATGTGTGTTTATTTCCAGTTCATATAGTCAACCCATTTAAAATTAATGTTTGCAGTTAACACAATGTGATTTCTCAGCATCATGCTCTGGCTACCTTTTGTACTGACTTTGCAGCTATGCTTGGCTGTAGCATGAACGTGTAAGCCCAAATAAACATACTCTTCTATAAACTGATGTCTGTCATTGCATATTACTACACAACAGAAAAAAACTAATGTATATAATAACAGCTTTCATGTGAAAGTAGGCATTCCTTACACCTAAATGCTCACTGAAACAGTTCAGCTGTGTAGGGCAGTGTTAGGAATGGAAGTGGATGTCTGAAATGCCATAACGTGAGAAGTCGGGGCAGAAGATAAATGTTTAAAGGCCAGCACTGAGTTCATAGCCAGTTCAAATATAGACTAAGAAACACAAGACCTCATCCCAAGAAAATAAATACAGGAATTAAATAAAGAATCAAGTTTGGCTTCAAAATTCTTATCATAGAGCAAATCATTCTTGTGGCACTTACAAGTGACTTTAACACTCCTCCTGATGACACTGCTTTCTTTTGTTACCACTTTAACCTTTTAAAAATGCATGAAATTCCAAATACTTCTGGAATTCTCTTCCACATTACATATATTGCTTAAATTTGGTAAGTTAGGCTCTCTTTTCTTCTATTTTCTTATTTTATTAAATTGTTAGACTTGGGGTTCTTTATGTCTGTTTTCTAATAGAACAACTGGTCAGAGTGGGGTTCTGCTTCCATGAAAGACACTTGCTGTTAGCACAAATAACTTCAAAAGACACATCTAAATGTATCCATAGCTATTTGTTTTCATAAAATATTTCCATCCTTTTCTTATACGTAGAAAAAAAAGATTCTCTGATTTATCTCTATTTTTAAGGAAGATTTTGTCAATTATGAAAATTTGCAATTTATAAGATGTTTAGATTGACCCTCAAGGGACTGCTTTTCTTTGCAATTACCCTTGTTTATTGCTCCTTTGATTTTATTTACCACATTATCTGACAACACAGAAAGATCCATGATCTTAATCTTGCTGATCCTCCTGTAACCATTAGGCAAATGCCTAATTTAACAAATGAGTCTTCTGCTTTGCCCTAAAACCAGAAAACTCATTTTTTTTTTAACAAACTAATCAATGAAACTCATTTAGAGAATTGTTTTCTTTTTTCTTTTCTTTTTTTCTTTGAAGGATGGTAACATAAAGAAAGACTAGAAAAAACGTCAGGGACCATTCCTCTTTTGTTTCTTATGTCAATTTCATCATTTATATTTAAGCTCTTGATGAATTTTGAATTCATAAATATATTGAAAGGTACACAGTCAGCTTCAGTGTTGGGGCACTGTACATCAATTTTTTTTTTGGTACCACATCTGATCACAGTATGTTACTCTAGAAGTTTTTTGTAAGATCAGTTGACAAAGATGCAGAGACTGACTTCTTCCTTTTCTGCTTAATTGGTCTATGAGTCTATTTTTATTGCTTGCAATGCTTTTTCATCACTAAAGATTTAAACTTGAGGAATTGTTATACAATGCTTCTGTATCAATGATTTCTTTCTCATTTACTTTGAAATTTCCTTATTTAACTGTTCTATACCAATTTAATGGTTGTTTTTCTATATCTGCAAAATTTTGAGATTTTAATATGATTTATACTGAACCTATACATTTCTTGACATATTATAAGTTTTGTACATTATGAATTAATCTAGTTGTTGACTTGGGTTATCTTCCCATCTATTAATTCATACTCAGTAGTTTTAAGTATAGGTAATTTTAATTTTATGAGTAAAATTTTTGATAGAAAATTTGTAGGTGTTATTATTAGTTGATTCACTTAATTGTTCCTAATTTATATAGTACAGTACTTGTTTATAGATATAATGATATTTCTATGTCAGGGAATCCTGTTGCTAAGATAGCAGTCCATCATAACTAGAAGGCCCTGAGCTTGGTGCAAAACGGAGAACTCCCTTTGTCAGCAGGGCTTCCTCTTCTCTGCCTTGGGAGCCAGGATCCCAAACCCACTGCTAGAAAAATGTCACCTTCACCTTAGATAAATTATAGATCCATCCCCTCTCCCCCCATTCAGCTAGCACCTAGGATTCCCAGAGTGCCTCTCCATGATAATCAGGTATTCCAGCCCCAAGAATGTCCCTACCCCTTCCCCAAAGTTCTATATAACCCTTGTTCACTCAGAATAAAATTGAACTGCCTTGGTGTAGCTGGTCCTCCATGTCTGTCATTTCCACCCATGCTCTCTGGCCATCTAATCTCCAGTTCTTAAATTCTGCTTGTTAGGATTCTGCTTCAGTCACCTACCTATGATGTCATTGCTTACCTGCCATGTGGACTTGACCCTGGCCAAGGCCATATAAAAGGACAAACCATCCACATGGCTCTCTCTCTCTCTCTCTCTCTCTCTCTCTCTCTCTCTCTCTCTCTCCCTCTTTCCTCTCTGATCCTCTCTCTCTGTCTCTCTCTGTTTCTCTCTCTTCTCTCCCTCTCTTCTTACTTTTCTTGTCTCTCTGTCTCTCTCTAGGGTACCCCTCCCCCTTTCCTTCTCCACCCCATGCTCATTTAATAAACTCCTCTACAACATAAGATCTATTGCCTGATACCTTGTGTATGTATGTATGTATGTATGTATGTATGTATGTATGTATATATATGTATATATATGCATATATATATATATATATATATATATATTAGATAGATAGATATTTGGTGTCCCAATGTGAAGAAGGCTCTTCCACGACTAACAAGTATGGAATCCTTTATTTCGAACTCCATTCTTCCAAATTTCATCCTAAATCTCCATTCATTTTGGTTTTAACTCATCACTGTCCTGCCTTCAGACCATGATTCTAAGCTGAAACAAATTCTGCTTCTTAGCTCTTTCCTGGGAGCAGAATGCAGGTAATTCACTCTGCTACATGGCTGCACCTCCCACAATGGTGCCGTTTGATGTAAACCCAGATGTAGACCAGTGGACTGCCTTTGGCTAGAATAACCTGTTTCCCATACCCCTGGGGCTGCCTGCACTCCTACTATATTTTGGGTTAGCTACTTCTAAATATCAACCCCCACCCCTCCTATTTTTGGTAGGCACTCCATTGGCCATGGACTCTCTTGGCTTACTATGCACAGCTTTCCTCTGATTGGGCTCAGTATACAAGCCCCCTGGACTGTGTTGCTGCATCAGATGGTCTACTTTGATTCTGAGGGAGGCCAATAATGGCTCATCCTGCCTGTGGTTAACTACTGCTCCCCTTGAGGCTCCCTGCTCTTGTGGCCATGTTCTGGGAGCCCCATGCACTCTCCTGCACTCTCTACTGCTGTCCCCACTCCCCCACTACACCCAGGGCCCATCTTGATTTGGTTTGTTCCTGTTGTGCAGGCCACACAAAGCCAGGATGTAGTGAGGCTGATGCAACTCTGCTTTCCTGTCTCTACTGCACTCAGCCACTGAGTTTTTACAGCCTGCTACCATTTTAAATCTGCCCTCCCTCCATGACACTCACCATGTGTTCCTGGATGGAGGAGAGATGCTTCCTCTCCATGCCAGCCACATGACTAGCTGCCATCTTTGTTAAGGGCAACCACGTGCCTAGCCTCTGTCTTTAAGGACTACCAGGAAGCTAGCTGCTATCTTTAAGGGCAACCACATGATCACTAGCTTCCCAGCCCTGCCCTGGCTCAACCATCTTTCCACCCCAGGTATGTAGGAAATTTAGTGGATATGCACATGTGCAGCCCCTACTGTATGAGTTCCCCTGCCCAATGGTAGACCAGGGGTGGAGTTCACCTTCTCCATGCAGTGACCAGGGTTTGGCAGCTATGTTAGCTCAGTATTGTACCCTGATTCTAAATGTTCCTTATTTCAAATTAAAAAGGTCTATTCAAATTAGCAAGATAAATGCTGTTCCTCCTATTATCAGATAACCTGGATTCAACCATTCCTGACTAATGGGTTTGAGAAGGTTTTTATAATGTTCTACTGTATTAACATTCATTTATTTGTTTACAGTGTTGAAATTTATTAAATCACTGCCTTAAAACATGTTCAGCCTAAAATTCTAAATGTAATGTTATTAATTATACAGGAAACTTTTGTACTCTATGTGTAATTCCTAGCTTTAATTGAGGTCTTATAAATTATCAAGTAATTTAACATGTTCAAAAATGTATTTTAGTCACACTAAAAGCAATGTAATTAATTATATTTTCAAGGTTAAACATAGAATGAGATCACAAGATTCTATTTTATGTTTACAAAGTACAGTTTAGAGCAGATAAAATGTAAAGATTGCTTAACTCAAATATGCCAACCCTCAAACTTGTCAGAGATCTGCTGAATATGGCATTTAATGTCTATAAATATATTATAAAAACAGAGATTCCCAGATCATTACAGTCAGGTATCAGAAGACTTGGACAAAGGGCAGGTGACTTCAAACCTGGATTGTGGCTTCTGGCATGGAGCAAAATGGCTCCCAGTGTCTATTATGGATCAGACTGAGGACACACTGGATACCCAGAGAGTCATTGTCTCACATTGCTGAACACAAGGTGAGGTTAATCTCTTCCATGTTCACCTTCCACAGAAAGAAACTTCCTCTTGTCCTTTGTGCCTGATGCAAGACTGTCTCTGCCCATGGTGCCATACTGCCACAGGAGACAACTAGGATGCTATCTATTTACTGGGATATGACTTAACTAGTTATCTCTCTCAGTTTTATTAATACATAGACAATTTATCCCTCTCAGGTCTCTGATCACATTGACGGCTAAACTGATGTTACCTTGATAGTTAGTCAACTCATTAGCTAGTTAAGACTACTAAATACTAGATCTCTTATTTAAAAATGCAAACGGATTCACCTTACTCACAGGCCTCAGGTTAAAGATAAACAAGCTTCAGATACCTCCCCAATCTTTAGCTAAGGGACAGTGACTACTTACAATTTCATCTATGTCTTTTTTTTTTAATTTTTTTACATTTTTAAAATTTTAATTAATTTATTCTTGTTACATCTCAATGGTTATCCCATCCCTTGTATCCTCCCATTCTTCCCTCCCTCCCAGTTTCCCCTTATTCCCCTCCCCTATGACTCATCTATGTCTTAAAACTTCCAAAAATGTGTTTAAAAAATGTTAGGAGGTCTAAGAAGTTTTTTTAAGGTTGATAAATGCAAGTTAAAAATGGTAGAAAGTCTAAGAAAACATTCCAAGACAGTGTTTTAAGGTCGATACGTGCAAGTTATAAATGCTAAAAGTCTAAGAAGGCGTTTTAAAGTTGATACATGCCAGATATGAATGTTAGAAGGTCTAAGAATGATTTTTTTTAAGTTGGTAAATAAAAGTTATGAAGGTCAAAATATCTAAAGCATTCTTTATCTCTTCCTGTTGCTATGTTATTGTTGTGTTAACTGTTCAGAGTGTTGACACTGATCAATGAAGCTTAGTTTTTTAATCTAACTATAAAAAACATTCTTCTCTACGTTTCTATCATAGTTTCAAGGCCAAGACTTGATTTCAAATTTCCTTTTGTTTGCCTTTCTCTTAACATGTCTCTCATTGTGGTTAAATTATCCAGTCTTCTTTTTTTTTTTTTTTTTTTTGGTTTTTTTTTATTTAATTAATTTATTCTTGTTACATCTCAATGGTTATCCTATCCCTTGAATCCTCCCATTCTTCCCACCCTCCCATTGTCCCCTTATTCCCCTCCCCTATGACTGTTCCTGAGGGGGATTACCTCCCCCTGTATATGCTCATAGGGTATCAAGTCTCTTCTCGGTGACCTGCTGTCCTTCCTCTAAGTGCCACCAGGTCTCCCCCTCCAGGGGACATGATCAAATGTGAGGCACCAGAGTACATGAGAAAGTCATATCCCACTCTCCACTCAAGTGTGGAGACTGTTCTGACCATTGGCTAGATCTGGGTAGGGGTTTAAAGTTTACCACCTGTATTGTCCTTGGCTGGTTAACCCAGAAGCAGAAAGACTCAAATGGTATATACTCACTTATATCTGCATACTAGCCCAAGGTGCATGTCCTATGAAAGCCTTCACTTACCAGGAAACTGGGACAGAGGGGAGGACACCCTATTAAGACTCTAGATGAGAGAACCATGGGAGAATAGCAATGTAGAAGGATCCAGTGGGTCCTAGAAACCTACAAGTAGAAAATTATCCAGTCTTTTAAACAGAGGGAGGAACCCTTTCTTTCATGTTTATTGATGCTAATGTGAGCTTTTGCCTTCTGCTCTGCAGGTTTCTGTCCTGCCCATGTTGCTGTTCCACAGAGACCAAAATGGCTCCTGCCTTCCCTAAGCTCACCATAGAGCATTTGTGCTTTTAACACAAAGTTCTTTTCCCAAGCCTCTGCTATACTATATGTCTGATGCCTTTTCCTACAATGTGTTCATGTCTAATAATGTGTATTTCACTGCAGATTTCAAACAAGGATGATGCTAATGTGTCTGAAATTTCTCTCCCTTTATGAACTAACAAGGAAATCCATTATGATAGGCAGAGTTGGGTCAAGGGGTCCCGCTCAAACTAAGGCACTAGCCAAGGACAATACAGGTGGTAAAATTTAAACCCCCTACCCTGATCTAGCCCATGGACAGGACAGTCTCCACACTTGAGTGGAGAGTGGGATATGACTTTCTCATGTACTCTGGTGCCTCACATTTGATCATGTCCCCTGGAGGGGGGACCTAGTGGCACTCAGAGGAAGAACAGCAGGTCACAGAGAAGAGACTTGA
This sequence comes from Acomys percivali, assembly GCA_907169655.1. Lineage (NCBI taxonomy): Eukaryota > Metazoa > Chordata > Mammalia > Rodentia > Muridae > Acomys > Acomys percivali. The sequence continues at coordinate 82,792,114 of OU015751.1, read as the reverse complement.
TACTCTATGAGCATATACAGGGGGAGGTAATCCCTCTGAGGAACTGTCATAGGGGAGGGGACTAAGGGGAAAATGGGAGGGAGGGGAGAATGGGAGGATACAAGGGATGGGATAACCATAGAGATGTAACAAGAATAAACTAATAAAATTTAAAAAAAGAGAAAAAAAAAAAAAAAAACAAGGAAATCCATGTCTCAGGTCCAATGTAATCCAGATAAGTACTGTCTGTCAGTCAACAGCCCAAGTGTCTCACCTATCTCCTATCACTGAGGTGGGATTACTCCTCCTTTCCTTGGTTTTGGGACTTCTTTAACTACCTTATTGCTATATCCTTACACCCATCTTCTACTGATTGCTCAGTCTTTCCTTCTGGTTGATGTAAGTGGTTCTTGTCACTCTTACCAACCCTTCATCTAGGACCTACTCCCTTGCTTTAGATCTCCCTCTACAAGCATTGTTAGTTGCCCCCCTAGCCCCCCATTCTGTGTGCTCTCAGGCCATGACCTTGGTCTCTGTCCAGAACTCACAAGCTACTGGAACAGGTGCACCAATCTCAGCAAGGTAATCCTTGCTCAGGGGACACACTGACAGGTCACTAACTTCTACTCTCCCTGTGGGTTTCTTTCTCCAGGAGGCTAGGCTGAGAATCTGGTCACAGAGTTTTCTTCAGCCTTCTGGAGGCTAGCTGAAGAAGGCTCTGTCCTGAGAGCTGGTCAGAAGAAGGCCTTCTGGACAGGGAGGGAGTGCAGGGCAACCATGCTTAGCCAGGTTGAGACAATAGAAATCTTCATTCCTTCTAGAGGCGGAAAGGAGCCTCTGGCTTGTGAAAGGCTGGACCACATTTGATTAAAATAAAGGTAGTCATGAGTCAAACACGTAGGAACCAGGCCCGACTGGGCTGCCTACCTGTCTTGGTGTTTCATGTCCTGTTTCTAGCAGCTTGCATGTCTGTGTTTATCTTGGTTAGCTAGTCCTGTTTACTGCTGAGAACGCGCCCCTCCCTTCCTCAAGACTTTTCCTCCTGTGTGAGATTACCTCTTGAGGAATTTCACCTGAGAGGAGGATTACTTTTTGGCTGCCCCTAAGAAGGCTGTTTGGAACTCTGGGGTACAAACAAAAATAATAAACCGCTGCTGCTGCAGCTGCTGCTCTCTTAGCACAAAGGACCCTCTGTGTTATTGTGTGTGTGTGTGTGTGTGTGTGTGTGTGTGTGTGTGTGTGTGTGT
>OU015751.1:82774348-82788337 GCA_907169655.1 Acomys percivali | reverse complement strand
AAAAAATAGCATTTTTAAAATATTATCTACTTCTACTCATGTAGATTTATGAGAAAATTTTTCTGAAATAATTTGAAATCCATAATTGGTAAATTTACTAAATATTTCCAAAACTCATCTGTGAAAACCATTGTTTGAAAATTCTGTTTGATAGTTCATTTCGTTTTAATAATTAAATTTCTGAAGTAATTTCCCATTAGTTCATATAATTTAGAACCTGATTCTTATTTCATTAATGAAATACGCCAAAAAATTTCTCCATTCATTGTATAAAATTCAAATTTGTCCGTGTATAGTTCTTAAAATTTTCACACATTTTGAAATATTTATCCTTAACTTCTAATACTTCTCTTTTATTGACTATTTATTTTCTCGTGCAAATTTTAAATTGGTTTGTGCTTCTTTGATATATTACTAGAGGCTTTTTCTTTTATTTTACTTTGAAATGTTTCTGTTCTTTTTATGTTGCTACTTCATGATACAAACTTTATTTTCTGTGCATCTCAATGTATTTCCCATAGGTTTCATTATTTGGTGACACATTTATTTCTTTAAAGTATAAATGGACGCCTGCATTGTGATGTGGGCAGATAGATAATGGGATAATGGTTGCATAGTGGATGCTTCTAAGTGAATTTGTTTAGTTGCATTCAACTTACCTGTTTATTTCAACTACCTAAATAAGTTATCATTTTGGGATTTGTTGGCCTGGTCTATACCTGTAAGGCAGGTTTCCTAAACCTGAGATAGAGTGCCACCATTCACATCTTATCTGTATGTTATAGGGTGAAAGGAATACAGCGAGTGACACTCAAACACACTCCTTCCCAATGTGTGATATCTACTTGTTTTGCTGAACATTCGGAGGTAGATATAATTGCTAGGACATGTGGGATTGGTCGACAGTCTGTTGGAATTCGAAACAGAGCTATTCGTGAGAACTAAGAAGTTTTATGTTTAATATAAAGAGAGTGATACTGATAATAAGATATAAGATATAAGATATCGTATATGTATACGATAATAAGGTACCAGATACCTGATATTAGATTATATGACGTTCATTAAGTGAGCATCGCGGGGGAAGCGTACCCCAGAGACAGAGATGAAGACAGAGACAGAGAAAGAGAGAGTAAAAGAGGGGAGAGAGAAGAAGTGTTAGGAAGAGTAGAAAGAGATCACAAGGACGGTTCATCCGTTTTATACAGCCCTGGCCAGGGCCACGCCCCTGTGGCAGGTAAGCAACGACATCATAGGTAGGCAGATTGAAGCAGAATGCTAATAAGTGTGGACAGATGTAAAGGCTGGAAGACATCAATATAGGCCACACTTTCTGCTTGAAACCTATGTAAGGCCATGGAAAAAAGGAACCTTTTGTTCTTTACCTGCTTGTTCTTACCTTGTTAGCAAGTCCATCCCTTCGCTGGCATTAGAGCCTACTTCTCTGTGATTCGAGTATCTACTGAAGACCAGATAAGAACAACTTCCGCATTCTTAAATTTTTTATTCACAGACATCTATTGGTTAATTACCAGTACTGCGGTGGTTTGATGAGGTATGGCACCCAGAGACTCATGTATTTGAATGTTTGGCCCATAAGGAGTGGTATTATTAGGAATTGTGGCTTTATTGGAGTAGGTTGTTGAAAAATTGTGTCACTGTGGAGGTGGGCTCTGAGGATATATGTACTCAATTTCTCTCTGTTATGGTACACAGTCCCCTTCTGATGCCCATGGATTAAGATGCAGAACTCTCAGCTCCTCCTTTAGCACCATATCTGCTCTACGCTTCCATGATTCCAACCATGATGAAAGTGGACTAAACCTGTGAAACCTTAAGCCAGCTTCACGTAAATGTTTTCCTTTATAAAAGTTGCTTGATCATGGTGTCTCTTCACAGCAGTAAAACCCAGTCTAAGACATGTACCATAGCATTTAAGTCATTCTAATAATTTTATACATATAAATAAATGTTATAATAACATAGTGAGAGGGGGAGATAGACAACAATATTTATTCTTTAAGTTTTGTTATCTTACTATCAAACGTCATAGGAAACTAATACAAAAGAACAGTCATACTGTAAGAACTAGATTCTGATACTGATACTCCAGCTTGTACCTACTTTGAAGGTACCAAATATCAGGGATTGTGGGAGGTGTTTTTATTATTATTATGTTTATCATAAATGAGGCAACACTTTTGTTAACCTAATGAAACAGTTCTGGACATCTTTTCTTTATACAATGCAAAAAATTTCTCTTAAAAATTCATACAAAATGCTATGCTAGTAATGTAAGGCTAAAGACACTGTCAAGAGAACAAAGCGACAGCCTACAGACTGGGAAAAGATCTTCACCAACCCTACATCTGACAAAGGTCTAATATCCAAAATATATAAAGAACTCAAGAAATTAAACACCACCAAACCAAATAACCCAATTGAGAAATGGGGCTTGGAACTAAACAGAGAATTCTCAGCAGAGGAATATCAAATGGCTGAGAAACACTTAAAGAAATGCTCAACCTCCTTAGTCATCAGGGAAATGCAAATCAAAACAATTCTGAGATTCCATCTTACACCCATCAGAATGGCTAAGATCAAAAACTCAAGCGACACCACATGCTGGAGAGGATGTGGGGAGAGAGGAACACTCCTTCATTGCTGGTGGGAATGCAAAATAGTACAGCCACTTTGAAAATCTATCTGGTGCTATCTCAGAAAGCTGGGAATAGGGCTTCCTCAAGACCCAGCTATTCCACTCCTTGGAATATACCCAGAAGATGCACCAGCACACAACTAGAAAAATTTGCTCAGCCGTGCTCATCGCAGCCTTATTCATAATAGCCAGATCATGAAAACAGCCTAAATGTCCCTCAGTAGAAGAATGGATAAAGAAACCGTGGCACATATACACTATGGAATACTACTCAGCTATTAAAAACAAGGAATTCCCGAAATTTGTGGATAAGTGGATTGAGCTGGAAATGATCATAATGAGTGAGTTAACCCAGAAGCAGAAAGACTCAAATAGTATCTACTCACTTATATCTGCATACTAGCCCAAGGGGCATGTCCCACGAAAGCCTTCCCTTACCAGGAAACTGGGACAGAGGGGAGGACATCCTATTGGGACTCTAGATGAGAGAACTATGTGAGAATAGCAATGTAGAAGGATCCAGTGGGTCCTAGAAACCTACAAGTAGAACATTATGATAGGCAGATTTGGGCCAAGGGGTCCTGCTCAAACTAAGGCACTAGCCAAGGACAATACAGGTGGTAAAATTTAAACCCCTACCCAGATCTAGCCCATGGACAGGACAGTCTCCACACTTGAGTGGAGAGAGGGATATGACTTTCTCATGTACTCTGGTGCCTCACATTTGACTATGTCCCCTGGTGGGGGAGACCTAGTGGCACTCAGAGGAAGGACAGCAGGTCACTGAGAAGAGACTTGATACCCTATGAACATATACAAGGGGAGGTAATCCCTCTGAGGAACAGTCATAGGGGAGGGAATAAGGGGAAAATGGGAGGGAGGGGAGAATGGGAGGATACAAGGGATGGGATAACCATAGAGATGTAACAAGAATAAATTAATAAAAAAAATAAAATAAAATAAAAAAATAAAATTATTACATTTAACTTTATCTTCTAAATTGAGAAATAATGAAAAGTAAGTAAAAATACATTTGAGGATGTTAGTTCTACTGAAACTTATCAGTGACAAAATGTTACTAATGCATATTCTTTTTATTATAATTATCATTATTTATAATATCTGAATAGAAATTCTTTGTCACCGAATACAGACATAGTAAATATAAAAGGATGCAAATTTACAATATTTCGTTGTATTCATAAGTGGTAACAGTGGTCACAGAAAACTTGTGTTTTACTGTGTAAGAAAAAATGTGTCTCTACCAGCCCTTAAAAGTCTAATGATGAAAGCAACATATATCAACAAAATAAAGGCATTTAGAGCAAGCCTACATTGAACCTATCATAAATAATGAGAAACTCTAAGAATTTTCCACAAAATTTAGGAACAGGACAAGATTGTCCACTTTTGCAATACCTAATCAATATGTACTTGAAGTCTTAGCCAGAGCAATATGAAAACTGAAGGAGATAAAGGGATACAAATAGGAAGGGAATTATTCAAAGTATCCTTATTTGCAGATAATAGGATTTTATACATAAAATACCCCAGTGATACCAGTAGGTATCTTCTATAACTGATAAGCACTTTTCGCAGTGTAGCAGGATGCTATATTATAACAAAAGATCTGTAGCCTTGTTATACAGAAATAACAGGATGATAAAGAATTTAGGATAAAATATCTTAGGATAACTCTAACCAAGCAAGCAAAATACATAGAATAAAAATTGAAAGCTCTGAAAAATGAAATTGGAAAAGATATCAGAAGATCGAATGATATCCCATGCTAAGAGTTTGGTAAGAATTATATAGTAAAAATGGCCATGTTACCAAAAGCAATCTATATTTTCAAAGAAAACCCCACCAAATTATCATTGAACTGAAGACCCAGACAAAAGTCCTTTTAACTTTTCAGAACATCTAATCATCGCAGGTCTTGGCAATACTATGGGTTACAGTACAAATCTTGAAGGCCAGGACCTTTTACTGAAGATACCACATACTGATTTCAATGAACATGGTTAAATTAGACATGTTATCCAACTTGAAGCTTCATCCATAATGAGTAGTACTTAGGGAGCTAAGATATACTATGCAGATTTCAGGAGAAGAAAATTAAATATAAGTATTATCCAGCTACAAACTCTGAGACCTATAGTAGTCTGCCAGTAATACTTGTGGAAGTGGGTCCAATATATGAGTAGCCAACTACTTTATTTTTGCTTTTTATTTTTGGATTTAAGAGCAAAATCATCTCAATGGGTAGATGGATGTAACCCTCAACTGGCATGGTTCATGAGGTCAAGAACCTAAGGTCATTGGCCACTGCAAAGAGGGACCCTACTGCTATTATAATGGTAAATGAACATAACAATAAAGTGACCTTAGTGAAATTCTGCTATGCCTATAGATCAGAACCTTGCTCAATCGTCATCAGAGAAGTGTCTTGCAGCAAATGGTAAACAACACAGTTAGACCCTGTGGGTAGGGTGAGAGACTTTAGAGCATTCAGCCTGAAATGGGATGTCTTTGTCAGAGCTCTCAAGGTTCAGTTATCTATACTGAAGAAACGTTGGAAAGATTATCAGATGCAGAGGTGATGAATGGCACCAAGAAATAGTGTCTCAAGACACATTATGGCTAACGCACATACAAAATAAGTCTTTGAAAGTGTCGTCAAGATGCGCACAGGTTCAAGTGAGATAAACATCTCAACATGAAAAAAAGAATGTGGGTAAAAATTCTCATATTTGCTGAAGAAGCTGTTTTCATTGATTACTACTGGGAGAGAGTAGGGCAACTCTGACTCTGTTTACACTACTGCACTCCAGGACTATGCTCAGGAGTAGTCGGCAAAAAGAAAAAATAATGGAATTTAAACAAAAATTTTTTATTAATTTATTCTTGTTACATCTCAATGGTTATCCCATCCCTTGTATCCTCCCATTCTTCCCTCCCTCCCATTATCCCCTTATTCCCCTCCCCTATGACTGTTCCTGAGGGGGATTTCCTCCCCCTGTATATGCTTATAGGGTATCAAGTCTCTTCTTGGTAACCTGCTATCCTTCCTCTGAGTGCCACCAGGTCTCCCCCTAATTCTCTCTTTCTCTCTGTTTATGTGTTTCTCTTACTGTTCCCTATAGTAGTTTTTGTTATTTTTTATTTTGATTTTTATTCTTATTTTATTTAGATTTTTTAGAAAGATAGTAGAACATGAATTCGAAATGTCATGGAGGTTCATAGGATCTAGTAGAAATAGAGGGAGAGGAAATAACTTGATCAAAATATATTTTATGAAAATAAAGTTAATTAATACACAAAAAGAAGATACTTAAGAGGGTAGATATACTTAAAAATACGTGAAGTTATAAATTATATATGGACATTTGTTATAAATAATACCAAAATTATTAAATACAAATAGTTTACAGATAATTGGAGAAGAAATATGTGTACATGTATAGAACATTGATAGTTCCTTGTAATTTAGATACTGGGATTAGAATATTTATTCCAGGCTAGATAGTTATAAAAAGATAAATTTGAAAATATGAGGAAAATTATAAAAATTACAGATTCAGTTAAAGGCAAACAAATGAGATTAAGATACAGGCGAGGTAAAGATGGCTCAGAGTGTGAAGCTCTTGTAGTATAAGTATGAGAACCTGAGTTTGGAATCGGAATACTGTGTAAAAACAAACAAGCACACACCCACCAACCTTGTGCATGTATGCAATGCCTGTGTGGACAGGAGGAGGCCAAGAACACTATGGTGAGCCAGTTAGCTCCATGGTCACTGAAAAAAGACACTATTTCAATTAATAAATTTGAAATCAATTTAATAAGACAGTAGAACTCACCTTCATGTTCCTATGATTATGCACTCACTTGTTACAAGTATACACACAGCTGTAAATATACCCACAGAAACATGCGTATGCATATAACCAGACAACAACAATAAGAACTCAAGTTGCTTACTACATAAGATGAATTCTTGCTTAGGATATTTGTGTCCTTACCCTTCCTTCCTTCCTTCCCTCCTTCCTTCCTTCCCTCCTTCCTTCCCTCCCTCCTTCCTTCCTTCCTTCCCTCCCTCCCTCCTTCCTTCCTTCCTTCCTTCCTTCCTTCCTTCCTTCCTTCCTTGTTTCTTTTGTGAGACAGGGTTTCTTTCTTTGGCCTTGACTTTCCTAGAACTCACTCTGTAGACCAGCCCAATCTAAACTCATAGAGATCCACTAGCCTCTGCATCCCTGAATGGTGAGATTAGAGATGTGTCTATCACCATAGACTTCCTTCCTTTTTAAAAAATCACTTTATTATTGATTACACTTTGTGTGCTAAGCACATGCTTCTTTCTCTTTCTGTGTTACACAGTCATCAGAACTATCATCCTTCCCTGTTTCCTGCATCTATGAATTTGCTTTCCTATATGTTTATATGGTTAGTGCTATTGTCTGCTCCCATGTCACTCTACCTATTTGTTTTGAGTGTAATTTTTATAGATAAAAAGGAATAGTTTCTAGAGAATTTGTTATACAGTATTTCAAAGTGTCATAGAGCTTAGCAAGATTTCTTTTTTAGCCAAGTTCACATTAAAATCTAGGAACATAAAACATTCTTATACTATGCCATAATTTTATAAATTATATTAGATTGGAGTTGATTAGGATCATCCAGATAGTATAATTTAAAACATTTTATTGTAGAAAGCTATTAGAAATATCATAAGCCAGAAAATGTAAAACAGATAAAGGAATTAAATTTTAAATTTTTCCTGACAGAGCAAGTTTTTATCGCTAGTGTCCACAACTTTGAAAGTGATTCAGCCTGAATTATGTCTTGGTGCGGTAAGAGTTAATGGGTTTAGATTTAATTAATATATCATGTTTCATAAGGGCAAACTACTGGTTTTCTGTCCAAAGCACAATTGTATGACAATAGTATTCTATAGCCATCATAGTAAACATTACAATTAAGAATATATCCTGTTAAATAGAAGCCTCAGGTTTAGAAAATGGAAAGTTAGATGTCAAGTGTTATTACATAAATGAAAAACTAGTCCTATTTTCATACCCGAGACTAAGAAAATTTTATGAAAACAAGTTCTTAAACACATTGTTCTTTCCACAGATGTGAGCCTGTAAGTAACGGAATAGCTTGTTCTTAACCTAATGAGAACAGTCTCTTTTCTAAGCCTGTAGTAGGGCTTTTTATAAATCACAGAACAAACAAGCAACCTGCCTGGGGAAGAAGCCCAAGGTCTGCAGCTATAAAAGGCTTTTGCTAGTACTGTTGCTAGTCAATTGAATTCAATTTACATCATTTTGAATATCACTTTGAATGACACTTTGTGTTTTGTATTGTGCAGCAGGGGAAAAAAAAATGAAGGAACAGTGATTCTGCTGATTTTAATTTTAAATGTCGAAGCATTTTCTGTGTTTAAACTTTGCTTTCCTTTTTATATAAGATATTTTGAATACAGTAGTTGCATGTAACACTAACCCTTTTGGCAGAAGGAGCAAGTTAAATAGACATAATTCTTGCCTCCCTCTTTTCAGATCAAATATGAAACTGCTAACAGAAATGTAAACAGCTCTTTCCTTTGTCTGCCCTCCTAACCCCTCTTTTATTTAGTTGTGTTTTTCAGTCAAAAGCACATTCATTCTTTATATTTTAACAGTATTACATTGAAGTTTTACATGGAGACACTTTTAGTATCTTCACCTTAAATGTTGTTGTAATTGTTTCCTGAACTCTTTTCTCCAGATTCTTAGTAGTTTGCTAATGAGCAAAGTCAAGAAATGTACCAAAGTACAACACACATGCAGGTGGGATAACGTTTCAGCGTATATTTATTTTTCTCTTAACTTCTGAAGATTGTATAGCTTCTAAAGACACTAGCCTTCAGGATCTAATGTTCACACTACTTGGAAAAACAAGGAGTGATTCTCCTGTTACACAAGGGAAAAGTGAAAGTTTGGAAAGTACACTGAAAATTACATTATTGTGTTCATTTTAAAATTTCTCCCTGAGGATAGAATAATGACCCCCTTCATTGTCCTTTCTCTCATTCCTAGACCCTGCGACTATATCATGCCGTATGAAAAATATTAGCATTTGCATGTATAAGTATCACCTCAGAGGATGCTCATTTATTGTTCAATGGCCAAATCTAGCTCAAAACACCCTAGAAAACATCAACCTTTTGTTTTTTTATACAAATTTGACTATAAAAAGTAGGAAAATATTTTATTCAAGGAAAAGTGGAAGTGTGTAATGGGGATTTAATGCTATATATGAAACATGTACTAGATCTTTAGTAGGAAATATCTTTGTTTTCCTATCCAGCCATATTGATACCTACCATTACCCTATATAATTTAATTACTTAATTCTTGATAATTATTATGTTAAGTGTATTATATGTTACCAACTTTTCAACTTTAGTATCCAAAATTTTTAAAAAATTTGTTTGCTGTAGTCACCTTGAATTGTTGTGCTCATAGAATGATTATTCTAATTATAGGCATTTAAAATTACAGAATTTAAAATATTTTCAGAAAATATTCTGAGTATCTATAATGTTGGCTTATCTACTTAAAAATTAGTGTAGGAAAAGAGAGACATCCCTGATTTCAACCCTGTTTTCTCCCTGGATAAAATCAATAGTAACTTATAACCCACTCCCAATGAAAATAAACATCTGAAGATCAGGAAAAAAAACCAAAAACTTACCCACCCCCCTTAAAGGAAGTGGTGTCTTCTGCTCCTAGGGTTTTCTTGGCTCATTTGGGATGAATAATATCTTTGAAGATGCCAAAATAAAAGTGGGGGAAATGGTTAAACAAGCTAGGAATAACATTTTTGGTCCAGTTTCTAAATGTTGAGAAATTCATGCTTAATAACAGTCTTGTGAGTGGCAGTCTGAAATGCTGTACCAATTGGGACCAGAAGCTTTCTTAGCAGCTGTCTTGGGAGCTGTCCCATTCTGATGGAGAACAGCAACTGAAGCACTTGGTGCTGGAACACAAAGGACTTAGGATATCAGCATCCAGCATGCTGAAAGACATGAATCTTGTCAGGTCTGATCCAACTTCAAAGTCCTTTGTCCAGAAAACATATAATTTCTCACAAGCATTATACCATTATAAAATTATGTGTATGAAGTGTACACGGTGCACATAGCAATTAAGGCTAGTTCTCTGCTCTTTGCATGAGCAGAAGAAAGAAATCTGAAAATCTTCAGTCATGCCATATGAGTACTAGCATCTAGTCCTAAGTCACATGTATTCTGTAAGCAATAAGAAGCATTGACTATGCACAGACATTCTTGTCTCAGCCTGTCTCAGAACTATTCCTATGTAGTAGGAATAGGAATATAAATTGTTGTTCTTCAGTTTTAACTTTTTTATTTACTTCTGGATTGTAGTCCCCTCCCTTATCATCTCCCGATCCCACCCTCCTTCCCTCATCCCCTGCCCCTTCCTCCATTAATTATTCCCTCTTCCTCCTTCCCCTAGAGATCAGAAAGGGGCCTCTCCTTCCCTAATATATGGTTTCAGCTCATACAGTCTCATCGCTACTCATCGCTCATCTATCCTCTTCCTCTGTGGTTTTGAAAGTCCACCCAACCCAGGGGAAGTGATCCACATTGGGGGACTAGAGTTCATGTCAGCAGTAACCCCTATTCTCCATGTTGGGGGACCCACAAGGAGACTGTGCTGCATATGTTCTACAACTGAGCTGAGTATTTAGATCCTTATCTTGCTTGGTCCTTGGTTGGTGTCAGTCATTGCAACCCTCTCTTCTATTCGGATTTCTTAAGTGTATATTTTATTTATTATAATTTATTCACTTTACCTCATGATTGTTATCCCCTCCCTCTTATTTTCCCATTGTCACTTTCCCTACCTCTTCTGTTTATTCTTCTCTCCTAGACCTCTGGTAACAACCAATCATCAGGGTAGTCTGGATTCCCCCCACTCTGTGCCCACTATCTTGGTGTTTCAAAAATTCTGAATGTAAATGTTAGACTCAGCGATGTCCCTCTTTTCCTTTATATTTCTTTCTTAGGTTTGGTGATAGGAGCTGGAAAGAAAGGAGGAGGAAATCTAGAAATATATAGGGATGATACAACAAAAGGGAGGTTATTGAGTCAACCCCTCAACTTAAGGCCTTAACTGTGCTCACAGGGTTATTTCTAATTCATTGATATAGAATTTTATTTATTGAATCAAAATAAGTTTAATTTTGATACATTGATACAGAACTCAAATATGAGATTACTCTTCACAAACATTATACATATTTCTACTCTAATGGGAGGTATTGTGCTCATACCGCTCAGGTAGACTAAAAGGTTTACCTCCAGTTCTTTGAAAATCCTACTGCAGTCTGTTTAGGATAAGTAAGTTAGACTAGTTAATTGTTAACTGATCGAATTGTGGTCATTTCAGGTAGTAGTCTGTTTTATCACAATTTTATACATCCTAGATGCAACAGATAGATATGATACTATCAATAGGTAAGGAAAAATATTTAGGAAAGATCTTCAAAAACCTGAGTCCTGCAGAATATGGCATTTGAAGATGTTTATATTGCTTTAATGCTTCTTTGAAAACAAGACAGGTTAACTCCTGGCAGCACCCAGCCTAGCTCAAAGAGGATGATGAGCAACAATGAACCTCCTTATGGATATGGCTTCAAATATGGCACAGCCACTGGGGAAAATGGCCTCATTTCGACTACTGATAGAACTATGCCTAAAACTTTGCAAACTTGGATGGAGACAGAGTCAATGGCCAAACTCTGCCAAGACAGAGAAAGCATATCCTCATTAGTTCCTCCCTCACAAATATGTTGGCCATTTATACTGAGCCAGAAGGCCACCGATGATGCTCCAAGGTTGTAGAGAGTTGTGAGTGACTCTTCAGGCAGCAAACTATCTCTGTCATCATTTTTAAATTTGGAAGTTCTTAACCTGCACTTCCTGTTTATTTAAGTAATTAATTTTATTCTATCTCAAGTCTCTGATGGGGTTGAAGACCAAATACTTTAGTTCCACAATGAAGCCTAGTTGTTTAAGGGTTAAGATATTTTTAGATCTATATAGATGTTTTAAGTTGAAAGACATGAAATGTGATAGATATTGAGTTACAAACAGAATTTTAGCCTCACCGAGATAGGAAAATATTTTCTTCAAGGTTGCCAAATACAAAAGTCAAAACACTGTGAAAATAACAAGAATATAATTCCTGATTGTTCTGTTGTTCTTCTTGCTGTATGTAGTTTATCTTATATGTGTGTAATCATATAAATATATATGTAAAAAAGAAGTAAATAGTAAATAAAAAGTAAAAAATTAGTGAGGGGCTCCTTTACTTCAATAATACTACTCAGATCTTTTGAAAATTAATAATTACCTACCTAAATCGAATCTTTTCCCCAAATATTACAGTTCTTTTAAGTGAATAGTACTCAAAGTTATGATTATATAACACTGAAATAACTGTTCAGAGCAAAGTGGCATTTTGCTTGAGTTGAGAATCGTAAATGACACATTTTTAGGATTTATGTCCTTTTGAGTGGTTTGTGATACAAAGGTTATGGATGGCCATCTTCTAGAAACTCTTCATCTTGCAAAGATGTAGTTTTTCCTTTTCTGATGCTGTGATAAAATAATATGACCAAAAGCAACTTAGAGGTGGGAAGGCTCTACTCTGCCTTGTGGTTCCAGGATAAGGCTTACCATGGCAGGAAAGGGTGGGGCAAGAGTCAAGCAAGATAGGCTTGGAAGCAGAAAGAGGAAGATCACTAATCATATTTTTATTCACACGTAAGAATCATAGGGAGTGGTAACCAGAAGTGGAACAAAGTTACAGGTGCTCAAAATAAATCCTACTGGATTGCTTTTCCCAGCTGCGCTCCATGAACACAGAGTTTCATATTTACCCTGAACACCAACACCAAATGGGAACCAAGTATTTAAATACATGAGGGGATGGGAGACATTTTTCATTAAGGTCATTATACCAGAAGACCTATAATTGCAACATAACTAAAATACTTCTCCTTGAAAGTAAGATAGAGGAAGGACAGCAGGTCACCGAGAAGAGACTTGATACCCTATGAGCATATACAGGGGGAGGTAATCCCTCTGAGGAACAGTCATAGGGGAGGGGAATAAGGGGAAAATGGGAGGGAGGGGAGAATGGGAGGATACAAGGGATGGGATAACCATTGAGATGTAACAAGAATAAATTAATTAAATTAAAAAAAGAAAGAAAAAATAAAATAAAATTACTGACTGCTTGTCAAAAAAAAAGATGGTAAAATAAATTTTGATATTTTGAGTCATAATTCCTCTTTATTTGTAATACCATATCTTTTGAGTATTTCCTTTCAATGGTTTTTGGTGACTTTAGCTTCTTGTTTTCTTTTTTATTACTATTTTATTTTTACATGTACATTTATATTATTAAACATATATACAATAGATTACCTATAACAAGAAGAACCATGACACAATCAGGAATTATATAAATGTTGTATTTTTAGTGTTTGGGCTATTTATATTTGATAGCCTTGAAGAAGACATCTTTCCCATATTGGTGTATCTAAATTTCTGAATGTAAATCAATCTCCCTCATATATTGTCATTAACAACTTAAAACACCTACCTAGACCTAAAAATATATTAACTCCTAAACAACTAAGCTCCATTGTAAAACTAACCTACCTGGTCTTCATCTCTCTCAGATACTTGAGAAGGAGTAAACTTGGTTATCTGAGTATTCTGGGAGAGCAGGTTAGTAGCTTTCCAAATGAAAAGATGGCAGAGACATTTTGTAGGCAGAAATCTGTCTGTGGTAGAAATGAGGACTAGTGGCTAGTTTGCTACATTTGATGTCATCTCCATAAGGAGGTTCTTTGATGCTTATCATCCTCTTTGAGGTAGGCTGGGTATTGCCAAGAGTTAACCTGTCTCATTGTCAATGAATCTTTAAAGCAACAAAAACATTTTAAATGCCATATTCTGCATCTCTCTAGGGTTTTTAAAGATCTTGTCTACCTATCCTTCCTTATCTTTCTATAGAGTCATATCTATCTTCTGTGCCTAAGATGTATATCCTTGTGATAAAAGTACAATAGCAATTGACATGACCGTGACGTAATCTAACTTTTAATTTGTATAACTTATTTCTCCTAAACAGCTTCCTACAGAATTTTAAAAACATTGGAATAAACCTTGTATTTTAATTGAGTTATATGGTACTATAACTCATATATATATATATATATATATATATATATATATATATATA
>OU015751.1:82762340-82772398 GCA_907169655.1 Acomys percivali | reverse complement strand
AAAATAAAATAAAATAAAATAAAATAAAATAAAATAAAATAAAATAAAACTTCTAATAAAGATTTTAAAATTTTATTTAATAATCACTAATTTATGGTTCATTTTCTATACATGTTTTGTAAATAAAATACAATTAGAATTATTCTATGTCAGAAATGCCACTGCCAAACATACACTCTATCTTTGATAAATCATTAAAGGTTCTCTTAAATAATAAGTATGTTTTTTCAAAATTTCTGCATTGTAAAAATTCAATTTATCTGTGTATATGTGTGTATACATATTTGGACATGAAATATGAAAACCAAAAATTAACTGAAGTTATCCTGTCCCTTAATTTTTGCTGCCAGAGAAAAAGTCAATGTGTTTTTAAAATAAAAAAAAATGGATTGAAACCCAGACAGCTTTATTAATTAGAATTATTATATCAAAATATAGGAAAATAAAAATACGAATGTAATAATATAAAAATATCCACAAAGTATTAAGTCACAATAAAAAGGCATGATTTTAGAATGTAAGCTTATTTAACGTATATCCTTAATATTGGAGTTTATTAAATGTTCACAAATTAAAATTATTAGTTATCGCTTGTATTCAATTACTGTTCAATTCTACTTTTTCATGTGAGTAGAATAAACTGTATGCATATTATTAGTTATTAGTATGTTCTAATAGTATAATTGAAAGAATATTTGAGACTATACAAGCTTCAAATTTGTAATGTTATTTTCAAAATATTACATATCCTGAACTTGTATCTTACCATGTGATTTATTTGAAATGGAAACTACATATCCAACAACTGTACTATTATCAAGAATCTTTAATGATTCTTGGCAAGCTATTGCTCCTGTTAAGTGGGGAAAGTAGTGATTTTGACATCTGTAATTTAAGTAATTTTTTTAACAGAAAACATTATTTAGGCAGCTGGCTGTGGATGCCACTATTTCATGATTAAGATTATAATCCATTAATCAATTTATAGTCCCAAACACCATATTGTTTAAAAATAATAAGAATATAAAGACACTATAATCAATAAATATAGTTAAAACAGTAGTTTATCAGAGCTGTCTCTTTCCCTTCCAACTGTGTGTGAAATCAATGGAGCACATAGCCAAACAGCTAACAACTTGTTTACTTGTATTTATGAAAATTATGAAAGTGTGTTAATGACAAAGTTAGTTCAAACATATAAAATAGAAATTAATGTACTGTGAAATATAAGCTTTTGTTAAAAGAAAAATGAATACAGTAAAAGCTCATGCCTTCTAATTAGCATTACATAATGCATGTGTAACTATTAAATAATTTTTTTGAAATGAATCTACAAATTATGAACCACCAAAATGACATGAATACATTCAATATAGACTAAATACCATACATGAAATAAAATTTATTTTAATGTTATTCAAGTGTTTTCCTTGTAATCACAGAAAAAGGAAATATACTCATACACTGAATTTATACTTTATGTTACTTTGGCCCAAGGATTACCATGTCATGTTTTAAAATAGGTAATTGGTACTATTCCCTAAACCCTGAGTATTGAAGGCAAAGTGTTTGACTCCAAACATAATGTAGCTTGCTAATAGAAAAATACAGAGTATACAATGCATTATGATGTGTGTTTTGATAAAGAGTATTAGAAGTTACTAAATTTAATATATGTCAGCATTGCCAAATACATATATTTATTATATTTAACATATATATGTAAATATATGAGAAAGCCAGCCCATAAAATAAGTTACATCGAGAATAGATAAAACTGAAATAAACAAAAATGCATAAATATAGCATTATTTGCATTGTATTATTTCATATCATATTATTATGTTAATTAATATTCAATGTGTCATAAAGTCTCAATTTGATTTATAATTTTTGTATATCAAAATTTTGTGTCTTATATTCACTTTCTACTTATGTCTAGTTGAATTTCTAAAAACAATTAACATTATGATGGCAGACATTACCATATAACAGAATATAACTATGTCATTTTGTTTCCATTCAACATTGAAATTTGAATAAACACAAGTAAACATTTTTTAGCCTTATTCTATTTCATTAGTTTTGTACTTCCTCATTTACATGCACATATGCATTTGTACCCTTTTATGTATCTTCTTTACTAACTTATTCAGATTACATCTCAATTGGCTTCCTATCACTTGTATTCTCTCGTTCCTCCCTCCCCCAGGCTACCAAGATGAGACTTAATATGCTATGACCTTATGGTGGGAGAGGAAGTCCCTTTCTGTCACAACTAAACATTTGTCTTAGCACATGCATTCACTTCCTCACTCAGCCCTATCTGCTACTGACCGAGGAACACCCTCTGCATTCTGCCAGCCTCTGAGTTCACAAGTTCACATGTCCACCTGCTTTGATTCCTCGGTGTCCTCCATGCTCTATGGCTCTTCCACCATTTTTACCCCCTCTTATGCAGAGTTCCCTGAGTCCTGAGAGTAAGGACTGCATAGAAAATCCCTTTTAGGGCTGAGCTTCAAGGTCTCTTATTATATGTGTAACGTCTGACTGTGGGTCTTGACATTCATTTTCTTCTGCAGCCTGAGGAAGCTTACTAATGATGGCTGATCAAAGCATACATCTAGCCATTTTATTGTACATTCCTTTAGCAGAATGATAGTACCTGATTTTCCCCCATTTCCCTATCCTATTTGGTCTCAGGAAAGAGCCCTCAAATTTTGTGACAATTTGACTGTGTGTTTCCCGTGACTGTTGGAAAGCACTCCAGAATGTCCATCCTTTAAATGTTTTACATCTGCCGAAAGTACAGAATTACATCGAATTATAGATGAATGTTCCTCTGCTGCAATATTCTGACACAAATGAGAAGGGAAGAAAAAATTCTTAAAAACAAAACAAAACAAAACAATCTTACTATATCTCAAGGGAGATAAAGAGCTTCATCCATGGCCAGTATTATGCATTACACAAGCTGTGTGTGTTGGGTCTATTCCTTGTTTAGAGTAAATTCTTCTTGGGATGACATCCAAACAACGCTTTTCCAAATCTCCATTCTGAGTCATCGCATCACATTCTTTTCCATTCCGTGTCCTCCTCTTCACAGACATGCACCCATACTATAAATAAAATGTACCAAGAAAAAGTTCAGATGGAAGAGTTGGGTATGTAATCTGTATATTAAAAAAGCATTGTAATTAAGAAAAATTGCTGTATGTTTGAATAATGAGCCTGTATCACACTAATATATGATTCAGAAACTATAATTAGCATTTATATGGTATACGAAGATTGGAAGTGGAGTTTCAAACATAGGGTTAATCAATCCTGACTTGAAATGCCGAGGTACAAATGAAGTATCGCTTTGTGATAGTTAATTTTAACTATGAGCATCTGAAATCAACTAACCGAATAGTTTAGATAAGGCTGGCAATGATCATCTAAATTATGTCCAGATAGTGAGACTTTCCTTAATGAGGTAGTGTTCTCTTTCACTTGAGTGTTTCACTGAATAAAAGGAAAAATCCAACTTATACTATAATTCACTTTTCCCTTTTTTCTGAGAGCAGCTGCAATGTGCTTGGCCACCTCCTTCTCCTACACCCATGACTCCCCCACAGTGTTGAAACACTGCCATCTAACTGTGCACCAAACTAAAAATTCTGCTTTCAAGTTACTTCTTTTTTTCCCATTAATTTATTCAATCACTTTACAGCCTGATCCTACCACCCTTTCTCCTCTTCTCCCCATTCCACCCTCATGTCTCCCTCAACCCATTCCCTCTTCTTCTCTGTTAGGGGACCCACATCATGACCAACCTGCAGATCTTCTACATATTTGTAGGTGGCCCAGGTCCAGCCCATGCATGCTCTTTGGTTGGTGATTCAGTCACTGTAAGCCTCGATGCGCCCAAGTTAGACTACTTTGTAGGTCTTCTTTTGGTGTATTTTTCCTCCCCTAAACAAAAATATCTAAGACTAAAATTTCATTTTACATCTACTTTTAACACTTTTATTTATGTTTTATTTTATTTTTTATGCATGAGTGTGTTGCCTTCATACATGCTTATGCATTAGGCACAAGCAAATGCCTTGGATGTCAGAGAAAGGCAACGGTTAACCTGGGACTACAGCTATCTTCTGTTAAAGCAACACGTGCTCTTAGCCACGATCTAGGCTTCCAGGCTCTCTCTCCCTTCTTCTCTTATGTCTGTCCTTCAGTCTCTGCCTCTTTCTTCCTCTCTGTCTTTCTCTGTTTCTGTCTTTCTGTGTCTCTGTCTCTGTCTCTTTGTCTCTGTCTCTGTCTTTCTCTGTCTGTCTATCTCTATCTCTCTCTGAGTCTCTGTGTCTCTCAGTCTCTCTGTCTTTCTCTCAGTCTCTCTCTGTCTCTGTCTCTGTCTATCTGTCTGCCTGTCTGTCTGTCTGTCTGTCTGTCTCTCTCTCTCTTTCTCTCTCTCTCTCTCTCTCTCTCTCTCTCTCTCTCTCTCTCTCTCTCTCTCTCTCTCTCTCTGTGTGTGTGTGTGTGTGTGTGTGTGTGTGTGTGTGTTTACTAATACTACCAGAGCATTGCCATCACTTTCCATTTTAAAGCAACACATTTTGGGGTCAGTCTTCTACTTTCATCATGTCAATTCCACTGATTAAACCTAGGTTAATAGGCTTTATGGCAAGAACTGGTCATGTTGAACTTAACAGATATGCTAGCTCGTCTAAAGGTTCTTCCCAACCATACAGTGAAAGTATGAGTTTTACTAATTTTAGTTTTTTCTTAGTCAATCTAAATATATCTTATTACCTTTCTGTTCCCTAGCAGCTTTGGATATTGTAACCTTGTAATTCCCAGCTTCAATATGAAACAGAAGTAGTAGTAATAATGTAATTTTAATATAAAAACTTGTTTTGTCTCCATTGCTTAATTAATTATTTAGCTAGTTCGTGTCTTTATTTTTCACAACCTTTCTATGTTATCCTCCTCTCAATTAAAAAACATTTGGTATCCAATTATATATATATATATATATATATATATACATATATATATAGTGGTTAAACAAGAATTTTAGGGCTGATACCAAGTTAATTAAACAACTTTGTAGTAGTGCACATCTGTATTCTCAGCACTCAGGGGGCGCAGGCAAGTCCATCTCTGAATTTGAAGCAAGAATGATTGAAATAGCAAATTCCAGGACTGCCAGATTTATATGGAGAAATCCTGTCTAATAAAATAACATAAATAAAGGATATAAGAATATATAGAATATAAGGTATAAATATTGTCCTAAATGTTTTAAAATGATCAGAAATAATTGCTAAGGAAGGGAAAACTATAAAAAAATATTTCCTCTTTGTATTCCCTTTTCCCAGTGCTCTACAAAGTTACTTTTTTCCATGGTCTCAAGTTTCTAAATACTCAATTCGCAGATGGTGGTACTGTTTGGGGAGGTGGTGCATCCTAAAGGGGGTAGTGGATCACTTCTCAGAAGGTTCTGAGGCTTTATACCCCCTCTCAAATTCTAGTAGCTCACTCTTCTTAGCGCTTGCATCAAAGATGCAAAGCCTTAGCTCCCTGGTCCTGCCTCCAAGCCTGTGTGTTGCTGCTATGCTTCCCTGGTATCATGGCCTTTGATACCTTCGGAACTCTAACTCAGAGTAAACTCAACAAGTGCCTTATTCATGTTAATATATTTACAACAGTGACTTAATAAATATACCTTCCATAAAATAAAAGGATGGCTAATTCTAATTCATGCCACTGAGCATCAGCATGTTTCAAGAGATACGTGAACATGGGCCCTTCATGAGCAGATGAGATAATGGCTTTGATGATATTGAAGAACATCAGTGCAAATAAGTTTCATTTGTTAGGTCTCTAAATATGTTTTAATATTGAAAAGCAATGCAACATCAACTGGTCTGTTAAAAACTGAGAACAAATCTGCCCCAATGTAGTACTAACAGCTTAATCTCTAGGACATTTAAAATATTGTTTCATATGATGCATCAGTTACTTTATCAGACACCTATCAATAAAGTATTGTGTATATTCTGTGCTAAGAATAAGTATGATCGGAAATTTTAAGAAGTTTTAATATGTATGTGTGTATATATAAATGTCTGTGTGGGCACATGGGTATACATGCCTGTGGATGTCAGAAAGAAGTGTTGTATCCCCCAAAGCTAGACTTGAAGTTGTACTGTGCACCATCACCCAGGCACTTGAACTGAACTCAGTTCCACAGAAAAGCAACAGATATGCTTAACTCTGGACCCGTATCTTCAAGTACCTCTGATAAAAGTACTCTTAAAAGGCCCAAGAAGTCTTTTCTTTCCTTTTTAAATATTTATTTCTTTATTATTATGCATATAATGTTCTGCTTGCATGTATATCTACACACGGGAAGCTTGCACTAGATCTCATTATAGATGGTTGTAAACCACCATGTGGTTACTAGGATTTGAACTGAGGACTTTTTAGAAGAGCAGACAGTACTCTTAACCTCTGAGCTATCTCACCAGCCCAAGAAATCTTTTTGATTATATAGTCCAATCATCTGATATTTATCAGGAAATAACTGCTTATTGTCCATATCCAGGAAGAAAATCACAGGAACTTATCATGCACACACCAAATGCCAAATGTTACATTCCAGAGAACACAGCAACAGTCTTCACACGGCTTCCATTTCTTCAAAAATCAAAAAATTTACCATCAGTGGGTGTGCTCAATGATAGACATTTCTACTCTATAGGATGTGGTAGCAAGACCATTTTGAGTAATATTTCTTAAGGTTTATTCTTTTTTTAAAATTAATTTATTCTTGTTACATCTCTATGGTTATCCCATCCCTTGTATCCTCCCATTCTCCCCTCCCTCCCATTTTCCCCTTATTCCCCTCCCCTATGACTGTTTCTCAGAGGGATTACCTCCCCCTGTATATGCTCATAGGGTATCAAGTCTCTTCTCCGTGACCTGCTGTCCTTCCTCTGAGTGCCACTAGGTCTCCCCCGCCAGGGGACATAGTCAAATGTGAGGCACCAGAGTACTTGAGAAAGTCAAATCCCTCTCTCCACTCAAATGTGGAGACTATCCTGTCCATGGGCTAGATCAGGGTAGGAGTCTAAATTTTACCGCCTGTATTGTCCTTGGTTAGGGCCTTAGTTTGAGCGGGACCCCATGGCCCAAATCTGCCTATCATAATGTTATATTGTGTGTATTGGGTACTTTGCAGAAAGCATGTCTGTACACCTCATGGACGCATTACTTACCAAGTACAAAAAAAAAAAAAAAAAAGGCATCAGGCTGCTAGGACTGTAGTTACAGACAGCTTTGAGCTACCATATGGGTGCTAGGAACTGAATTCAGATCATTAGCAAAAGCATCCAGTACTCTTAAGCACTGAGGCACCGTCTTAGCCTTCCTATATTTTTATCAAACAGTTTTCTTTACTTTTTAAAAACGTGTTTATTTGGAGATGTAAAACAGACAGTCATATTCTATTTTACATATGCTGAAATTATACACAGCCAGCCAGTTCTAGCTACGGCTCGGATGGATTGTCTGTGTGTTGCAAGTGTTAACAAAATGAATCATTTCCTTCCTGAGGCAAAGATAAACCATGCGCAGTTGTCTGCAAGCATCCTTGGAGCTCCATGCATGAGCAGTGGTGTGTGATCACTTCAAAACTTCCGTTGAGGGGTGTGTGTAAGCCAGGACAGCTCTCTCAGCAGGCACAGGCTGTGGGGCCCAGGCACATTCTGCTCTTATTCATCATCGAGATCTGTACCTAATTTTGCCACAGCTCCCCTTCTGCTGCTGTACATTTAAGGGAATATCAAATAAAGTCCATATGCACATTTAAATATTTAAGATGCTGTTTGCTCCTAAATTCCCCTTATGGTATTACAGATGCCTAGATTTTATGAAGATCAAAATGGTATTCTGACTGCAAGTACCATTTTGTCTCTTGAAAGTACAAAATAATACACCCAGCTTTTAATGTTGGGTTACTAAAGTAGAATATTATATAATGCTTAGGATAGTATGCTTAATTTTTAGATAGAAGCAGAGAATATGCTCATGAAAACATGGAACCAGCTTATTGCTTATATTCAAAGTTAACAAAAGTATAATGTGATATAAGTGTACAGATCAGCAACATTTTCCTTTTGTTAGAAACCATTAGAATTTGTTACAAATTGTCTGGCTTCTCCCATATGTCATTAAAAATTCGATATAAAGAAAACGTTAGAACAAGTTATATGTTTTGTAAAATGCCTAATGGAGAGACCTGTATTTCTCAACTTATTTGATTTTCTACATCACAACTGTGACTTGATTTATTGTTGTGAAGGTAA
Organism: Acomys percivali; assembly: GCA_907169655.1. Lineage (NCBI taxonomy): Eukaryota > Metazoa > Chordata > Mammalia > Rodentia > Muridae > Acomys > Acomys percivali. Next base: position 82,764,044 of record OU015751.1, on the reverse strand, counting down.
CCTCAGAGAGTCATCGAGAGGCTGTCATCCTCAAGTAGTATATGGGTCTGATTATTTTCTTTAAGAATTATTAAAATATGGCATATTACAAATATAACTTCATACTACTCTCTTGATATATTAAAGCGCTACACAGTTATCATTAAAACAATATTAAACATTGTCTCACCATGGTTTTTGTGAAAATGAGAAGAGAGAAGTAGCTTTGGACTTCTTTCTTAAAAATATTCTTCCATAGTTTGGTGAAGCCAGGGTGTTAGTCAAATAGCAGAAATAATAAAAGGGCCCTAAATGTAATGAAACCTCCAGAAGATATCAATCAAAGAAAAGGAATTTTGAGTTGTGTCACTTTTCAAATGTTTTTATTTAAAAAAAGTTAGCCATTGGATTTAAATTATTAAGTATAAAGAAGCAATTGGTCAATCATTATTTATTTATAATCAAACCTAAAATAGATTTGTTCAAATAAATGTAGACTATATACGCAAAATGTAAAACATATTGATCATTTTAAGAAAATAGGGACAACGTATTTAAAATATTTACTCCAGTTTTGGTTTCATTTTTTTTTCCTTTTAAATCAAGAGTTAAAACTTCAAATTCTCTCCCTATAATGGTTGAAACCACAGGTTGTGTGGTTCATTTTTCTCATTTAAAGGTGTGAATATAAGTGCTACACATGACTTAGCCTTCTTTAGAATCTTGACACCAGTCTCAGAAATCTACCTGCGGTAGTAAGTGGCTGTCTTTCTGAATCAGCTTTTATTATTGACTGTGGTGACCCGAACTGACATTGATTTGGCCACTATTAGATGAAGAAGACTTCTATTATCCACTGTCTCTTCCATTACTATGAGGTTTCAAAATATTTTCTACAGTGTTGGTGAGAAAATGATCTCAAATATAAAGAGATACTTAACTAGACAAAGAATTTAGATAAAATACAGTAAGGAATAAATACGTACTCTACAGATGAATAAGATTAAAAGCATGAAATATCAATCAACTGACTTTTTATTTTGTTTTTCTTTTTCTTTTTGTTTTCTGAGACAGGGTCTCTCTGTGTAGCCTTGGCTGTCCAGGACTTGCTTTGTAGACCAGGTTGGCCTTGAACTCATAGCTATCCACGTGCCTCTGCCTCTTGAGTGCTGGGAATAAAGGCATGTGCCACCATGCCTGGCTATCAAATGATCCTTAATCTAAGTCAACAACACACAATTTACAGCATACTGTTTATGTTACCAATGACAATAAAGTATTGTTGTTATTTTATAAAATATTCTAAATACAGATAAATAAGTGTTATCATTAATATAATACTCATAATATTAGTCTATAAGATCTAATGCATGCAGTATAGAATACTTGTTGTTTCATATTTTTGTTTCAATTTACATTTGAAAATTAACTAGTTTGGTGTATGATTGGTTCCACTGTGCTTCTGAGTAGTTCAGAAAACCATGAAGCTCATGCCTGAGGAAACAGCTCAACCTACTGAAATATTCACATGATATTCTCCATTTTTGTATTTTCCAGAGTCTCAAGAAAGTAGGATAGTTAACCATGGCTTTTCTAAATCTGAGATTTCTCTTGTCTTGTTCACTTGAGACCCTTTCATCCTGTGCTGTTGTCATTCTTTACTGGATGTATAAGATGATATTATTATTATTATTATTATTATTATTATTATTATTATTATTATTA
>OU015751.1:82732831-82755682 GCA_907169655.1 Acomys percivali | reverse complement strand
AGAGAGAGAGAGAGAGAGAGAGAGAGAGAGAGAGAGAGAGAGAGAGATCAAATCAAAATGTAAGTATTGAGTTTCTATGTGAAGTAAGAAATAACATTAGTCGACTAGAGACCATGCACACAGAAAGAAGTTCACGTAGCTGCGTGCCTTCCCAACTCCCTCATTCTCTCACTACCTTGGTGTCCCACCACCTGTCACCTGCCCTTTCCCCTGCCTTCCTCAGCCTTCAACTGGCACTTCTTACTCTACATGGGACTAGAACGACTGGCAACAGCCAGACCACATAGACCAGAAGACCAGAGAAAATATTGAAACTGAGAAAAACAACACCCATCCAACAAAGACAACCCCAGAAATCCATACCTAGACCTATAATCATGCCATAGTCAGATGTTTAGAGGCCAGCATGGGAATGCAAGAAACAATAACCAAAGCATAATGTCACCACCAGAACCCACATATCCTACTGTAGCAAGCCCTGACTGAATATGCCAACACACAGAAGCACAACAAAACGAACTTAAAACAACTTTATGAAGATGATTGAGGTTCTTAATGAAAAAATAATGAATCCATTAGGAAAATTCTGAAAAACATAAACAATGGGAGAAATTAATATATAGCTTAAAAAAAACCAAAGGGTGGGGAGGGACAAATCACTGAATGAAATGAGTAAAACTGTTCAAGACCTGAAAGTAAAAGCAGAAGCAATGAAGAAAACACAAACTGGGGGAATTCTAGAAATGAAAAATCTACATATGTGAATAGGAACAATACAAATGGAATACAAGAAAAGGAAGAGAGAATCTGAGGCACTGAAGATACAATGGAAGAAATAGATATATCAGTTAAAACAATATATATTGTATATATATATATATATATATATATATATATATATATATATATTTGTACATTTACACAATGAATTCTTTCCCGGCTGTTAAAAGACAATGACATGATGAAAATGGCAGGCAAATGGATGGAAAAAATATTCTGAGTGAGGGAACCCAGACCCAGAATGACAAACACAGTATGTTCTCACTTATAAGAAGGTATTAACTGTAAAGTAAAAGATAATGCTACAATCTACAGAACCAGTGGAGCTAAGTAACAAGCATGGATCTCCCCGGGAAGGAAAAATACAATAGATACTGTGGATGAAATGAAATGGGGACAGGTGAGGACAGAAACTTGAGATATAAGGTGAATGGAAAGGGTATTGGGACAGACAACAAGACTTTGGGGCAATATAGGAGCAACATAGAAACCCAGTGCAGCGAAAACTCCCAGGATTCTAATAGAGTGACTCCAGCCCACAGCCACTTGCCTACAGGTAGCGCTCTCCACAACAAGCTGCGCCCTCTCACATCAATAATTAATCAAGAAAATGTCCTACAGAATTGCCTACATTTTCTCAATTTGGTTTTCTCTCTCCAGATGTGTATGAAGTTGATAAAAAACAAACAAACAAACATAGTTGGCCTTTGTTAATATGACACACAAACTCATCATTAAGCCATAAACTTTCCTTTTTTTTTTTATTTTTTTTGTCCCCAGGATGCCCTGTTAATATCATAATATAAAACATAGTATGCCTTAAAAAAAAAAGATTCTTACCAATGTGGGATACAGTGTTGAATTTATTTATATAAAACATATTTATTTTTCTTAGATTATTTCTTAACCTGGCTATTACAAAAAACAATTGAGATTCTTTTTATAATACAAGGCTTTAAAAGACAAGTTTGAGCACTTTAAGTCTGTTCTTAACCATCGATGCTATTTTGCCTTACTCCAAGAAAACATCCCAGCAATACTTGCACTTTGTAGCTTTCCTGGGCCCCAGCTCCTTCCTCCTGATCTTCCATGGACCTTTATCCATGGCTGAATTCGCTGGCTTCCTCCTCTAATTCCTCATCCCTTGGCTGGCAGGAAATCCAGCCCTATTCCCTCCCCTGCTCACTGATGGACTGTAAGCTGCTTTATTGACATATAAGGGGGAAAATTGAGGAGCAGAGTTTACACAACATTCAGACAGCAAATTCTTGGAACAAAGTTTGCAACAAGACATTACGGGTATAGAAATCAGCATTTAAACATCACAATAAACTTATGCCTACAACAGAGACCCTGAACTGGTCATCTCCCATTACTGAGCATGACTTCCAGTGGAATAATAGGGATCCTAAGCCAGCCTCAAAACTTTGGATCTGTAATTTGTTCTACCAGTATGCTGTTCTGGGTTAAGATGATACAGGGATTATGATTGTGGCTGAACGATAACTGGTCCAATTTGATATCCATGTTGCTAGAGAGACTGAACCACAGACACTGTCTGGAGGACCAGAAACCAAAGGCTGGCTGGCGCAGAAACATAGGATAGAACCAAACACAACTGGAAAAGATGGAAGGTCAATAAGAGGATGCATAATGATAATGATAGTCTGCTGTATCATCGATTTGTGCCCAACTCAATTGTCATCAGAGAGGCTTCATCCAATAACTGATGGGAACATGCAGAGACGGACAACCAAACTTTAGGCAAGCCTTTGCAAATCCCGAGGAAAAGGGTGAGAAAGGAAATAGGAGCCAGAGGGGTCAAGAGAACCACAATAGTCTAGTAGAATCGACTAACCTGAGCTCATAGTGGTTCACAGAAACTCAAATAAAGCTAAAACCAAGCTTGCTGTATGGGACTGACCTTGGCTTCTTCACATGTTACATTTACTTAGCTTGGTCTTCTTGTGGGGCTCCTATCAGAGGGGGTAGCAGCTAATGCTTTAGTCTGTATTTGATATCCTTTTGCTCATCATGGGTTGACTTGTCCAGGCTCAATATTAGGGTAGGTGCCCAGTCATTGCAGTTTGTTATGCCATGTTTGGTTGCTACTCATCGGAGTCCTGCACTTTTTTGAAGGAAATGGAGGAGCAGTGAATGCAGGGAAGTATGTAAGTCAGGAAAGGGCTTGGATGGGAAAGTGTGGTTGTGTTGTAATACATGAGAGAATAAATCAATAAAGCATGAAAAATGTAACACTAATGCTTTCACTCAGAAGACTATACTATCACATGCTTTCATCATAATAAAATATTCCTCACTGAGAAAATATGCAATGATAACAATGTGGTTAATAATGTAAAATTTATTGTTATTAAACAATAAATTTTTCTTATCAGATCTGTTTTATCTATAGTATAAGTATGAAAATATTTTTATTTTATTGATACTTGGATGATGTTAGACTATAGAATTCTGAAAGTTTTTACTGAGTGGAGAGATAAAAGTGCCCTTTTTTCTTTAAGAGACATGATGGAAGACCTCTATGGTACTCATTCCTTCACAGAGACCCTTAGGTCAGATTTATTTAGTTGTCAAAAAATATTTACTTTTTTCATGAACTTGTCATTCCTCCATATAGGATGGAGAAATAAATAGATGTGAATCTGAAGAAGCATGAAGCTTCAGTAAATTTACTGACTCTACTTGTCTTATGACCATGCTATTGCTAAAATATTTTTTTAAAAATCTATTTATTCTAAACTGTTGGAAACTAAAAAAAAAAAAAAAATGAAAGCAAGGAAATCTAAATTTGGGGGGTGTATTTTTCATACATTTACTCAAACCATTTTGCCTGACAATAGCCAGGGAAAATACCTAGTCTGCACATGAATTTAATTCTTTGATTGTCCATAATTAGTGGTATTGTGTAGGATATAAATTTTATGAACTGGGAATTAGAAAGGCCAGAATTAAAAGCGGCAACTTGAAAGGCTGATCTTGAGACTTAAGAAACTGTGCTGGCCATATGCTCAATAGTTAGAAATAGACTGGAGAGAAAGATCAGTGATTAAATGCACTTCTTACTTTTGCAGCAAAGCTGGTTTCGTTGCCAGCACCTTGTGACAGCATCGGCTTGCTTTCCATGCCTTGTTCAGCTTGATTTCTTATAAACCCAGGACCAGCAACACAGGGATGTCATCACATACACTGGGACACACTCATATCTACCATCAAGTGAGAAAATGCCCCACAGATTTGCCTACAGGACTATTTCTATGGAAACATTTTCTCAGTTGAAGTTTCCTCTTCCCAGCTCATCTGGCCTGTGTTAAGCTGATTAAAACTATCCAACATACCAATGATTATATGCTATTCTGTAATTTTTATAATTGTCACAGATATGTTTAAACCTTTACAAATTCTAACATAGTACTATTTTGTGAGTTTTTTTGTTTGTTTGTTTGTTTTTTCAGAGTGATTTTTTTTTCTGGGTATCTCTGGCTGTAACTTGCTCTGTAGACCTACCTGGCCTCAAAGTCAGAGAGTCATCCACATTAGTCTCACCTGACTCCAATGAAGTGCTGGGACTACATGTGTGTACCATATATGCCTGATTTAAAATAGTATTCTTGATCTAAAGGTTAGGAAGTAGGAAGAGGAGAAATATGGGAAATAGTACATTGCATACTTTTTTGATGAAGTACTGGAAAATCTATAGTTTAGGATAGAATAACAAAAGTTACAGAATGAAGCTCTCTGTCTCTCTGTCTCTCTCTGTCTCTGTGTATCTCTCTCTCTGTCTTTCTGTCTGTCTCTGTCTCTGTCTCTGTCTCTCTCTTTTCTCCCCCTCCATCCATGATCTTATATAAGTTTTTAGCAGAAGCTGTGGTCCAGATTAGAGGTGTGTATATCCATCTCACAATCCAGATTAAAAGTTTAAGGACTAAAAGTTTAAGAAAAGGTGTTTCAGGGTATCAACTCTCTTGTTGGTAGTCTGCTATCCTTCCTCTGAGTGCCATCGGGCTATTCAGGGGGAGGAGGTCCCCCTCAGTCACAGTCATAGGGAAGGGGAATAGGATGAAAGCAGGAGGGAGGGAGGAATGGGAGAATGCACGGGATGGGATAGCAATTGAGATGTAATATGAATGATTTTATTTTTCAATTAAAACAAACAGTAAAATTTAAAATAAAATAAAGAAAAGATGTGTCTTACTATGTCAAAGAACCAAGTTAGAATTTGATTTTCCTACTTCATATTAAACAGAAAAATCTGTCACAAGTGTTAATTGCAGATGTAGTCAAGTTGACAACCGAAATTAGCCATCACAAATCTACCCCTAATCAACATGCAACAACATCATATCATCTTACATTGTGATTAATTTCCAAATTCAAAGCAATGCCTAAATATCATATGAAAACCCCACACATAATTGAAAGCACATGACATATTTAACCAGTTCATAATTAAACGAGATATGCTTATAAGAAAATAAGATTCATCTAATCAACTCATGTTACCTTAGGTAAAACATTTGTCACATAAAAATTTTTTCATTAAAAGTTAAAAACTAATGTTTATTGCTAATGTGCCCTACTGGTTTGAAAAGAAAACTGAGATGAAATAAATATGAATTTCATTAATATCTAGAAATTGAAGACTGTAGACATAGTTTTGTCCTATAACAAAAGTTGTGACCATGAAAGGTTATCCTTAGATAAAGATAAGATCACCAACATGTTGTACTATGATATGACCAAGTGTGAATTTTATCATAATGTGAAATATTTATGTTGGAGAAACAGAAGAAAACATACAAAATGTTTCCTATTAATAGTGTAACAGATAGTCTCATAAATCCTGATAATCTGGATATAGTCATATTTTATCCTTAGTGGAATTGGAAATTTAATTTATAATATTTTACATATATTACAAAATAAAATACTGTTTAAAATATTGACAGTTTGAAATAAGATCGCAGGCCAGTCTAGGTGCAATGTCCTTACATATTCTTAAATTTCTGTAGAGACAAAGATTAGGATTGCTATTTAGCCTTGAGCAGAGAAGTTCTTTTTGTAACAAAAAGAACTAAATTTAGAGAACACATAAGAATATGTGACTATAGATTGCTTGGCCCTAAAGGAATATCTATATCACTCTCTTAAGTGTCAGGAAACAGTAGAGGACAAAAAGATCATTTCCTCTTCATAAAGAAACAAGTTTATTAAAACCTTTGCCTTTGTTTCACCATTTTATGGAATTAAAACTTTCAGAAAGAGGAAAAAGATTGCAGTGCCCACCAAATGAAAGCAAAGAGCAGAGACTAAGATCTTGGATTTGAGGACTGACCAAAAAAAAAACAAAAAACAAAACAAAAAAAAAAACACTGGATTTCACAAGGATATAGTAAACACATGATTTATTTTCTTCTTAATGGCAGCAGTAATTGATATAAGTGTAAAATCTCCATATTTAGTACTGTAGTTTACATTTTAAGTACCCATAAAATGGCCATATTTTTAAGGTTTCTTACCAAAAGGAGCTATTAATGGGCTCAGTGGATTTAGTCAAAAGTTAGGAAAAGGGTATGTTGTTTTTTTTAATTGTCAATTTGACATAATCTAGGATAACCTGGAAGAAAAGTCTTAGTAAAGTAATTATCTACACCGAGTTGGCTTTTGGATAAGTCCATGGTGGAGTATATTGATTATTAATTGAGATGATGAGTCACATCTTCACTGTGGGTGGCACTAGTTTGTGGACTGGTCCTCACACTCTATCAGTAAAGGAAGATAGCTGAGGGAAGTGGAGCAGGCCTGCCAACGTTGTAAGAGTAGCTGCCCAAGACCCTGCCGTGTTGTCTCCATTATTACGGATCATAATATGGAAAAGCCAAAGTAAACTAAAACCGAAAAAGCATATCATACATTTTCATGTCTATTACTTCACTCTTACTCAAGTCATTGTGTCCAATTTAACTTATTTTTGAATTTTTTGACAGTGACTGAGTCTTTCCTTGAGTTTGGCAATTTTGATAGCGAGGTAAAGATTTATTGCCTACTTTTCTCTTTAGCACAGTAAAAAAAACAGTCTTAATAGAGAGATCCAGATTTTTTACCCAAGCCTGAAATCATATGTAGATAACACTCTGGAAAAAGAGCACTTTGTGGAAGAAAGTATTTTATTATATGTGTGTTAGCTATGTGAAATGTCATAGTATCCTTCAAAAAATTTCATCTTTCCTAAAATTAAAGCAACATAATATATTTCAAACCCTCATTCTGAGAGTTAATGCTTTACTATTAAGAGCTGGAATAGTCACACCTTTCCTTGAATCTAGATGGACCTTAGTGAAAACAATATCTAAAAGAGCTTGAAAAATGTATGTATGATGTGACTTCCAAAGTGAACCAAAGGACTTGATACCCTATGAGCATATACAGGGGCAGGAAGTCCCCCTCAGTCACAGTCATAGGGGAGGGGAGTAAAGGGAAAATGGGAGGGAGAGAGGAATGGGAGGATACAAAGGATGGGATAACCATTGAGATGTAATATGAATAAATTAATAAAATAAAAATTAAAAAAAAAACAAAGTGAGCCAAAGTAAGTGAATATGTCATAAGCTTGCTCCAGTCTCAAGAATGCATATGCTTATTGTTAGATGCTATGATTTTTATAAATGTATGCAGCCAAGAAATTCAAATTTAAAGTGCTGTTTCTCATGTATGGCTAACACCTCAGCTGGAAATGTTAGTTAGGACAAACTTCATACCCACTGAATGAGCCAGCATAAATCAGGTCAGTTGTGCCCATACCACCCAAGTTAAGAGTGCATATATAACATATATAGTAGGATAATGCAATTATTGGATAGTTACTCTGAAGGGAGCCTCCTATATTTTGTGGCTGACTTTGTCCCAGGTTGGAATTGCAGTGTTCTGGGCATGAATCTAAGGCTGAAAGCAGATATTAACAGTGAAATGGAGATGGGTAATTAATACCAAGATGTGGCAGGCCCTCTGAGTATAGATTACCATGCTTGAGACTCACATCCCTTTTATGACTATTTCTCTAACACCATAAATGTGGGCAAGTTTGTTTAAACTTCTCATGACCTAAGTGGAATGAAATAGCCTAGAGATGTCTGTATTTACTCTGTTTCTTTAGAATAAAAGACTGATAAACTTACTGTACTGAACTCATAATGAACTAAGAGATAGCTGGATAATGTATAGTTAGGTCCATTCAAATTGATAAATTGTTTTTTTTTAATTTTATTAATTTATTCTTGTTACATCTCAATGGCTATCCCATCCCTTGTATCCTCCTATTCTTCCCTCCCTCACATTTTCCCCTTATTCCCCTCCCCTATGACTGTTCCTGAGGGGGATTACCTCCCCCTGTATATGCTCATATTCTTGTAAGTTTCAGACCTCATTAACCTTAGACTCTGTCAACCTTCATCATTCTGAATGCACTATGAACTTATGTAATGGATACATAGATAAGAAATGTTTAGCTTTAAAACATGTAACCTGTTGTATTTTAGAATCCATCTGTTTTTGTGATTAATTGTACTCTTTTGACTATGAGGTAATTCCCTTTTCTCAGAATTTTAAGTACGGTCTTCTACAATAAATGTGGCTGGGAGAATTGGGACGCTTAACTTCAGGTGAAGTTGAGACGCCTGACTTCATCCACCTTTTCTCTTGATCCTTTTCTCTTGAATGTATGTGCTGAAAATTGGGAAACCTGACTTCAGTTGAAGTCAAGGTGCCTAATCCCATCTGCTTTTTCTCATGTGACTGGTTTATTTTCTATCTCTCTCTTATTTCTTACTTCGCTGCGGATTCACAAATAAGTTAGCCGACTCAGGGCCTTTTGCCCAGCATAAGTTTCCATCAACTTATTAGAGATCTCTGCAAAGAGGTCTATCTACAGATCAAAGAGCCTCCTTCTACGACCCCCGTGCATTTTCTAGCCACAAGCCGCTTTTACAGCTTCATCCATAGGAAATTTTTGTCAGTTTAAGTTCTCTTCGGCCGCAGTACAGCCATTCCCTAGAGAAAAAACCCTGGCATCCCTTTCCTTTTTCTTCTTTCAATCCTGATCGGTTGCTTGAGCCACGCAAGAGATGAAGCAAACTGGAAGTGCATCTGCATCCAGCACCAGAGACCCTACCCTGGACCTCTTCAGAGCTGCAGCCAGGCTTGAACACCCTACCTTCTTTCCTCTCTAATATATTTCAATAAATATAAAATACAAGTGCATTTATCATAATTAGGACAAGATGATGATTCAGGTGAAAGCATTGGTTGAACATAGTTCAGTTCCCAGAATACATATTGTCCTTCACGTGCAATAGTTGCAGGTATCAGATGCCTTTTTCTGACCAAACATTAGGCACAGTTCTGGGAATCTTGTGGAAGAAGTTGGGAAGAGGATTGAGGGACCCAAGGAGGACAAGAAATCCATAAGAAGATGAACAGAGTCAATTAGCCTATGCTGCTGGGGGCTCATAAAGACTGCTACCAACCTAGTGCATGGATAGACTGAACCTAGATCTCCTCCACTTATGGAGCTGATAGATATAGCTCAGTCTTCATGTGGGTCCATTAGCAACTGAAGCAGGGGCTATTACTGAAAAGGATACAGTTGCTTGCTAGTGGATCACTTTCCCCTAGATGGGCAGCCTTGTCTAGCCTCAGTGGAAGAGGATGTACTATTCCTGGTGAGAAATGAAATGGAAGGGCAGTATAGCAAGAGGTGGGAGATTCCCTTCCCAGGGAAGAAGGAGACAGGGAAATGGGGGACAGAGAAGACAGGAGAGAAGGACAAGGAGGAGAGGAGGAAGGGAGCTGTGATTGGTATGTAAAGTGAATAAATAAAGATAAAATGAAATTTTAAAAATACATATATTACAGGCTTGGAAATTATTTGTGACTCATTGATTTTTTTATTTGACAGAATGTACTGTATTAAATATTTTCTAGGAATCATCTAGGAACATATATCTTTGCATTTCTTAGAACTGAGAAAATAAAAAAAAATTCTTAGCTTCTCTCATTTGACATGTTGTTTAATAACACTAAACTTTAAATGAAAAAGAAGCCTAAATTTCATATCATCTATGTAAACAGATATTTTTTATTTTCCAACACATGGTTTCACTGTGGAGCCTTGGCTGTCCTGGACTCACTTTTCAGACCATACTGGCCTCGAACTCACAGTGATCCGCCTGCTTCTGTCTGCCGAGTGCTGGGATTAAAAGCATGAGCCACCATTGTTCCACAGCCAGAAAACTATAATTTTATTTAATATAACAAAAATTTTAGTGTTTTTTATTATTGTTCTACAGGCCAGGAAACTATTATTGTATTTAATGCAACAAAATACAGTGTTGCTAAAATGCAATGATAGTTGTCCTGAGCTGTCTTCCTAAGTGTCATATATTTGACAGCTTCCGGGCTTTGTTGGCAGGTTACATGTGATTACAATCAGTGTCTGCTTATCACTTTTTTAACTTGGCACTTTCCTGCTGGCAAATATACTCCTGATCTTCTATCACTTTCGATATCAACTCAGACTATCTAGTCTATAATTCTGAAGAATATTGGGTTATCCACAAGTTAACCCTATGTAAGTTACTCACAGAATTCACCACATCATCTTTAGAAAAATTGGGCTATAATTATGGCACACATTTTCTGCAGTATTTCTGGGAAATTTTCAAGAAAATATATCCTCATTATCTATGGGAATTTGGACTTATAGACTGCTCATACCTATGGACAGTGTATCATTATTTCCTGTTTTGATATTTTGACACCTAATATAAGCCTTTTTCTCAAGAAGTATTTATTTATTTTTGTCCCTTTAGAAGTATCAAAGAATAAACAGGTCAGTTGTTGCTCATTGCAGAATCCTATAGACAGATGTCGGCATCTATTTAATCATTACTTTTTAGTATATTAATTATTGCTTCACTTCATTTGATCAATAAATGTCAACATATGAACTTCACTGCTCAAGAATTATCTTGTTCTCCAAACAAGTAAAAGCTCATGTAAATGGCTGTCAATAAAAAATCTGGTTTTCTGAAATGATTTACCATGTACATACTCAAAGATATACTGTTGCAAATGCATTCATCATTGTAATAGTGGAATGAAAATCTTCAACTCAGTATTTCAGCTTGGGAAAAAGGAATGCCAATACACAGCTTTCACACAGTGGATCTTAAAAGAAAGAACTCTTTGTAATCATAACTGTAAATTTTTAAATAACATAAATCCTTTGGACTGCTGAATTCATATACAGAAGTGGGGTTTTATATGTTTTGTTTTGTTTTTTTCTTTTTTTTATTAATTAATTTATTTATTAATTTATTCATATTACATCTCAATTGTTAGCCCATCCCTTGTATCCTCCCTTTCTTTCCTCCCTCCCGTTTCCCCCTCTACTCCCTTCCCCTATGTCTGTGACTGAGGGGGACCTCCTCCCCCTGTATATGCTCCTAGGGTATCAAGTCTCTTCTTGGTGACTTATTATCTTTCCTTTGAGTGCCACCAGGCCTCCCCATCCAAGGGACATGGTCCGATATTGGGCACCAGAGTTTGTGTGAAAGTCAGATCCCCTTCTCCACTTAACGGTGGAGAATGTCCTGTCCATCGGCTAGACTGGGTAGGGGTTCGAAGTTTACTGCTATATTTTCCTTGGCTGGTGCCATAGTTTGAGGAGGACTAGAGGGCCCAGACCCGCCTGTATTTTTCCAGGACCCACTGGATCCTTCTATTTCCTCATTCTTCCAAGCTTCTCACCCCTAAAGTCTCAATAGGATTTTCTCCCCTCTGACCCACTTTCTTGGTAGGTAAAGTTTATGATGGGGGAGTACCCCTTGGCCTAGTGTCTCGATATAAGTGAGTATATACCATTTGACTCTTTTTGCTTCTGGGTGAACTCACTCATTATGATAATTTCTAGTTCAATCCATTTGTCCACAAATTTCGGAAATTCCTTGTTTTTAATAGCTGAGTAGTATTCCATAGTGTAAATATACCACAGTTTCTTTATCCATTCTTCTACTGAGGGACACGTAGGTTGTTTCCATGTTCTGGCTATTATGAATAAGGCAGCTATGAACATGGTTGAGCATATGTCCCTGTTGTGTGGTAGTGCATCTTCTGGGTATATTCCAAGGAGTGGAATAGCTGGGTCTTGAGGAAGCCCTATTCCCATTTTTCTGAGTAAGCGCCAGATAGATTTCCAAAGTGGTTGTACTAGTTTGCATTCCCACCAGCAATGAAGGAGTGTTCCTCTCTCTCCACATCCTCGCCAGCATGTGGTGTCAGTTGAATTATTGATCTTAGCCATTCTGATGGGTGTAAGATGGAATCTCAGTGTCGTTTTGATTTGCATTTCTCTGATGACTAAGGAGGTCGAGCATTTCTTTAAGTGTTTCTCCACCATTTGATATTCCTCTATTGAGAATTCTCTGTTTAGTTCTGAGCCCCATTTCTCTATTGGGTTATTTGGTTTGGTAGTGTTTAATTTCTTGAATTCTTTATATATTTTGGATATTAGACCTTTGTCAGATGAAGGGTTGGTGAAGATCTTTTCCCAGTCTGTAGGCTGTCGCTTTGTTCTCTTGACAGTGTCACCTGCCTTACAGAAGCTTCTCAGCCTCATGAGGTCCCATTTATTAATTGTTGATGCTAAGGCCTGGGCTGTTGGTGTTCGATTCAGGAAGTTGTCTCCTGTACCTATGTGTTCCTGACTCTTCCCCACTTTTTCCTCTAATTGGGTTAATGTCTCTGGTTTTAGGTTGAGGTCTTTAATCCACTTGGACTTGATTTTTGTGCATGGTGACAAATAGGGGTCTAATTGCATTTTTCTACATGTAGACATCCAGTTAGACCAGCACCATTTGTTGAAGATGCTGTCGTTTTTCCATTGAATGGATTTGGCTTCTTTGTCAAAAATCAAGTGACCAAATGTGAGTGGATTCATCTCTGGGTCTTCAGTTCGATTCCATTGATCCACTAGCCTATTGCTGTGCCAGTACCATGCTGTTTTAATTACTGTTGCTCTATAGTACAGCTTGAGATCAGGTATGGAGATTCCTCCAGAGGATTTTTTATTGTATAGTATTGTTTTTGCTATTCTGGGCTTTTTGTTTTTTTTTCATGACTGGGTTTCTCTGTCAGCCTTAGAAGTCCTGGATTCACTTTGTAGATAAGGCTAGCCTCAAACTCACTGGGGTCTGCTTGGCTCTGCCTCTCTTAGTGCTGGGATTACAGGCATGCACTACCACATTTTATGTGTTTTTAACATTGCTGCTACCAGGCAATTAGTCACATACTTGATAATTAGCAACAGATATATCCAATTTAAAAAATAATTGTAGACAGTTTCACTTACACTCAAAACACTAAAGTAGTTCAAAAAGATTAACTATAAAATATTTTATGAACATTTTTAGCTTCTTATGGATATTAGAAAAAATACTTATTTGACTCAGGGTTTTTCCTGGGTATATAAGGTGCTGTTAATCCCAAATCAGTGCTTTTCTACAGATAAGGTTACTAGTGTTATAAGTACAACAATTTGTGTTTTGTTTTTAAGCTGTGTTAGAATATCCAGGGCTTACTGTAGCTGTATAGCTAGGTTCTGGTGCTGCCATATTGCTGTGGGTCTTGTTGGTTGTGTTCTTATGTTGGCCTTTAGCTATCTGGTTGTCCTAGTTGTTGGGTGTGTATTTCAGGTGGCTACAGGACAGCTCAGGAATATAGGCAGTGTCCTGGCCAGAAGCTAGATGTTACTGGGGTCCAGCATCTCCCCTGAGTAAGGCAGCTAGGGCTGTAGGTCAGAGGCTAGAATTGAATGTCCCATGGGCTCCTGCAGGCTTCCTCAAGAGAGTGTAACACTTAAACAGCTTTTAAGTAATAATCTTATGAAAAGAAAAGACTGCACATATTTCTTCTAATGCATTCAGCAAATTCTTTGAAAATTATTTTATTTTTCTTTAAAATGTTTCTCATACATTTTAGATTATAATGCAATTACATCATTTTCTCCTTTTCTTCCTCCCTCCCTCAAAAAAGTCCAATGTTTGCTTCCATCTTTTTCAATTTCAAATCCATGGCCTCTTTTTCTCAAAATGTGGTTATACATGGCCAAGAGAATGGGAAGATATATTCACAAATATTATATCAAACAGATGGGTAATACCCAAGATATATAACGAAATCAAGAAACTAGACACCAACAAACCAAGTAACTCAGTTTTAAAAGTGAGATAATGAGCTAAAGAGACAAATCTCAAAAATGGAATCTCAAATGGCTGTGAAATACTTAAAGAAATGTTCAAAGTTCTTAGTCATCAGGGAAATGTAAATCACAATGACCCTGAGATTCAATCTTATACTTGTCATGATGGCTATGATCAAAAGCTCAAGTGACAGCACATGCTGGCGAGGATGTGGAGAAAGGAGAACACTCTGCCATTGCTGGTGGAAGGGCAGAAATGTATAACCACTTTGGAAGTCAATCTTGCACTTTCCCGGAAAACTGGAATTAGTTCTAGCCCAAGACACAGCTATATAACACTCCTAGGCATGCATGCATACATACATACATACATACATACATACATACATGCATACATACACACACATACACACACACTCATAATGTTCCACCATACCACAAGAACATTAGTTCATCTATATCCACAGTAACTTTATTCACAATAACCAGAAACTGAAAACATCTTAGATCCCCACAACCGAAGATTGGATAAAGAAAGTGTAGGACATTTATACAATGGAATAATACTCAGATATTTTTTTTAAAAAAACATGTTGAAATTTTCACAAAAAAAAAGTGGAGCTGGAAAAGGTCATCCTCAGTGAGGTAACACAGATCCAAAAAGTCATGGAAGGTATGTACTCACATATAAGTGTATATTAGCCACAAAGTAAAGGATAACCATGCTACAATCCACAGATGCAAAGAAGCTAAGCAACAAGGAAGATCCAAGAGAGACTACTTGAATCACACTCAGAAGGGAAAATAAAATAGGCATTGGAGGTTGATGGGTGGAGAGGACTGGGTAGGAGAGGGGGTTAGAAGGGAGTAGTGTTGGCTATTAGGATTAAGGAGAGCAGGGGGTGTACTGTAGAGTGAAAGAATGGAAATCACTGGTGGCTGGCATCTCTGGGACTTCCCAGTGTCCTGGGATAGGGAAGGCTCCAGGAGGTTTATGGAGATATCCCTAGCTGAGACTCCCAGTAACAGGAGATATGGGTGCCAAAGTGACCACCTCATGTAGCTAGGTAGGACTTCACTCTGGTAAAAGTCACTAACCTACCCACAAAATCTTCTTTGCAAAATCTGTATTGACTACAAGATGTGCAAGAAAGAAGATGGTGCAAAGATTGAAAGAATGGCCTTCCAAATACTGGCTCTACTTGATACTCATCCCATTGGAGAGAAATAATTACTGAGATTATTAATTTTACTCTGCTGTACTTGTGCACAGGAGCCTAACATAACTACTCCGAGATACTTCATCTGCAGCTGATGGAAACAAATGCACGGCACCGTAACCAAATATTAGACAGAGTTTGGAAAGTACTAGGGAAGTATTGTAAGAATGTTTGAGGGTGACAGGCATCAAGGACTCCACATGAAGACCTACAAAGTCAACTAATCTGGGTCCCTGAATGCTCACAGAGTCAAAAGCACCAACTGAAAAGCATGAGTAGACTGGTCCTAGGCCCTCTGTACATATGTAACAGATGCAAATCTTGGTCTTCATATGGATCCCCAACAACTGGAACAGCTCTAGATCTGATGGCTCCCTTTGGATCCTGTTCCACTAACTATGTGCCTTGTCTGGCCACAGTAGGAGAGGATGCATGCACCCTGTGCTACAGTGACTTAATGTGCCAGGCTAGGTTGGTACCCATGGGGTACCCTACTCTGAGGAGGTGTGGGGAAAATTGGAGAGGCATATGCAAGAGGGTGGGTACTGGGAGAAGGAGAAGATGCAATCAGTAAAGTGCATAAGTAAAAAAAAATTAAAAGAAATATAAAAATATAAAGTTGTTTGTGTTTGTAGGTCAATAAACACGGAGGATTCAACAAAATAGACATGATTTGCTTTTCTTCAGCTTTGATTACATGATGTACTTTGAAGTCAGGTAAAATAAAAACTATATATGCTGAAATAAAATGAATTGATGCTTAGATGGTGAAGGTGGTCATGTGTCTATGATGTGCATGGAGACAAGTGAAAAGTATTCCAGGTGAAGTGACACTTCTGAGATTCTATGTTCTCACTTATTAAAAATGCAAATATAACCACCGAGGAACCCGAATTGTAAACAGGAAAAACAATTAAAATAAATGTAAGAATATTCAAAAACATGCTCCAAGTTTAAGCATATTTTAGTGATTTTTTTCTTTCTTTTCATTTCATTTGTATGTTTAGTTAGTAGGTTAGATATGTACTTTCTTATTCCCACCCCCAGTTTCAATCCATAATAACAAGTGTTTTATATAAAAATAAAATCTTACATAGTTTTGAATTTGCATATAACCTGTATTTGTCACTAAATGTATTTTAATCTTTATATAGTACATGAAATATATATAATAATCAATAAACTATTTATGATGTTTTATTTCTACACACTGCATAATGTCTATAGCTATTCCAAACACAATGTACACACACACAAACACACACACACACACACACACTTATTTAAACATCCATTTTAGTGCCCATAAGTAGTATTTTTTAATACTCTTGCTTCTTAATTTAAGCACAAATGTATAACTTACAATTTTTTTTTTTGCACAGAAGTGCATTCAATTACCTTACTTTTTTTTCTGGGGAAATCGCTTTACTGTGAGTGAAATGTCAAACAACCAGCCATTGACCACCATTGAATGCACTCACGAGGTCTTATGACATGTTGCTTGTTTCTTTTGTTATAACTTTGATACATTTCAGTTGTTGGAACTAAAATGATTTTCTTGTATTTTTGTGAAGCATTTATGTAATAATATTAACCTTTCATTTGTGAATAGGAGATAATAATGCATCATTGCTTAATTCAATTACAGATTAATTATGGTAATTCAAAAGTAAAAAGTTGGTTGTACCATTTTAGGAAAGCAGTATTTATTGACCTTTGACTTGAGTTTTCTTGGTATTCCTAAATTTCTTGTTAGATGTCTGACGTTCTTTAGTTTTACTCATTTCAAAATTTACATGTAGTATAGTTTGATGCCTTCCCAAGATCCTTTGTGGTCCCCCACCTAACCATCCAACTTCATGACACTGTGAAGAAATTGTCATTCTCTTTCTGTGTTCACAGATCTTTGTGACTCATTTTCAAAATTTACCAACACAACCATAGCAAAATGAAAAACTTACTAACATGACTAAGTAACATACATAGAACAAAACTCATATGTTCAGCTCACAGTACACTGATTTTCCTTCATGTATTTTAAAATTCAATCAAGTAACTGGTATTTGCAATTCTCCATGTTTACACTCATATAAATATTACAAAAAAGAAAACATAAGTACAATTCAAAGAATAGCTTAGGGTAATTAGAACTGTTCCTTTTATTGAATGTTTTCTTTTGTTTTTACCTTTTATTTTATTTTTCTATCACACATTATATTTCTACTGCAGTTTCCCCACTCCTTCCTGTCCCTCCCCTGTACCCCCAAATCCACTCCTCCACTGTTTCCCTTCAAAAGGCCTCCCAGGTATATTAATCAAGTATAGCTCCCTCTTCTGGTATGGAGCTCAAATTGGAGCAGCCACTGGCTGGTGATTCCCACAAGTTCTGCATCACCATTGACAGAGCACATCAGGCAGGTAAATCAGATGATAGGTGGAAGATTTTTATTGTTGGGCTGATGTCCCAGTCCCAGTGTTTAGATGTTTGCCTGGAAGCAGAACATGGCCATTTCTAGCTCTATATCCTCCATTGCCAGGATAACTCACTAGGGTCACTCTGATAGATTATATAGAGTTTTCACTGCTCTACATTTCTACGTTACCCCCTATATGTTCCCCAAATCCAGTTTTCTGTCCCAGTACTCTATATTTTCCATTGCTGGGAGGAATGCAAAATTATACAGCCACTATGCAAACCAATATGGCTGTTGCTCAGAAAACTGGTAATCAACCTACCTCCAGACACAGCTATCCTACTATTGGGCATATACCTAAAGGACTCCCCATTCTAGCACAACGATGTTTGCTCAAATATGTCCATCGTTTCTTTATTAATATTATCCAGAACCTGGAAACAACCTAGATGTCCTTCAAATGAAGAATGGGTAAGAAATATGTGCTACACTTATGCAATGACACTCAGGCGTTTAAAAAATTACATCATGAAATGTAGAAGCAAATGGCTAGAGCTAGAAAAAACCTCATAGCTGAGGTAATCGGGCATAGAAAGACAAATGTTGTATGTAATCCCTTATAGGTGAACATTAGTTGTAAAGTACAGGATAATTGTGCTAGAAGCCACAGCCAGAGCGTATAAGTTACAAGGAGTACCTCTGGGGGCAATGGATCAATCCCTCTGGGAGGAGAAATAGAATAGATTTTGTGAATGGATTCAGGGCAGTAGGGATGGGATTATCAGGGATCAGGCAGGCATGGGGCAGAGAGAGGTAGAGAGTATTGGGACAGATGGTTTTTTTTTTAATTTTTGAAAATTGTTTATTTAAATGACAAAGGCATTCTTCTCTAAAATGCTGAGAAAATATTTTTCCATTTACATACACAAGCAACTAATAGATCATGAAATAGCTTACAATAGTAGTTCTTAACTTTTCTAATGCTGCAGCCCTTTTACATAGTTTCCCATGTTGTGGTAACCCCCAACCATAAACTTATTTTTATTGTAACTTCTTAACTGTAACTTTGCTACGGTTATGACATAATGTAAATATCATGTTTTTGAATATTTCTAATGGTCTTAGCTTACTCCTGTGAAAGGATTGTTCAAGGGGAGGCCTGGAGACACTCAGAGGAATGGTACTCCACTTGCCAATGTAATTAAGCACTTAGTTTTTTACTCTTTATTTTATTGTATAATTACTTGGCCTTCATATAAGGATGTATGTTATGTGCATGACTAATACAAGTTGGGGTCAGAAAAACTCATCAGATCATGTGAAACTGTATTTACAGATATTTATAAGTTACCACATGAGTCCTTGGACCTGAATTCAGACTCTCTGTCAGTGCAGCAAGATTTCTTAATCTTAATCTATCCAATTCCAAATATTTAGTTTTCTGCAGTTCATTAGTCTTCTCAAACAGATATTCAACACTGTTTTAATCATCGTATAGCCTCAATGTAGATGAAATAACCATGGTTTATTATTAAATTAGGGCAATATACTGCCTGTTAAGACATTAAAAGCCTATACCGCAAGTTTTCAAATACCACACATTCTGAGTCATCTCAAAGTCCATAATAAATTATAAGTATTTATAAATGCATCTACATATAAGAAAAACAAATTTGTAGAAATATATACTAACATTGCAGAAAAGTTCAAATATATGAAAATAGTATATATAATATATGTGAATAAAAAGTTCAGTATATATGCATATAAGTTGCTGTTCTCCATTATTTGGGACAAATAGTATATTAATAAAGGCATATGTTGCAACACTGTGAATTATCTAATCCTACAATATAGACTACTGTAAAAGAGATTTGTAGAGCATATAAACTTGTTTCTTATCCCAAATCTGGAATATGACATAGATTTGTGTGAGGCTGTGTGATGTGGTGTTTTTCCACTAGCAGGGGAGCTAGCTCATGTGGGAAATGGCTTTTGCCTACTGAGAAACATCCTGGGATGGACTCTGAGATATACATATCTCCAACCAGAGGCTTGGCTTTTGGCATGACTTCACATTGCTTTGTTGTTCCCTTCTTTGCTTCAGGATGCTCATAGAGAGAAAAGCTCCAGAGAATACTTCTAATTTCTGGATTGCAGCTGCTGCTCTGAGTTCCAGCTGCTGAATTTCCTCTTTGCTGTTTAATGGGTCTTCTGGAATCCTGGTGACAAAAACCAGAATCCAGCCAAGGAACTGAGTCTCAAAATGTCTACTTCTGTTCCCATTAACCTCTTCTATCTCCTGTCTAGGGTGGGTGGGATGGAAGGGAGGTATAGGCATTAAAGAACCACAAATAAACTATATTTGTAAAAGATCAAAGCTCGCATATTGTCTCTTAAAAGGAAATGAATCAATTTTAAAGCTCAAATTTTAATAAAATCTGTAAAAGTTTTATTGAACTGGAAATCTGACTTTGCAGACTTCCTATTATGTCTGAAATGTACATTAGTTTCATATCACTAATATTTTACTTTCCATGGCCATTAAGTCTTGAAATTGTATTGCATCAAAATATATTCTGCTTTATGTATCCAGTCTGATCACATGCTAGAGACCTAATCAGAGCTTATGTTGAAAAAGTCTGGGCTTACACATCTAAGAATCATCCTATTGACAGTTTGAGATATTTTGATCAGATATATGGATGAGCTTTAATATTTCCAGGGAAATAGTCAAAAGGATGATTAGATTTATTCACATGAAAAAATACAAGCTCACACTGTAAATCCTATCCCTTTTCTGCCTTTCTCTGATTTTTAACAATTAGAAGGAAACATTTTAGGTTAAGTTATTGAATTCTTCACATTTTAAAAGTTTACTCATCTGAAATATATTACAGAAGTTTTAGAATATGTTTGTATTCATATAAAATATACCTTTAAATATACCCTTTTTCTTGGTAGATTTGCTTAAAATATGCTGTAATTAATGTAATCAATGAACTAGAACAGGATCATACACATTCTCTAAACTCTAAAATTATCCCCATATATTTCATCAGTGTTGAATCCAAGTGTGTTTAAATAAACTATCATACTGCAACAAATATTTAAAAATTATATATATGTGTGTGTGTATTCCTTGATTGATATGTGTACATGTACATTTAGAGACGATCCATTGATATTTGGTTATTTATTCATCATATAAAGTCAATATCTGTATGAGGTTTTTTAATTCTTCCATGCATAATTTTAATAATATAATTCCATTATGTTTATGTCATCACCATGTAAAACGTTGCCTTAAGCTGTTGTATAAAATCATTTTTATTTTACCAGCAACTTTAATATATACCTATGAATATGTTTTCACTAAAATCGGGATAAGTGCTGATTTTCTTTGTTTGGTAGCATATATTTCATATGTAAACATGACTAAGTATTCAATACACTATATGACACATGTGTATGATGCCACACTTCTGTTTGTATGGTTGGGTTTTTTTGTTTGTTTGTTTTGGTTTTTCAAGACAGTGTTTCTCTGTGTAACACCTCTGGCTTGAGACACAAAGATACATATTCCATCCAAATATATAATACCAATAGATCAATAAGTATAGTTTATTTTATTCCAACTTGATTAACCAATGAGTATATTGTGACATGGACAGTAACACTACATTATAGAGTCCCACACTTGTAACTTGTGAGTTTGTGAGTTTATGTGTATGTGTGTGTGTGCATGCACACACAGACATGCATGCACAGGCATATTCTACAGTAACATTGCTGTCTGTTCACCAGTTGATGATGTATTTATGAATTGCCATGTATTTAAAGGTATGATTATCTATGTTATGATATATAATAGTCATGAATTCTTTCTGACTCTTTCCTATAACATATAACTTACCTGCCAGGGATACTTAACCCTGTAATGGATCTGAAGATTCAATATATCTTTATGTTATGTACATGAATGTTTTTCATGACTGTAAGTCTATTATATATGTTGTTTTTCCAGGGAGGAAAGAAAAGTGTGCCACATCCTTTGGAACTGAAATTACAGGTGGTTCTCATTTACTATATGGATGCAGGGGACAGAAATGGAGTCCCTGGAAACAGCAGCATGTGCCAGTAACTGCTTGACCAATGTTGGTGACAACATTCGAGTGCTTTGATTGAAGTAGAAAGTTTTTCTCCCACTTGTTGAGATTTGAGATCTTCCATTGCATGAGTATTTGCACTCCTGATTCTATCAGTATTATTTTTGTCTATTTAGCAAATAAATAAAATAAAAAAGGAGGATGAAAAGGAAGAGAAAGAGTAATAAAACTATGTTTCTTTAAAATATATTTTTCCCTTTATAGACAATAGGTTTTTTTGTTCTCATATAGCATATCTTGGTTATGGTTTCCCATCCTTCTACAATTTCCAGTTTCTATACACTTCCTGTCCCAACCAAATCAACTTTTCTTTTCTGCCTCTTATTAGGAAACAATCAGATGTCTAAGGCTAATAATAAAATAACATATAACATAATAAGATAAATCAAAATCTAACATGATAGAATTGGAAAAAAAATTATCAAAAGGAAGGAAAAGAAGACAAGAGAACACACGAGAAACAGAGATCCACTCATTCACTGCTTATGAATCCCATAAAAACATTAATCTGGAAGCCATAATTCTAATCAGAAAATGGTTTGTTACTTCCACAATGTTTGTGCCACCGTTGCACTAACATATCTTACTGGCAGGAAACCACTGTAATTCATAAGTATTGAGTTTGGGTTGGTATTTATATTTCTCTATTGGTAGTGTGCAGAGAAGCTTCTTGTGCTAAAAACACTAGCATGTAGAAGTGAAGGTTTTATGTAATCATGAGCAAAACATCTCCATCTTCAATGAACTGTACAGGCATCTTCTTCAGCATGGGCCCTTGTTGAAACTTTGTGAAGAAGAAACTTATAGTTTTGACAATAGTCTAGGTTGCCATGCTACCTGCCAGCTAGTGATTCCCATGGCACTGCTTTGGCTAAGAACTCAATCAGATTTAACTAAATATTGCAAGAGGGTGCCTTATCTAATGAGAAAAGATATCCAGTTTGGCTCTCTCTCTCTCTCTCTCTCTCTCTCTCTCTCTCTCTCTCTCTCTC
>OU015751.1:82717097-82732821 GCA_907169655.1 Acomys percivali | reverse complement strand
TCTCTCTCTCTCTCTCTCTCTCTCTCTCTCTCTCTCTCTCTCTCTCTGTCTCTCTCTCTCTGTCTCTCTCTCTCTCTGTCTCTCTCTCTCTCTGTCTGTCTCTCTCTCTCTCTCTCTCTCTCTCTCTCTCTCTCTCTTTCTCTCTCTCTCTCTCATTATTTGATAATTTCAGACAGGTTACATTTATATGTTTATATATATATATTTGAAACTTCTACTATATTAGATATCCATACTACCTCTCAAATGGTCCCTAATTTTAGCTGTCTCTCCCCATATTCTTGCCTTTACCTCCTTCTTTTCTCCTATTCCACATTTTAATGCTCCAGTTCCATCCCCACCATTCATGTAGAACGTTTTGCTATGTTTCCTTTTTGTAACAACATCCATCAGCCTACCCTTGTACCTTACCTCACCTTTGTGATTTTATGAATTGTAGATTTATTATTATTCACTTAACAACATATACCACATGGAAGTGAATGAATCCTATATTTCTCTTTATAAACCTGAGATACCACACTCAGCATAATTTTTCTAGTTTCATCCTTAGAATAGGATTTCAATTTTTTAAACAGCAGGATAATACTTCATATCTAGGCTTCTGTTAAGATACATCTAGATTGTTTTCCATTTCAATTTCTGGCTATTATGAATAGAGCAACTATGAACAAGGTTGAACAAGTATTCTTGTGGTGGAGTCAAACATCCTTTGGGTATATGTCCAATTTCCTCCTTCCTGAGGAATCATAATATTGATGTCTATAGTCATTATACAAGTTTTCACTCCCACCAGAAATGAATGAGTTCATCACTTAATGCACATTCTTGCAAGCATGAGATGTCACTTGTGTTATTGATCATAGCCATTTAACAGGTGTAAGATGGAATCACAAGGTAGCTTTTATTTACATTTCCCTGGGGGCTCAGGATGTTGACCATGTCATTAAGTGTTTCTCATCCATTTGAGGTTCCTTTATTAAGAATTCTCTGCTTAGGTCTGCACTCCATTTTTAATTGGGTTATTTGATTTGTTGATGTCTAATTTCTTTAAATATTTTCTTTATTAATTTTGTATTGAGTATGAAATTGGCGAAAATATTTTCCAGTTTTATAGGCCAGCCCATTGCCAAATGATAGTGTATTTTGCTTTATAGAAGGTTTTCTGTTTCATGAGATCCCACAGGGTTAGAGAGGAAAGGAATATCACATTGGGTGCTCTGCTACAGAGCCCAGAAAGTAACTGCAGGAATGTGACTGGAGGAGCCGAAAGGGCGGTGAAGATCTATAGTCAGCCCATTTGCTTCCCTTGCAGGAGTGATCTCTGTGTTTGCAGGGGATGCTGGTGGAAATGGAGATGGGGAGAATAAAGAGGAAGATGTGTGAGCTCCGCAGTAGGTGAAAATGGGGGTGAGGAGCAGGAAGATTACAGCAGGCATTCTGTTGCAGTGCTGGGGATGACGTGATATACAGCTTCAATACATTGTCATCATCTAGGTGCAGGGTATTGTTTTGATTTTCTTCCCTATTGAGATCTCCTTTGTATTTGAGCATGTGGGCTAGTTTTGGAGAAATTCAATGAGGTGTTGATAAGGTATATTCTTTTGCTTTTGCGTGAAATGTTCTGTAAATACCTTTTGGGTCCATTTGGTATAAGACATCACTTAACTACAGCATTTCTGTTACTAGTTTCTGCCAAGATAATCCGTCTGTCTATAAGCTAGACTGCTATATAAAAGTTTCCAGTATCAGAGTGTGAGAGTCAATATGTGATTTAGAGTTGTATTAGTGTTTCTTTTATGAACTTTTATGGCCATGTGCTTGGTATATAGATGTTAAGAATTGCAATACTCTTTTAGTGGATTTTTTCCCTCTGATGAGTTTATAGTGTCCTTCCCTTTCTTTATTGATATTTCTTGGATTGAATCCTATTTTCTTCACATATTAAAATGGCAACAACAGCTGATTTCTTAGTTGTATTTTCGTGGAATGTTTTTCTTCATTCTTTTACCCTGAGGTGATATCTATGCTTGATGTTAAGGTATATTTTGGATACAGAAGATGATTGGGTCTTGTTTTTGTATCTATTCTATTAACCTGTATTTCCATTTGGGGATGTTTCGAGATACCAGTAAGCTGTGTTTGTGGCTTTTGTCAATTTTTTCCCTCTGGTAGGGGTGGTGGTGGTGGTGGTGGTGGTGGTGGTGGTGGTGGTGGTGGTGGTGTGTGTGTGTGTGTGTGTGTGTGTGTGTGTGTGTGAATGTGTGTATGTTTACCTTTTTTCAGTTGATAATATACCTTTATATGTTTCTTGATCTTTTTCTCTTGTATCTTTTAATATTATTTGTTTTCTATGTTAGGTGTTTTGATTACTGTGCTGAGTGGACTTTTCTGGTCTAGTCAGTTTGGCATTAGATATGCTTCTCATATTTTTAAAGGCATCTTCCTTAAGTTAGGTAAAATTCTTTCTATTATTTTGTTGAAAATATTCTCTAGGCTTTTGACCTGTTTTCCTCTCCTTCCTCTCTTCCTATTATCCTTAGATTTAGTCTTTTCATAGTGTCCCAGATTTCTTGTATGTTTTGTACCAAAATTATTTTTGATTTAACATTTTCTCAAACCTTAGATATCCATTGAATATTTTATTATATCTTCAATGCTTAAGATTTTTTTCTATCCCTGTACTCTATTATTGGATCTTGTCTCTGAGGTTATTGTTTGAATTCCTAAATCTTTTTTTTTTTCAAGAATTTCTTCAGTTTGAGTTTTCTTTATGAATTCTACTTCCACTTTCAGGTCTCAAACTGCTTATTCCTTTCATCTACTTTTTTTTTTTTTTGGTGTTCTCACAGCTTTCTTTATGTGATTTATTCATTTCCTCTTTGAAGAACTCTATCAAATTCATAAAGATTGTTTTAAGAAGTTTTTCTTGTGCTTCGGCCATGTTGTAATTCTTAGGGTTTGTGGTGGCAGCGTTACTAGTCTCTAGTAAATATTTATTGTATTGCTTATTTTTTATTTTGTTTTTATGCTTGTGTTTAGTCATGTAAACTTGTTAATATTATAATTTAGGTGCCTATATCTGGTCTGGTTTTTTTTCTGGGTAAATGTTTTGTTAATTTATTCATGTTGCGCTTTCATGTTCTTAACAGATTGTGTCGTGGTGTATCACCTGGTATTAAATTCTTCTAGGATCATGATAGGTATAACCACTTGTGGTTCCATGTAAAATATTATTCTAGCCACTGGGAGTAGAAAAATAGGACTGAGAATTGGCTAAGAAGGATGGGTGAGTGAGGGAGTCCACAAACAATAAGAAAGGAGGCTGTTACACCAATATCAGCTTAGTACCTTGAGAATAAGGCCAAAGAGTGAGGAGTTTGTCTGCTTCAGAGCCTTAGACTGAAGAACTGAACTTGGTAGTTAGAAAGAAAAACAAAGATCTGCACTTACTTTACCTACTCCCCTGGGAGGTGTGGCCTGTGAGTCCCAGGGAATGACAGCTGGGGTTGGATGCTTAATTAATACAATGAGTGGAGGAATATGGAGGTGAAGATCTACATGATTGAGGAGAGATGGGTGTTGCGAGGAGTAAAGGGCTAGAGCAGGTGATCTGCTACAGAACTAGAGATGAGACTCGGAGTTTGATTTGGAGGATGGATAGGTGAAGATCTGTTGTCAGCCCATCTGCACTCCGGGCTGGAGTGTCCTATAGCTTCTCAGAGAATCGAATACTTCTTTCTTTAAAAACTTAATCTTCTAGGTCTGGGTAATGGTTCAAAGTTTACTGCCTATATTTTCCTTGGCTGGTGCCATAGTTTGAGCAGGACCCCAGGGCACAGATCTGCCCATCATAATGTTCTTCTTGTAGATTTCCAGGACCCTCTGAATCCTCTATTTCCCAATTCTCCCATGCTTCTCTCACCTAAATTCCCAATAGGATGTCTTCCCCTTTGACCCACTTTCCTGGTAAGTAACATCTTTCATGGGGCATACCCCTTGGGCTAGTGTCTTGATATAAGTGAGTATATACCATTTGACTCTTTTTGCTTCTGGGTTGATGGGGAGGCCTGGTGGCACTCAGAGGAAGGATAGCAGGCTCCCAAGAAGAGACTTGATAACCTATGAGCATATACAGGAGGAGGATGTCCCCCTCAGTCACAGACATAGGGGAGGGGAGTAGGGAGGAAGAGGGAGGGAGGGAGGAATGGGAGGATACAAGGGATGGGATAACAATTGAGATGAAATATGAATAAATTAATAAGCAAACTTAATCTTCTAGGTGCATGAGGTACTTTCATTCACATCCTTTCGCAATTTGATAGTGACGTACACCACAAGCCATTGATATAGGAGGAGTGGCAGAATTTTGTGCATGGTGGTGGTAGAAATAACAACACCTATTACTCTGTCTACTAGGAATTTTTTAGGAAGCACCAAAATAAGAAGAATAGTATGGTATAAAAGAGGAGATTCAATAATCAAGATAAATGATTTTCAAACTCCTATATTTGATATGAAAGAACACACATTTGAATGATAACACTTAAATTCATTGACCTCATTTAAAGATATCTTATCTTCATAAATTATACCTATTTATTTGTGAAAATATATAATTTTTAATTCATGTATGTAATGATCAGTTATAATGGTATAAAAAAGGGTAAAGTAGCTTCCCGTACATGTTGAAAAAAATTAAGAAGTTCCAATGATAGAATTAAACTTAATATTACTTAGAAGAGTTATCTAAATATTCACTTAAATGCTGATGCTTTTCTTGACCCTCTCCTTCCCTATGTTTCCTTCCCTTTCTCTCATGATTAACCTCCTTTCTCACCTTCCTTATGTGTTCAAACAAGTGTTAATTACTTCTAACATTGGCTAAAACAATTTTTCCATTTTTACTTCACAAATAATAGAGACCATAGCTTTATTTCATGAAGAATAAAACCTTAGTTTGAATCATTTATAAAAGTAAAATAATTGTATATAATATAGAGATACTATTATAAATAAACAGGCATGCATATTTGTGCATTATAATATCATTCTATGTGGATGCATAACAGAACGGTTTTAAAATGCAGATATCATAGACATTTTTTCTGGACAGTATGATGAAAGACTTTTAAAATGGTCATTAGTTCATTAAAATATATATCTCCTAATAGTGAAGCTATAATTTAAAAAAATATTTCATTATTTCAGTGAATTAAAATATTTTTAATTTTAAATTTCAATAATATCAATATCTCCAAATATTAGAAAATTATCTAGAGTGATGTTCTATGAATGCAACAATGACTTTTTCCATATGTTATAAGAGGCTTCTGTCCTTGATAAATTTTTTCAGTATTGTATATTACATATACTACCCATCCATTTACTACTTTTACTAACTTATAATATGGAAATGTATATTGCAGTTTTTGGTGTAAGGAATTCCTTTAAAGGAAACCATAGCTTGGGATATTTTTTTAAAGAAACTGTTAAAATACAAAAGTGCTATTAATAAATATATCATCCAGATATACAGTGTTTACTAAAGCTAAATTTGTGCTTGAATTGTTACATGTGACCTTTTTGGCTTTGCCTAGAGTCTTCTCCAAGACCCTTGAGCATTACCAGAAACAAGACCAGCATGTAACAATCTTTATGGTAGTTCTAAGAATGTGAGGTGATTGATCATAGTGAATTATCATACCTATTTTTAGGTAAGGAGGTGGGAGAAAGAATATTAGCAGAGTATTCTAGGGACAAAGAACTACTTCCTTTACTTCTGCCATTTCTTCTTGTTCTTTCGCCCTGCACTCTGTAGCAGCAGTGGATTGAGCAATAATGGCTCTCAAAGCTTATATGTTTGAATGTTTGACCTCTCATTAGTGGATCTATTTGGGAAGCATTAGGCAGTATTACACTTTTGGTAGAGACAGATTACTTGGGGTGGGCTTTGACATTTTGAAAGCCAATGTTGGGCCTATTCTTTCCCTTCTTCCTGCAACTTGAAGATCAGATTTCAACTGCTTGATGCAGAACATTGTCAGCTGCCACAGTATCTGCCATGATGTACATGAAGTAACCCTTTGAAAGTAACATGAAACCCCTAATTAAGTCCTTACTTTAAAAGTTGTCCTGACCAATGTGTTTCATCACAGCAATAGAACTGTAAAAAAGGCAGCAGTTCATTATGTATTCTTACCCTTTTGTGAATAAATATATAATGATTCACTTGTTTCATCATCTTTGAAGAACAGTAGTTTTCACATTCTCTGATGTGTACACACTATTGCAACATCTTACATTTCTGTGTCAATAACCCTCTTAGATATTGAACAAACCAGATAAATCTGTCCAGAAAGTACATCTCATGGCTGTAACTGTGGTAACCACTTGGAAGTGGGAGGGCACAACCTCTACTTTCAGGTAGGAAGTCTACCTTGGTTTTATTTTTCTGAGACCTTGGCATTCATGCATGCCTTCAGGGAAGATTTTCTTTAAAAGGAGGATGTAGTTTACTAATGAGTGACACTATCCTTTTTCCTGGGAGATAATGGTAGTTCCAATCATGTGACATTCCTTAATTTTCTGCAAACTAGGGATATGGAACAATTACAGAAATGCCTAAGACTACTAGAAACTGAAAAAGCAGAAAGTACACTTTTCTAGAACTTTCAGGGATAATTGATCCAACCAATCATCCTAATTTCTGATATTTAGTCTCCACAATATTATGGAATCATTTGATTTTGAGTGAGCTTGTGACAATTGTTCTAGGAAACCAGCAGAATAATTTAACTTATACTAAGTTTTACTTTGGAAATAATTCATTAGATATATGAAGATACATGGCATTATAGGTGATTTGTTATTTCAGAAGTAGTAAAAATATAACCATAAGTAATTTACATGATGATCATAAATAGGTATCGATATAGTATGTGACCTTAGGATTGAAATCAAAATTGGAAAAGCTTGGATATAAACAGTATAATTTATTAAGTAAAACTGATATATTGATTGTTTTGCTCTTTATTCATAGAATTTCCATATCACATATTCATATGTATAAAATAAAGTGTCAAGAAAATTGGGTGCCATGCATCAAGTACAAAATAGCATCTATTTTATATTACAATAATAGTATCAGACATTTGTCCTTTTTATTTTTTCAATTTTTATATGCTTTTACGCATTTTTTGAGAATGGTGTAAAATGGGTTTTTATTGTTATTTATTCACATTACAATCTGATTGTAATCCTATCACTCTTATTTTCCTCTTTCTACTCTGCTTCCCTCCTCTTTTTCCCTATTTCCCTCCCTAGACCTCTGACAAAATCATGTCCATAGCAGCCTTATTCATAATAGCCAGAACCTGGAAACAGCCTAAATGTCCCTCAGTTGAAGAATGGATAAAGAATCTGTGGTAAATTTACACCATGGAATACTACTCAGCTATTAAAAGCAAGGAAATCCCAAAATATGTAGACAGAACTAGAAATGGTCATACTGAGTGAGTTAACCCAGAAACAGAAAGACTCACATAATATACACTCACTTATGATTGGACACTAGCCCAAAATGCATATCCCATGAAAGTCTTCACTCACCAGAGAGATTGGGATAGACATGAGGACATCCAACTGGGACTCTAGGTAAGACAAATATAGGAGATGGGGAAATAGAAGGACCAAGAGTGTCCTAGAAATATACAAGAAGAACATCATGATGGATGGATCAGCACCCAGTGGGATGTGCTCAAGCTATTGCACTACCCAAGGACAATACAAGTAGTAAACATCAAACCCCTACTTATACTAAGTAAAACTTAGTAAAACTTAGTATAAGTTAAATTATTCTGCTGGTTTCCTAGAACAATTGTCACAAGCTCACTCAAAATCAAATGATCTTGCCAATGGACAGGATATTCTCCACAATTATATGGAGAACATGGACTGACATAGATATGAACTCTTATGCCCCATATTTGACAACCCCCTCTTGGTAGGGAGGCCTGATGGCATTCAAAGAAAGAATAAGCAGGCTACCAAGATGAGACTTGATAGCCTATGATCATATAGTGGGGGAGGAGGTCCCCTTCTGTCACAGACCTAGGGGAGGGGAATAGGGTGAATGTGGGAGGGACGGAGGGAGGGATGGGAGCATATGAGTGATGGGATAACAATTGAGTTGTATTCTGAATAAATTAATTAAATAAAAAATATATATAAGAAAACAAAATAAATCATCAAGAGTCAAGTTAATATTCCAACGACTTATCAAATTATCAGTAGTAGATTCTGCCCTAGAGCAGCATAGTTGTAGAATCTTGGCCCAATAGTGGTGCTACATATGGACTTTTTGTAGAACAGGACAGAAATCAAACAAAATCATTTGATAACATCATAATGCTCATGTCACTTTTGCATGGCTATTCCTGTCTTGCTAGGCCAATAATCAGTGCACCTTATTACATAGTCCCAGATGATCCAGTTTTTTAGTACTGTGAATAGGACCGTATAGCATAAGGAGAGGTAGCCTGTGACCTCATATTTATATAATACATAAAAATTCCTATATAATGTATATTTAAGTAAGAATTTAGAAACATTCTTTCCTCTATTGAAAATCGATTTATTTGTACAATGTGTTCTGATTATGATTTCCTTCTTCCTATTTCTGTGAGATCCTCTCCACCTCTGCTTGCATCTGAGTTCACATTACATGTAGGGATAGTACAAAAAGTCATGTAAAGAGTAAAAGTAAAGTAAAATAGGAAAAAACTAAAACAAACAGGAAGACAACAAAATAAACAACAGGAGCAAAACACACACACACACACACACACACACACACACACATATACACGCATGAGAAAAAGAACCAAAGTAAAGGCATGAGAAATGTATTATATCATATATATATATATATATTTGTGTATGTATGTATGTATGTATGTATGTATGTATGTATGTATGTATCTATGCAAAGGACCTCTAAAACAAAACCAAACAAAAAAATCTCTCTGATACAATATTGTGAGACAAAGAACCTTCAAGGGTACCATTGAGTATTTTGTGTGTGTGTGTTGGCAATTTACTGCTGGGTATGTTGCCATAAGAATGGTTTGCTCTTTCAGTGGAGAAAATGAACATTGTATTTGTAAGTGGTTATCATCTGGAGATAACTTCTGCATTAAAGATGGGCTGTGTGTCCACTTCTCTACTTTCATATCCCATGCAAGACCCTGTACAAATTCTCACTCTGAATTTTTAAGAACTTTGATGGTACTGACTTAGAGTCAACCGATCTCTTAGTGTCCTCCATAGGTTCAGGTACTCCTCAACTGCAGGGTCACCTGAGTCCTAAGGGGAGAGAGTTGATGGAGGTGTCCCATTTAGACAGAGTGTTCCAAGGGTTCACTCTCTACACATTGTGTGACTATGGGTCTGAAATGGAAATTTCTGGTTCTATGAAGTCTCAATTGTGTCATGTGGTGTTTTGCTAAAAGTTTTCTCATGAGAAGTTACTTGGTCTCTTTCTCTAGATGAGAGGCCATGTGATGTTTTTCTCAGAGTAGACATGAGAGAGGGCAGGTGATGGTGGTTTGCATTATATAAAAAAAATAAAAAACACTAGCAGTGACATAAGGCTTTTGGGAGTTCTATGTCATGCAGCATTTTGCTGGTCTTTGCAGGTCTTCATGCTCTTCACTGGTTTTTGATTTGCAGAAAGAAAGATTACAGAGTAATACTCATGGTACTTCAGCTGAATCTGGCTTCTTCCACTGACTCCTGACAATTCAGTGGATCCTTGTTGTTTCTACCGGATTGTGCCACCTCTACAGATTAGTGTGCGGTTTGATGTTGGCTATTGGACTGGATTTCTGATATCCTGACAACAAGAAGTGGATTTGGCCCAGTGAACTATCTCTAAACAGATCCACCAAGCCCTTTTCCCTATTAACATTCTTTCTTCCTTCCTCTGGTTTGAGGGTTAGAAGTGAAGTTGAAGTGTCTAAGAACCCTAAATAAAATAAACTTTGAAAAGTCTAAGCCTACATGAGTCTCTATATAGTTTTCATCTTCTGTAGGAGGAAACTTCTCAGACAAATAAAAAAAATGAATGAGCCATTTTTAACAATATTATTTCTATTTGGAAGAAAATTAACCAATGTAAGAAATATTATTAGTTCCTATATTGGAATTTAGGACTCATATATTTTATTTAAATATTCTGATTCATAAATGCAAAGAAAACATAATAAAATTTCTTGATTGTTGTTCATATATTGAACACTTCATGTATATTTCAATTTTAATAGATTTTAAACTTGATTTAATGAATTTTTAATGTTTTACTTTGTAATACAGCATTCCCTGCATAGAATGAATGAGAGTAATTGGAATACATGGTCCAGTTCATCTTCAATTAGTAATATACCCTTTCATATGAAAACTTGTGATACTGCTACATAATTTCATTTGTGGAAACTTTCCTGTAATTGGATTTTATAATGATAATTCAGAGACAAGAGATGGCAAAAGAACCTCATAGTTGTGTTTATTTCTCTTTAGAGAGGGGTAATTAATTATTGACTCCATCAAATTCTAATCTGTTCAGAAGTCTCATTACTTTAATGATTTAATAATTACAAAAAATTACCTTATGATGATTATTATTCTTTTTTAAAGAAAACATTTTAGTATATAAATATAATATATTATGATGGATTACAAGATTAAAACCTGTCTTGAAGACATCAAAATTTTATTAACATATGAGTAGTTGTAAATAATTTGTATTTTTCAAACACTGTTTCAAACACAAAGTCAACTTGTGTGAAAACTATTCATAAATCACAATTGTAAGATCAACACCTGCAACGCTTTATTTCTTCATCTTTAATTTAAAAATAATATATGAAAATTGAGGTATATTTATGTAAACCATTGTAATACTTATACCATGATTTTTGTACATATGAGGAAAGAATGTGATTCCCACATCTCAGCAGAACATTAAATTTTACTCTAAGGTTTTATAAAGAGAGTTTATTGAATAAAGTATTGACTGTTTAAACTACATATTCATTATGTAAGTAAAAGAAAGCGTTAATGTCAAGGTCTCATTAACAACATGTTTTATGTAGGATCAATTACAATATTTAAAAATAAATGAAAAATTAAAGGATGATGCAATTTTTAAATAGACCCATATAACACCCAGACACATACACAAAAAAACATTTATCATGGCATTTAGTTCTAAAAATTAAAACAACATTGTTTTAAAAATTATAAGTCTTTAAGACATATTTAATGTCATTAAAATATTTAATGTTGCTTCAGTCATCATGTTTATAATGATGAGTGTGTATTAAGATATTTTTCCTTAAAGCTGGAAAAATGATGTAGAATTATAATTTTACTTAGGAAAATAAGTATTTTCATAGCAATAAAGTAGTACTCAATATTAACACACTTTCAAAGAAATAAAATTGGAAATTAGTCAATAAAGATTAAATTATATAAAATAGTTAAGCAAAACATTGATCATACATAATGATGCTTTCAAAAATATTCCTTAAAATGTAATCTGAGTAAAGCAGCCATGTATACTTTTAAATGTTGAACCTTGATTCTGTAGAAAAAGTCTCTCATATAATCTGCAAATTTACTGCAATTTTATGATGAATTTTATGTGAAATAAAATAAATTAATTAAAAAACCAGAGAATATGTCAATTTGAATATATTTAAAGTGACCTTTTCAATGAGAAATGTGCTGTTAAATGGAATCACAAATACACATGACGATTCATTTGCAATATATATGAAGAAAATATAATACTGTATTTTTTTAATTATTTAAAAGACAGAGTTTCATGTATCCTTGGCTTTCTTTAAACTTTCTGTGCATCTGAGGATAACCTTGACCCTCCTGCATTCCTCCCTGGAGTGCAAAGATTACAGGTGTGTACCACCATACCCCATTTTAGAAAAAAGTTTTCTCTACACATTAAAACAATATACTACATACAACAAGAAGAACCACAAAACAATCAGGAATTATAAAAAGGTTACAGTAATAATACTTTGGCTATTTGTATTTGGCAACCTTGAAAAAAAACTCTTCCCTATCTTGGAGAGTCTACAACTCTGAACGTAAATCAATATCTATTATATTTCATCTCTATCAACTTATAACACCTATCTAGAGCTAAAAATAAATAAACCCCTAAAAAACTGAGCTAAATTGTAAAACTAAACTGTCTGATCTTCAACCACCATCAGAGACTTGAGAAAGAATAAAATTTAATTACTTGAGTAAACCAGAGGTGCAGGTTAGCAGCTTCCAAAATGAGAAAAATGACAGAGACAGTTTGCTTCCTGAACAGTAACCCAAACCTCACACAGCAGTTTTTTTAATGCTGGGTATTTAACAGTGACTCTTGCATGCTGAACAAACATTTTACCAATTGGTCTATAATACAATAATTTCAGCATTGTTATAACATATCAATATTAGTCATGAGTAGACAAATATACTATGCCATTATGCACTGTTAATTTTCTTTTGTCCCGGCAAAAGAGCATCTTCTCATGACCTATGGGAAAGACACTTCTTGAAAATTGTCTGTTCAAGCCAGTTGCCTCAATCATCATAGTTATAATGATGAGTATGAATTGAGATTTTTCCTCAAAGCTGGAAAAGTTATGTAGAATTCTACTTTTACTTAGGAGAAAATAAATGTCTTTATAAATAATAGATATGAAATTCTCTGGAATTAGGAATCTCAAAATTAGAAGAAAATAGTAATCAGGATGTTATATGCCTTGTCAAGACACAATTCATCATTGATTTTGATTTTTAATTTTTCCATTTAGGTGATATCTTTTCTCTAAAATTTTAAATGAAAGTCTGCATATGTGTGTGTTTATGTTTAAAGTTGTAGTTTAAGACTGTTACGGGTAAATTGTTCTGTAAAATACAATTGACCCAGATATAGTGTTAGGGTTCAGGTGATCTGCTGAAGAAAGACCACAAGGCAATATGCAAAAACAGAGTGTTCTTAATCTAGCATGCTATGATCACCTCTCTGGACAGCAACCCAAAATGAGCATGCAGGCTCAATTTATAGACAGTTGGAGGGATCTGTGATGACAGAATTGAGTCAGAATGTATGAGGGCATTCAGGATTGGCTGTTCGGTTATTGGGGACTTTTGAGTCAATGAAGTTTTGGCTCCCACTCAGGAGTTGTCCTTTATTATGATTGGATGCGGCCAGCTGTGTTCTTTACCAAGGCCATGAAGTAGTCAAAACCTGGTATCTAGTCATTTTGTTCTATAAGCTGATTAGCTGCCCATGAGCGGTCCATAACTTGTGGTGTTTCCAGGAATTGTTAGAAACTTGGGGTAGTTAGGCAGAGTGAAACCCTGAAGTCTGTCACAGAGTTGGTCCAGTCAAGCAAATGGGGCCTGTAGGGGCTTTGGTATCGCTAGGGTCCCTGGGGTAGGGTCACTTGATTAGTATAGGAAGTCCTGTCTGCTGCTGTTAGCCCTTCTCAGCAGTCTGTGACCATCAATAATGGTGAGAAGGGATTGGAAATGGAGAGCTATAAGAAATAAAATATGGATAAAATGCACATCAGGAAGGAAGAAAAAATATTCTTTTTTTTTATTTTTTGGTTTTTTTGAGACAGGGTTTCTCTGTGTAGCCTTGGCTGTCCTGGACTCCCTTTGTAGACCAGGCTGGCTTCGAACTCACGGCGATCCGCCTGCCTCTGCCTCCCGGGTGCTGGGATTAAAGGCGTGCGCCACCACCGCCCGGCTCAGAAAATATATTCTTAATATGTGGGTTTATGCCAATTATTGATATCGCTTACTCACTTTCCACTTTTAATTCCTTGCTAAATAAAAAGAGTAGCCTGTCTGCATATATATAAATTGGATCACGTAAATGTAATTTTAGATATTATGAAAATAAAATGAAATTATGGATGTAATGTATGCTCTAATAAGAATCACTGGGCAATATGCTACTATTTTTGAGAAATTACTTGAGTATAGGCACTGTGCATTTGCATACTAACATACAGTTCTTTACAGGATCCTCATTACTTGATTAGTGCAGTGACCTCTATAATTGTTCACTTCACAGTGTCAAATAAGTTAGTCTCCCATTCATTCTCTGGTGTTATAAATGCTCCTTCTTTTGCTTCTTTTATTTTCAATAATTATTTTTGTGTATGATATAATACATATTCTTATATTCTTATATTGAAATACTGCTCAGTGGGTAAATGCCCTTTCTGCTGAACCAGATGATCTGAGTTCCATTCCAGAGATGCACATAGTTGAAGGAAAACATTAAGTCCCTTTGATTTCCCATAGCTGTTTTAGGACTTCCATAGAGGCAACATGATGATGTCAATGTGCCTAAGCATACACACATGCACGCATGCATACATACACACTCACACACACAGAGGCACACAGACACAGATCCACAGAAGCACAGACAAACACATGAAGGCACAGTCACAAACAAGCACGGAAACACACAGTAACACACACATACACACTAAGAAAGAATGAAAAAAAGGAAGAAAAAGAAAGAAAGAAAGAAAGAAAGAAAAAGAAAGAAAGAAAGAAAGAGGAGAACTTTGCTATGATTATTATAAAATATTCTTCTGAGTGTCTGAGACACTGATAAAGGAAGCAAATGTGTGAGGGAGAACAAACCAGTTTCTATAAGATCAGTATTTCAACCACCAAGGAAATCTGAGAGTTCTGGTCTCATTTTTCACTGAATAGAGACTGAACTCCCTTTATACATTTCTCATTCTTAACACATGACAAGAAATCTTTTATTCTCAAAGTGACTAAAAGTACAGGCTTCAGAGTGTGTCTATCAATAATGCTTGTTTCCTGTGACGTTTATTCAAAGTTTGTGTATTAGTACTCAGATATTCTAGCCAAGCTGGAAATTAGTGTAATTGATGCAACATAGATGTGATTTCTGTGCTAATTTATCTTGATTAGTATCAAGTTAAAATTCACATTCATAATGGTGTTTTATTAACTGTGCTAAGATGAATATAAAAGTTAGTGTGTATAATCAGAAGAGATATGAGTTTATGAACATCAGAAGATAATCTTTTGAATACATTGATTTACCCATAGTGAAAATTGAGATTGTAATTTCCTTAGGAAATGAAAAGTGGTTTTTACTTAGAAAAATTTTAGACCAGTGTCCCAACTTGAGTTTTATCATTTACTTATTTGTCACTATTAGTTCATATCCAACTTTTAACTACCAAAACCATAATTTTAAAGTTCCTACAAATATATAGTGTGTTCTTCATTTTTACAGGGTAAAATAATTTTATTATATTTTTAATATATATATATAGTAAATACTTTATTACTGTTTTCTAGAAAATATTTTAATAACAAGCAATATTTAATCCATTTCCTTCATTTCATATAATTTTACACTTTATACATATTTAAGAAATTAGCCCACATGTTTGCAAGCATTTACATGTGTGTATATGTGTGAGTGTGTATAACTGCCACAGCACATGTGTGGAAGTAAGAGGACAAACTCAAGTGTCAGTTTTCATTATTACAGGGTTTTGCAATGGAAAAGATGCTATGGAATGAATATTTGTGTGTGTGTGTGTGTGTGTGTGTGTGTGTGTGTGTGTGTGTGTGT
>OU015751.1:82702076-82717087 GCA_907169655.1 Acomys percivali | reverse complement strand
TGTGTGTGTGTGTGTGTGTGTGTGTGTGTGTGTGTGTGTGTGTGTGTCTTACAGGTTGTAATCCTGTTACCCTAACAATGAATATCTACCAAATGAAGGTCCAAAATCCAGAAAGTATTCATTCCAGGATTCTGGAAGAATCAGCTGGTTTTTTGTATAGGTTAGGATCCTGAATATTTCAGCTCTAGTGTCAGTTATAAAATGGGATTGCCAGCAAGAATAAAAGTAAGCCAGCAAAGAGAGAATCATCTTTGTTTTTCCAAGCCCTTTAAAGAGGCTGCAAACAGAATGTGTGGCCCAGATTCAAGGTGGATCTTCCCACCTTGGGATGGAAGGACCCAGAGGGATTAGGAGCTCTACTGGGACACCATCATGGCCAGGGGATCTGGACACAGAGGGCCTGCACAAACTGATCCACCAACCAAGGACAGTGCATGCAGAGAACATAGACCCCATGTTCAGATGTAGCCAATGGACAGCTCATTCTCCATAGGGCTGTTGTAGGTGGACTGTCGCTGAACCTCTGTCATACTTCTGTGCCCAGGCACAGAGAGAAAGGGAATGCAGGATATGCTGATGAGACCTGATTGGCTGTGGCCAGACAGTGGGGAAGGAGGTTTCCCCAATCAGAGGTCTAGGGAGAGGAATAGGGAAGAAGAGGAAGAGTGGGTGGGAATAGAAGATAAGATCAAGAGGATAACAATCAAGATTTAATGTGAATAAATTATAATAAAGAAAAAAAAGAAAAAATCTCTATTAAAAGTGTATTTTCCCACATCATTTATCAAGATTAGGAGTATATCTTCCTACTTCAAATAATTTATTTTAAGAAACATAATTCCTCACAGTTGTGGCTAGTCATTTGGGTTTAGTTAATTCCTGGTAAAGTCAAGAAACAACTTATAATAAGAGCACAGACTTCAAATCCTAATTTTTCTGTGGTCCCATGTTTCTCACTAGCTTGCTCACAAGCTTTTGAATATTCTTTAATCTCTATCTTCCCTCCTTCCACAGGAGACACTACCTAGAGCTATCCTGTATATGGCTTTATGTAGATTCTGAACATACAAACTCAGGTGCTCACACTTTAAAGACAAGTGATTTATTCACTAAGCCATCTCCAAATTTAAAACAATGCTTTTGTCATAGAAAGAATGTAAATATAACATGATATTTTACATCTTGACCATATTCCTTTATTATATTTATTTATTATTTCGCTTTCATATATTAATCCAGACCACTATGTCCTCTCCATCCTTTTGTCCCAGTTTTAAAATTTATGAGATTGTACTTTACAACATTTCTCCCTTCCCTTTTCTCACCACTAATTTTCTCTTCCCCTCCTTCTAATTCATGACCTCACTTTACAACAATTGTCATTGACTGTATATATATATACATATATATATGTATATATATATTTGTATATCTTTGTATTGTTCTAAATATAACAT
This sequence comes from Acomys percivali, assembly GCA_907169655.1. Classification (NCBI taxonomy): domain Eukaryota; kingdom Metazoa; phylum Chordata; class Mammalia; order Rodentia; family Muridae; genus Acomys; species Acomys percivali. Next base: position 82,715,630 of record OU015751.1, on the reverse strand, counting down.
GTTAAGCCCATATAATGGTACTTGTGTGTATGTTTTTACTGGAGGCTTCTAGTGACAGGACAGACAACACTATGTATATTCTATAAATAATTCACAGGAGATTTTCCTTTTTTAAAGTGACATTAATAGAAAAAACAAGATGGCTAAAGAAGATGATAACTTGACCACAAGTCTGTTGAGCAGAGTTAAACCTCCACATTCCAAGTAGGGAAGAGAGAGTGAGTACTCTGAAAAGTTGTCCTCTGACCTCCACAGACAGGTTCACTGTAGTAAACACATACGTCCTTTCACATCATTCATATATACTTATGCACATTACATGAAATAGTAATAAAATAAAATATAAGAATAAGATATAGTGTTTTTAAACTAATGAGTTTTTATAGAATTTACAGGAATTATCAATGGGATTATAGGTCATATTGGGTCATTCTTAAAACCGTAGTTACGCTCATGAGCACGCCACCAATATCACACTTCATTCTTCTTAGGAGACAACGTAAACTGGCTGTTCAGATATTGTAAGCCGTATTATTATCATTAAATTTGAAGCACAACATGCTATTTAATGAAAGAAATAATAACCATAAATTATTTGGTCAGAAAAGATTGGCAAAATTACTTAGCAAACTATGCTTAAATTTTTTTTGTAGTTAACATCATGATTAACATGTTAGAACTATCACAAAATCTTGTGTTAAATAAAGCACAGTCAACAAAATTGCATGTATTTAAAGCATTTCTATTAAACAAAAACAATATCGTGCTTACCAGTTATCTGTTCCCTATTTAGAAAAAATATCTGGAGATAAACTAAAAGTATAAAGAATAGAAAAAGATGAAACAAAATATTACTTTCTGTAAATTAGATGACTCTACAGAAAATTCTAGAGAATTTATGGAATAATAACTAGAACTCATAATTGAGTTCAGTAATTTTGTCTCAGATAAAAAACCAGTATCGAAATCAATTATATTCCCACATTAGCAATAAAAAATAGAAAAGTTAATTACAAATATAAATCTATTATTTATAATAGAATGGAAATCATAAACTACATAATAATAAGTTCAGCAAGTAAAAGCAATAATTTCATGAGCAAATAATTAACTTTACTAAAAAAGAAACAGAATATATTAATAGAATATATTCAGGGAGTACTTTAGGAAGACTGACACAAAATTAAATACTGTAAGTTTTAGGAATTAATTATTTCACACAAAAAATTAATTCTCATTGGTTTTCATTAAATATACTTGTATTTGCCAAAGTTTTAAGCTTTGTCTTAGTGCCATTTTAATAATTGCTTTTGTTCTTTTATGTTACAATATTGCAATCATAACAAAAGTGCCCAAGTATCATTGCAATCCATTTGACTTAATAAATAATATAAATGGCAAGATTTGTAAAATACTGATCCAACTTGTCTTGTTAGAATTATTGGGCCCATAATGTTGGTAGTCTGAACATTGTCTTCAGGGTCTTCACTGGGAGACTCCATATACATGCTGCTCAGAGAATCAGGTGGCAATCTGGAGTTTCAGGTAGTTCTGGCTCTTACTAGGTTCAATATGAAACTAAGAATAAAAGACTTCCTTCAGGAAGAAGCACGATGTGCAGTTCAAAACTGTGGTTACTATGAACCGTTTATGAGTGTGGTGCTTTCAAAATGAGATAACACTGTGAGTTCAGAGATCTTTGCTTTTCTACATTATTGTTTTTATGAATTAAATTACCTATTTACATCCACATCACAGCTTCCCCTCCTTCCCCTTCTGCCAGTCCCTACCTCTCAAATCACCTCCCCCAGCAACTTACCTTTTCAGCCCTTCTCTTCAGAAAATGGGGCTCATCCCATGGATATAAACCAGCCTGGCATATCAAGTTGCAGTAAGACTATGTACGTCTTCTACTGAAGCTAGACAAGGCAGCTCTATCAGGAGAAAGAGATTTAAAGACAGTCAAAGTAGTCATAGATGGCTCCTGTTCCTGCATTTAGGAGTTCCACATGAAGACCCAGCTCCACAACTATTACACACTCACAGAGGGCTTAGGTACAGCCCATGCATGCTGTATTTTTGGCAGTTCAGTCTCTATGAGCACCTGTCAGCACATGTTAGTTGATTCTGTAGGGGTTTTGTGAGTGTGTGTGTGTGTGTGTGTGTGTATGTGTGTGTGTGTGTGTGTCCTTGATCCCTCTGGCTTTTTCAGTCCTATCTTCCCCCCCTCCACAGAATTTCCCAAGCTCCACTTAATGTTTTGCTGTGGGTTTCTACACCTGTTTCTATCAATTGCTGGGTGAAACCTTTCTAATGACAGTTATGCGAGGCTCCTGTCTGGTTGTGCTTGGTGCCAGCAGGTCTCCAGGTTTGCTGGCAGAGCTGTGAGCCATTAAATGGAGCACAGTGGATAGGGTTGCTGATGTATATTATTAAGATGATGTTTCAGCGAAAGTTCAGTCACAGCTACGATATTAAAGAATGACAGTCAATAATGCCAAAAAAACTAATTATGATAGAACTAAAGTTAAACATAAGATTAAAAGGCAGTACTGTCTGAAAAGCACACTATTCAGTGGGACAAATACACACTGAAGCCATCACACTGTGTGTAGACTAAACACAAGAGAGCATTATGAAGCAGATCATTTCCAAAGTCTGGACCACATAACTTCATTCTGCTTATTTAACTCAGAACATGTTATCAAGATTAGCCATGGTTTTGTTTTAGTTATAAAAGCATTTATGATACAATTTGTTGAGCAGACAATATAATTATTTGAAGCATCAGAATTCTTTTATTTGGAGCATTTTATTAATTTACTGGTTTCCTCTTGGCCTAAATGTAATTTGATATCATATACTTGAATACATTCCTGCCCAAACCTGTGCTAAGAATTCAATATATAATCTATAAACAGGAAAATATTTTCAGTAGCAGTGCATTATAAAATATCTCAAGTGGGGGGAGGTAATTTTGAAAAATTAGTTGCAAAATTTACTTAACGAGTCAGAAAACTAATTCTACCACAGTCTTCAGATCATTACGTTTTCTCTTGAAACTTTAACTTAATTTGTGTTGGAAAAAAATAAGCATTTTAAAGGAAAAAGGAAGTCAAACTAATGACAAAGCCAAAAACATCAAAACCGACACACAAACAAAAAACAAACCAAAACCCCACTCAACTCAGAAACAAACCCATTGCTCAAAGTATGACAGAATAAATGAATTGTGCAGGGCATCAGATCATGATTTCACTGTGTGTCAGCAGGTCATAACTCATGTGAAGCAAAGAAGATGCATACAGCCTATCTCCACACACGTTACTTAACATGTGGATAAATATTTCAGTGAAATTAATCTTAAGAAATTGATATGAAATTATTCAATTTAAAGGATGTTTCCTACTATAAAATATGTCTATTGTTGTATTTCATTAGTCGTAGATTTGCATGGAAAATTTTTCATCATGTAATAAAAGATGCCATTACAACGGTTTGCCTTTACACTACCCAGTAGCTATTTTATGGTGAATATTAGAATACAAAATAAGAAATTATGAAAGATACCTTTTATATTTCTCCATGAATTCCAGTTTTATTGTTTGCCAAATATGGATAGGAAAATGCATACGACCTTAGATAAAACTGTTGAATGAATATATTTTCTAAAAACATATCTATTCTAATATACATATACATGCAACAAAATTTTGATGCCCTTGGAAAAAGTCTATAGCTATATGACAAAAGCAGCCAAATTTTGCTAATATTTTTCTTAAGAATTAAGGAATGACAGTAGGTGGAGGAAGATAAGCATCTAAATATAAATGTGTAAAGATACACTCTTCATTTAATAGTAGAAATGCTCTCAATAGTATAAGGAGTCTCTGAAGGAGGCATTTCACAATGTGATTCAGTATTCATGATTCCGATAACATGAGGGTTACTATTGGGATGTAGAGAATGAACATTTACAATGTACAGAAAATATTTATCTAGTCATAAAATAATTATTTGGTCAAAAATGTCAGTGAGCATAGAAAATCCATTGACCAAAAGTAGTATGACAAAAAAAAAAAAAAAAAAAAAAAAAGGATTTAAGGCATGCGGAAGAATGAAAGATAGCTCACCAGATAAAGATGCTTGCTTGCCACTATGCCTAACTCAAACTGAATTCACAGTTGAAATAGAGAATTGACTAAGAACTTCACACAATCACCACGGAAGTCACATTCATTTTGTTTCTGTCTCTGTATCTCCATCTCTGTTTCTCTTTTTTTTTCAAAATTGCCTACACATATATACAAATAGATAAACAGTTAAGTAAACAAAAATATATTTAAATAGTACACAAAATATGTCAAAAGGTAGTTTAACATTGCGCCATGAGTACTCTTTTAGAATCATCTAGTTAAGGCAAATATTACACAGCTTGACTGACAGATGATAGCTTGATGGACAGTGAAATAAAACTATAGATTTGCATTGAAACCAACCTCTCAACCCAAACATAGACATAATCATAGAAAATTTAAACTTTTATTGACAAAAGTCTTAGAACATCACTAAAATTTTAATATTTGGGGGCTAGATATTTAATTAATTGATAAATGTAATAACTGAGGTTGGTTAGCCTGAGAAACAAAACGATAGGAGCCAAATATTGGACATTGAACCATGTGAAAAAAGATGATTTCTGTCCAGCACCTTTACAATTTCAAGAGGCAGTCTTTAGCTTTTCACATACTTTAAATAAATCAAAATTATAGAATAGCTATGAATATAATTAAGTATATTTACATAAATTATATGAAAGTAGAGAATCATTTATCATTAAAATTACTGAACTCTATTAAAGATTGAGGAAATTTATAAATACCTTGCATGTATATAAAAATGGATTACAGGATAGATGTATATTTTCCATTAGGTTTAGAGGACTTTTGATCTTTTACATTTACATATTAAGAATATTCATTTTTGACAGTCATATACTTCATAAAAATGAACTTTCTTCCAGATTTAAAACTTATAGCTTTCTACATTTCAGAATATTCTATTCAGTTAATGGCAAGAAAGAATAATGAGATGGAAAAGTACAATAACAAAAATTATATATCCATGCAATGAACAATGCAATGAGCTCAGAGTGATAGTAAAGAAAACTCAATTAATTTTTATGAGTATTTTAAAATATCAATTCTACAGGATAATTTAATGAATAAATGTTATTATAACACAACATATAGTACCAGATGTACTATTAACATATAAAATCTGCATACATATTTAATATAATTTTAATAATATTCACATAAAAATCTTTAACTATCAGCAATCTAAATATACTTTAAATGGAAGCAGAGAGAAATTCGTGTAACTCAAACAATTAACGCTAAAGTTCCATCACTTTTCTGCAGTTCTAACTGGGGCTGCTGACAAATCATTGATATATAGTTCAAAATAGGATGCAAGTGAAAATGTTTTCACTTATTTTGTCCTCAAACAATAATTATCTGTTGTTCATTCATTTGTACAGAACAAAAAAAAAATACATACATTACATGTACTAATGAAGGCATTTAATTTCTATAAATCTAAGAACCTAAATTTGCTGTCTTTTATCAATGGTGAGCAAAAAGAACCAGAGTGACTTGGATTAAATATTTTGTCCACATTTTCTGAGTAAATCAGAGAAGTTCAACTATCACTTTGGTTATTTGTCGATATCACATAACAATTTAGACTTCACTTCATAGAAGACTGCGATGTTATTAAAGCAAAGTATATTTTAAAGGATATTTTCAGGAAATTGTGCCTTCATCAGTTCACCTAGAATAGACCATTTTCTGGGGTACCATGAGCAGTGGCATCAGATATGTTTGAATCCTGCATCTCAAATACTGAATCATGCGGTAATTCTCTAAATGACTAACACACTTGCTTGGTTAAGAATCTACAAGGGATAAGCATATGGTCTCTGATTGTTTCATGGTTTTTCTTGCTGTATGTAACTTTTAGATTTGTGTGTAAAACTATAAATGTGTATGCCAAAAAATAAAATAAAGCCCTATTAACAAGTCATACACACACACAAACACACACATACACACACAGACAGAAAGAGAGAGAGAGAGAGATAAGGAGAGAGAGAGAGAGAGAGAGAAAGAGAGAGAGAGAGAGAGAGAGAGAGAGAGAGAGAGAGAGAGAGAGAGGGAGTCTATGAGGACTTGTATTTTGTTTACTCTTTTGTGTGAAATTGTGGAAGAAGTCCTGGAGCATTTGGTTGGTTTGCCTTCTTAAGTTTTTAATTTAAAATATGACACTCAAATTTTCACATGCAGATAGCTCACCTGCTGTCTCTCATGGCACCTTATGTTGTTGGGTATCAAGAAAGAGATGGTGTCTTTTGATTCATAGATATGATGGTACCGGCCCTCAATATAGATATTTCTTTTAATAGCCTATTTTTATTTTTGTGAGATTTGAACACAAATATTTTTTATAAACTGAACCTTGGAAAATTATATTTCGTACTAGCCAGATACCATGCTTTCAGAATGTAAACATTAAAATGAAATTAAAGAATAATTATTGAACTCTCCATTTGTGTGTGAATTTTCTTTTCACATTCATCTCTTTCTTTATCTTTTATTCTCTATTATATTTAAGCATTATTTCCCTTTCTTTCACTCACATGAGAAGATAATTTTAAGGCATCACTGATAAATCATATAGAATCTCATGACTAAATCTTTTCATACTAAAGTTACCTGTGAGCTCCCCAAGCCTATTCATCTTTTTCTCAGGCCTTTGTGCAAAGCTCCTTGTGATGCTTTCCCTTAGTTCTTCTTCAATCCTTAAAAATAATTTTACTATGAAATTTCCTCTACTTTGCAGACTCTGGATTGCTGATTGACTTACTTTTGATATCATTAATTGATGCCCATATGTCTTTTCACAATTCCCAGTTCAATTTAAGCTAAAAGTGTTGGCATCCATGAGCTGCTTGCATATATTCCACCAGTATTAATTAAATGTATAATTATTGCAAATATTGATCTTGTAGTACTTGAAAAAAGAAACAATGAATGAAAGGAAGAAAGAAAAAAGCAAAGAAATACAGAAGGAAAACATTTAAAGTAAACTTGTCCTTTATATAATAAACTCACATTTCCTACAGTCAAATCGTACTTACTATTGGATATAAGCTTCCAGAGATTTTGGACATCTTTTTAATAAAATGTAAACTCTTTAAAAATAAAAAATGTAAAAATGTCAGTGTTTAATATAATTTGTTTGCTAACTCAAAATGTTTGAAAAACTTTCATACAGAAAATACATTGATGTATTTCCATTTTATTGTATTATAGTGTAGATTTAGAATTTTCAAAACCTACTTCATTTAGGGTTTTTAAATACTTCAACCTCACTTCTAACCCACCAACCAGAGGAAGGGGAGAAAGAATGTTCATAGAAAAGAAGGGGTTGTTTAAATGCAGTTCCTTGAGTCAATTCCACTCTCTGTTGTCAGGATAACAGCAGTCCAGTCCCATAGCCACCACCAAACAGCACAGGACCATAGGGGTGGCACAGTCCAGCAGAAACCAGAAAGCTCCAGCAAACTGTCACAAGTTCATGGAAGCTGTCAGAATCAGGCAGAGTACCATAAGAAGTTCTCTGGAATGTTCCTCTCTGTGACCCAAAGAGCAATGAAATGTTGACAGCATAGAAATGCCAAAAGCCTTGTCTCTCTCTTCTTGGTCGATTTTATACTACGTCCTGCAATCACATGCCCTCTCACATGACTACTTCCACCGAAAGGACACATGCTCTTTCTTCCAGAAAAACATCATGTGGCCTCTCACAAGATAGCTTTAAGCAAAACACCATGCAGTACAAGTGAGTGTTCAAAGAAACTAGAAGCTTCCACTTCATTATAGAATGCCTTATAAAGTTCTAAGAATATTTTTAAATGAACTATTGATGTGATAGTTGAGCTTGTTGAAGTTGTTGCCTTTGTATTCTCTCTGCACGGATTTTCTACCCATGCAAATGATGTTGGACATTAGCCTTACCATCAATGCCCTAATTCAATCACATCTGCAGTGCTTGCACTTTTGTTTTGATTCTTCTTTCCTTGCATGTAGGTTTTCAATGGGTTTTAGTTGTTAAGACATAAACATTTCCATATGACAAACTATGTCATCTTTTGCTCCTTTGCTGTAACTCTTTGGTCTCCACAGGGTTCCTTTCAAAGTGTTGGGAATAAGCAAGCATTCATGTACAAATAAGTAAATGCGTAAATATAATATTGTTTCAAAGTTCTACACACTTTTGTAAAGCATTTTGAGTATTGGAATTTTTTAAAAGAACTTTCTGTAAAATTTACAGGTCAAGAGAAAGTCTTAGACTTCAATATGGCAGCTTATCTTTCTAATAATTAATTCGTTATCATTAATAATCAAGTTTTTATTAAGTAGTACAATGATGTCCTGATTTCCTGAAGTATATGGTTTATTAGTAAGTGTTTTCTTCCCATGATGTAGTCACTGGAGAGAGATTTTTAATGTGCATACTGATTTTTGTATTTTTAAATTTAAAGATGGTTTTGTTTACCTAGTTGAGGTAGATAGCATATGATTAAATAAATCAGGCAAGACTGATGTATTAAACATATCTACAGAGTTTTCTGACATGTTCACCAAATATTTTGATGAAAAATTTCCCTTATTAACCCAAACAGTTTTGATCTCTGATATATAATTTCAATTTCCTTGATTATAGTATGAAGACTAAAAATTTGAAGTGCTCCTTTGCACTATTATATATAGTGAAACTTATTTTTAATAGAATGAATTGGAAGTACTATTTATCAGTTTATACTTTTATCTATAACTTTCATGTTTACGCGCAGTGTTTTTTCTAAATACAAGCATGAATCAAAACAATATGAAAAGTATTGGGTAGAGTGCCAACTTCAAAGAAATTGGACTGCCTTGTTTTGCTTCCTTTGTTAAAGTATTTCAGAAACACATTCTTATATCTGTCCTCTTTAAAATTATTTAAATTAAAATATTTTATTGAAATGATAAAGTATTAAATTGTGCAGATAAAATCCTCATGTTAATATGCTGAGCATTTATTAGCACAGCTTACTTTCTACTTCAGTACAGAAATATAAGTTCAAACAGGGAGGTATTCTGGAGAAGTAGATGTATCGCTTCTTTTCTTGCCCCTACACCCTCCAATGTCAAAAAATGGATATAGCTGAAAAACTGGGAAAGAGCCTTAAGCTTATTGACACAGTATATAACTTCCTGAACAGAATGCCAGTAGCTCAGGCTCTAAGATCAACAATTAATAAATGATACCTCATGCACCATAAAAACTTCTGTAGGGCAAAGGACACTGTGGAGGAATGACTTGAGTGGATGAAACAACTGTCAATAAAGCACTGTTCAGCCAATCAACTGGCAGAAAGACAGGAAGTAGAAGTTGGAACTTCCGGGAGACAGAAAGGCACCAAGGATTGACAGTTGAAAGAGGAGGGGGGAAGGTTGAAAGTTGATGGTTGAAGGAAGAGAGAAGCCACCGAGGATCAGAATTGGCAAGTGTTTGGGATTATATGCATGTTATGAGGTTTAGAGTAGTTTATTTTAATGTACGAGTAGATTAGTGTTAGTTTAGATTCTGCCTGGTGTAGTACTTGCAGCTTTAAAGTACGTTTCAGTCTCTCTGTGTCAGTTACTGGTCTTCTAGGCTAAACTGATACAATTTGTTGTAATAGGACAGTGTTAACAAAATGAAACATCAGCCCTCAGACTAGATACAGATCTTCACCAATCCTACCTCAAAGTGCCAATATGCAAAATATATAAAGAATTTAAAAAATTAAATACCAACAAACCAAATAATACAATTAAAATGTGGGTTACAGAGATAAACAGACAATTTTTCAGCACAGGAACATCAAATGGCTTAAAAAAGCACCTAAAGAAATGTTCAGTGTCCTTAGTTATCAGGGGAATGCAGATCAATATGACTGAGATTTCATCTTACTCCTTCCAGAATGGCTAAGATGCAAAATTCAAGTGACAGCACATGCTGGTGAGGATGTGGAGAAAAGAGAACACTCCTCCATTGCTGGTGGGAGTGCAGACTTGTGCAATCACTTTGGAAATCTATCTGGCACTTTCTTAGAAAATTAGGAATAATTCTACCTCAAGACCCAGCTATATCACTCCTTGGCATAGACCCAAAAGATGTTCCACCATACAGCAAGGATGTTTGCTCAACTGTGTTCATAACAACTTTTTGTAATAGCCAGAATCTGGAACCAAGCTAGATGTCCCTCAACCAAAGAATGGAAGAAGAAACTGTGGTACATTTACATGTAGGAGCCAGGCCAGACTGGGCTGCCTGCCTGTCTTGCTGTTTCATGTCTTGTTTCTAGCAGCTTCCATGTTTGTGTTTATCTTGGTTAGCTAGTCATGTTTACTGCTCTGAGAATGCACCCCTCCCTTCCTCGAGACTTTTCCTCCTGTGTGCAATCACCTCTTGAGGGATTTCACCTAGGAGGAGGATTCCTTTTTTGCTGCCTATAAGAAGGCTTGTTGGAACTCTGGATGGGAATAATAAACCGCTGCCGCAGCTGCTGCTGCAGCTGCTGCTCTCTTAGCACGAAGGACCCGCTGTGTTATTGTGTGTGTGTGTGCGTGTGTGTGTGTGCATGAGTTAAATCCCCAGTCCCTCACCCTGGACTCGGTACCACGGTGGTGCGGCGCCACATTTACACAATGGTAAAGTACTCAGCTAATACAAAGGAAGTCTTGAAAATTTCAGGCAAATGGATAGAAGTAGAAAAGATCATCCTGAGTGATGTAACCCAGGCCAAGAAAGACACACATGTTACATACTCACTTATAAGTGGATATTAGCCCAATATAGATGTCCTCTGAGAGACTTTTCCCAGCGTGGGATCAGGACAGAAGCTGGGATTAAAAGCTGGACTCTGGGTGCAGCTCGGAGAGTGGTATGGAAGAATGAGGGGATTTAAGGGCCCAGAGGGTTCAGGAGTCTCACAAGGAGACCATGAAGGCAGGCAGATCTGGACCCAGGTAGGCCTGCCCAAATGTTGGATCTAGCGAGGACTATGCATGCAGTAGGCTATGGTCATATGGTGGGAAAGGAGGTCCTCTTCTGTCAGAGGTCTAGAGGAGTCTAATAGGTCAGAAGAGGGAGAGAGAGGGTAGAATTGGGATAACATTCTGGCATGTAATCTAAAAAAAAAGATAATAAATTAAAATTAAAAAGAAAGAATAAATCCTAGGCAGATAGAAGCACAAACTTGTGGCCAGAAGAACCACAGGAAAAAAAAAAACAGTTCCTCTCTAGGTGAATATTCCTTCATCCAAACATTAAATTATCTATAAAATTTAATATAGGAAGTATACATGATGAAATGAAAAAGTGTGAGTAAGGCAAAACAAAAAAAAAATCAAAGAGATTATATTTTAGCAATGCAGTGGATAGATTTAAAAATATGCACTTTATTATACCTGAGGTTATTACCTTTAAAGGTGAATGAAGACCAGGTGATTTAGAAAAAGTTATAAAACAATAAGTGAATTAACAAATATGTTAATGTCAGCATCTTTTAGCTTACATTAAATTCATTGCTATCTAAGTTGAGAATATCATTCAGTTAGCAGGCTTGAGAATATTATGCAGGCCTATAAAGCAGGTAGCATGGTTTGACATGTCTTATCTGTATTTTCACTGGCAGAAATGGATTATTGTCAATAAAAGTTTATAGAAACATGTGGGTGTGTAAAAATTGATTGTGTGATAACAGGGTAATAGAACATACCCTCATAGTCATTCCATGGAGTAATGGAGCAAGAGACCAAAGAATACCAGTTCACAAAAGAGGTAGCCTGGACTATGCAAATGTGAATAAAAAGGACTATTGTCTCAAGCAATGTAACTGCCTCTGACACTCATATGTACACAAGTCCACAATGATATATGTACCCATGCTCAAAATCATGAAAACACACACTGCATATACACATAACAATGCAACTTTACCCTGCTAAAGTAACTAAGATACAACAAAAGAAAGACAAACACACAACTAAAGATAGCAACTATTGATGACACTCTACAGACACTCTAAGGTTTTGACTGTAGAGTTACAGTGTAGAAAATTAGGTACAGAAGTTGGATAAACTGAATATGGTTGTCATCTGATGAAGAAAGGACTCCTCAGAATTTCTTAAGTGATGTAAACCTTTATCTACACAAAAATTGCATTTATAGTATGGGAGGATGGGGAAATAAAAGGATCTAGAGGGTCTAGAAACCTACAAGAAGAACACTATGATGGGTGGATCTGTGCCCAGGGGTTCTGCTAAAACTATGTCACCAACCAAGGACAATACATGCAGTCAGCATCAAACCCCTACCTAGATCTAGCCAATGGACAGGACATTCTCCACAGTTAAGTGGAGAGTGGGGACTGACTTTCACACAAACTCTGGTGCCCCATATTTGACCATGTCCCCTTGATGGAGAGGCCTGGTGACACTCAGGAAGAATGGCCGACTTGATACCCTAGGCTGATATTCAGGTGGAGGAGACACAGGCTATGCAGATGAGATCAGATAGGCTAAGGGCAGACATTGGGGAGAAGGGTCCCACCTGTCAGAGGTCTAGGGGAGAGGAATATGGCAGAAAAGGGAGGGAGGTAGGAACAGGATGATAAGAGACAGGGGAGAACAATGGAGATGTAATGTGAATAAATTATAATTTAAAAAAATGATGTAAAGTGAAAAAAGTGATAGTCAATCATGATGAAAGATGCCATGAAGATGAAATAGAATATGGTACCCAATCAGATACTTCACTGCCACAAAGGCATTGAGTAAAACCTATGACATTTGAATTAAGTACCAACACTGGTAAAAATAACATAGCATTATTGAGTGATTAAGTCTGAAAGATATAAAAATTAATTATTATTAATCATCAACAATGTCCAAGTCATGGTATTAATAAGAAGCTGAATTGAATAAGTAGTTAATATACTCTTACACTTTTCCATCAAATTTTAAATTTAATTGTATAAAATATTTGGGAAAAGAAGAAACTAACTACATGCTTTTAACTAGAAGCAATACTTTTAAGACTATATGGAAAATGTACCTCACTGGGGAAATCAATGAAAGAAAATACAGTAGGATTAAAGGGAATTGACCAGTGTCTACAGTGCTTGCTATGCTAACATGAGGATCCATGTTTAAATCATCAGAAATTGCAAAAATACTTGGATATTGTAGTCTACTCTTGCAACTTCAGACCTGGATGTTCAGGCACAGGAGTTCTCTGTGAACCAGTCTAGTCAATTAAAGAGTTCCACATTCAGTTGATTCCCACTTTCAACAAATTGAGTAGAGAGACTGAGGAAGGAAAAACCTTGACATCTGGCCTTCATAGCCACATATATATATATATATATATATATATATATATATATATATATATATA
>OU015751.1:82665544-82702066 GCA_907169655.1 Acomys percivali | reverse complement strand
ATATATATATATATATATATATATATATATATATATATATATATATACATGTAAAAGAAAATTCTGTGTGTACACACTTAATTTATACAGCTGGGGTTGGCCTGTATAAGAATTAAGAGCTTTAAATAAATATATTAGGGAATAAAAGCTGTGATGGGTATGTGAACTTCAGGGAATGAAGTTCCCTGAACAAAAGGGAATTGTCAAAGTAAGAAGAAACTGAAACTAACCAAGAGCAAAAATATATTTAAAAAATTGTAAAATAAATAGCAGAAGTTTATATTTGAGAAATATCAAAAATATAAATTTACCACAATTTATAAAATTTTTAAGAATAAACTGTAAGGAAAAATGAATATTTTAATATTGGGAAAATATAAAGTAATATAGTGTGTTTCATGAATATTAAAAGACAAAGATAATGATGACAGTTTAAACAAATTGGTACAAGTTAGCCATGGCAGAATTAGCTTTTAATTCAGCACTTAGGAGGCAGAGGCAAGTATATCTTTTTTAGTTCATGGCCAGCTTGGTATGCATAATGAGTTCCAGGACAACCACAGCTACACAGTGAGGACAAGTTTCAAAACAAAACAAAACAAATAAAAACTTGAATGTTGTCTCAGCTCTTAAAAGAATGTGTTTCTCTCAAAGAGGCCTTGGATTCAGTTTCCTATACACACTCGATGGCTTACAACCACCTTTAACTCTAGTCACAGAGGATCTGAAGCTCAGTTTTGATTTTCACAGACACCAAGACACTAACATATATTAATACATATAATTAAAAAAAATAAAAAGAAAGGTAATCCAAATAACAGACTTTTAAATAATGTAAAATAAGGAGCTTGAGAAATATATTAGTACCGGTCACTACATTAAAAAAATGCAAAAAGAATCTCAAAAGTTTCCTAAGTCAGGAATATATGACTCTGTGTGTGTATATATTTATGTGTACAGTCAATTTTAAGCCACAATTTTATGAGTAGTAGTAAGGTATTTACACTGTTAGATATGTAAGATGACTGTAAAATATTTCAACATTACATAACAATAATAAACACTGTTAGCCAACAGAAGAAAAGAAGAATTCTTTAATACTAATGTACATCGTAGCTGATATATCAAACATTGTAATTTAAAGCAAATTATGATAACTTTATGAGTACAGAAAGAATGACATGTGTTTGAATTATTGAATTTATGTTTGTACTATAAATTGTATCATTAAAAAAATCAAGTAGACTAAATACTGTTTTTTTAAAATTTTTTATTATTTTATTCTTGTTACATCTCAATGGTTATCCCATCCCTTGTATCCTCCCATTCCTCCCTCCCTCCCAGTTTCCCATTATTCCCCTCACCTATGACTGTTCCTGAGGGGGATTTCTCCCCAAATACTGGTTTTAAAAGATTAGTCTTTTCATAAAAATAATAAGATTCAGTTGAGGATAGCCATTATAGACTACCAATTATAGTATCTACTATGTTTTGTATAAAAATAATCCAGGTAATTTTTTATTTAAAGATGTTACTTTTTCATCAACTTTATTTTTAGTTTGCTCTATGTATAAGCTACATGAGAAAAACCACGTTTTTAAATGTCAAGTCATATTTTTGGAGGCAGCAAATGAGCAGCTTTATTTTGACACTTGATGTGCTTCATTATCTTCCATTAATAAATTTTAGAAAACACAGAATATGATGACTAGACTAGTACAATGAAGGCTGTAGAACTTTGAGAGAAAAAGAAAAGGATCAATGTGAGTTTGACGATACTAACAATATGAATTGGATGACAAACTAAATTAATGTAAAGCTTCTAAGTGACCCCCAACACAACACGATGGGTATGTAAAGGGAACAGAAATGCCAGTTATATAATAGTAAGGTTGACACAAAGGACTAAGAATCATTACACAATCTTTATTTTAATATGTATTATTAATTTATTCATATTACATCTCAATGGTTATCCCATCCCTTGTATCCTCCCATTCCTCCCTCCCTCCCATTTTCCCATTACTCCCCTCCCCTATGACTGTGACTGAGAGGGACTTCCTCCCCCTGTATATGCTCATAGGGTATCAAGTCTCTTCTTGGTAGCCTGCTATCCTTCCTCTGAGTGCCACCAGTCATTCCCATTCAGGGGACATGGTCAAATATGGGGCATGAGAGTTCGTGTGAATGTCAGCATTGACACAATCTTTAAAACAAAGGGAAAAAATCATAAATTAGAAGATTTAATTAAATTTATTAGTTGTGAACATCTATCAGAAAACAATTAGTATGAATGCTATGAGTAGGTGATACTATAAATAGCATAAAATAGACATTACAGAGGTAAAATAGACATAAAACAAAATAGTTCGGAGCAGTGCCAATGTTCATCTGCTCTTTTGAATTGCAACAACACTGAAAATTAAGAAATATCATTTTCAATAAACAGAGTAATGGCATGGAAGAACAGGCTGCACTACTTATGCTAATAACAGTATAGACTATTTAATCTATTTGGAGTTAGTCAAGTAATAAACTTTAAATATAAATATAGAAAGTTTAATATTATATTTGACATTAAAAATAAGAACCGTATTTACTTAAAGATAGTAGTAAAATGTAAAGTAATGCTCGCCATCATTTATCTGGGATATATACAACTTCCAAAGTTTTTATATCTATAGATAACATAGAGAAAAATATACTAATAAATACAAAATTGAGATAGTCTAACTGAAAATAGAAGGTGGACATAGAGACACATTCACAGAGATTCTCAGTCAATGAAAACATATCTTTTCTTTATACTTTATTTAATCTTTAAAAAAAAATACAAACCCCAGGCATCACATCATAGAAAGCATCACCAGTTGGAGAAGCAGTGAGAGCAACTAATATGAGAACCTGGCAGAACACGTACATGTCATACATTGCTTTTGAACCCCGAGTTTAAAAAAACAACATTAAGGGATGTGCTGAAATTTAGGAGAATGATTTCTGGTGTGCCTAACTTGTGTGATAAAGCTCTTGGCTGAAGGACAGTTTGACTCAGCTTCTATATTTCTTGAAACCCTTGTGTCCTATAATTTTCTCCAAACTTAATATTAATTACTGGATATAAAATTGTTTTATGAAAATTTATTGATAAAAATGTCACTAAAATGCAGTTTTCTTTCATTCTATTGTGTCTGATTGTATAATAATAATAATGATAATAATGATGATGATGATGATAATGCTTTCTATAAACTAGAAAAATATCAGTTAGCCAGGCAGCCGTAATTTATGAGCTTCATCTCAGCATTAACATTTCATCAAATTGTAGAAAGAAAAATAGTATTTATACCAGAACATTTTTCAGTAATTTGCCCAGTGTCTGTGAAGGCTACCTTGGTGTCTGCTCTGCTTCTCTATTCTCTGTGCAGTCACCTTGCTCTATCTTATGTTCAGTTGCTGCTAACCGTCCATGTAATCCATCTTCGGAACAAGATGAGCCTCAGAGAGCTGGGTCACAGCTAGCTTGACATCCACACTGATGGATAGAGTGCACCTTGCCTCCTCACTGACGCTGATGTTGTCTGACTCTATGATGTAAAGTCTGATGCCCGGATTACTGATGAGCCTGATCAGGAAAAGGGATGGAACTCTGTGGCAAGTTCACCTGCCAGTCACAAAGAGGTTCTGCAGCACCACAGCCACAAAGAACAGGATCTTGGCGGTGAAAAAAATCATTTGTGTGTTTTTCTAAAGTCAGAGGCCTATTTTATTCCCAAGATAGTAGTAGCTTGCATTATGCTAATGCATGTTTTACCTATTTATTTAAATCCACCAAAATCATGTGACACTTAAAAAGTAGGTATTTGTTTGTAGTATGATTTTGTCACTTTAAATGTGAGTCCATTTTTAAGAAAGTTTCTAACATTCATTTACAAGATATAGCTGTGCTGAATTCTTTATCACTGCTCACTCTAATGGAATTCCACTATTGCCTGGTTCCTATTGAGTTGAAAAAGAATAGTCCTTTGTTATGATAAAATGCTCTTGATTCTGTGTAGAAAAGAAGGCGCAGTACTGAGGCATGGCAATTTACCTTAACAACACAGATGAGCCCATAACTGCTCTCCTATTAAGGCTGTTGTTTTTCTCTCTTAAAAGTCCACCTTCAAGGTTTGAATATTTCAGACTTGTCTCCAAACAAAATGTGTTTCTTTTTATAAAACTTCACTTATACCAGTTGAACTGTTATTCTGGGTAAGGAAATGGAGAGATAAAAGTCATTTCTATTTTCCCCTAAAGGCATTTTATTCATGAGCGGAGTCTAAATGGCAAATCCGATTTCTTCTATAAGTTTCCTCACAAAGATAAATGCTATTCCACTTATAAGACATAGTATGTGATCCTGAAAACGTTGGCTAATTTAGTCCAAGGTTTAAATGTCTGTTGAATTTAACTATATTTCTTCCCCATTTGAATTATTCCAAATATCTCTTCTGTAAAGCAAATTAGCTATTGAACCATAACACAGATTTAATCATGATTTCTGTGTATTATGTAATATTAAAAATAAAATCAATTAAAAATATTTCAATCACCCAAATATGAAAGATGTTTTCTTCAAGATTGCCAAATACAAGTAGCCAAAACACTATGAATGTAACATTAACATAATTCCTAATTATTTCATGGTTCTTATTGCTGTATGTAGTTTAGATTATATATGTGTAATAATATACATGCATATGTAAAAAAAACCTTAAAAATATTTTTAAATAATTCAATAAACTTAGAAAAGTAAGCATAGTGTTAATGTTTACATGTAGATAAATACATGTATGTGTATTGGAATAAGTGTACAAAAGAGAAAATGGACAGGATTATTCTTATATATTGCCTAAATGAATATAGAATAGTTTCAGATGGCCACAATCACATACACATGTTAAAAGTTTGCAAATACCATATATACATATATATATATATATTTGCATATGTTTTTATCTATATTCAGAAAGATCTATATCTGGCAAATTACTGTTACTGAAACCCCCACACCTTGTGAATTATTCTTGTGAATTTGTTGTTACTTAAACAATTTTTTCATAATGAATGACACAAATATCTTTATCAGTTTCTGATAAGGTCTTTTTCCTGACAAGTCTTGCAGTAAGATCTTCAAACATTAGGCATGATTCTTTCCCAATGAAGTTCCCTAACATGTCTTTCCTTAGAGAATTTCTTTGGCCACTATAATACAAAATCTTTTTCCTTTAAATGTCAGTGTTGTATGTAGGGTCAGGAAGAAATTATCAAGCTGAAGTCCCTCACTGATTTCTGCTTTTGCCCTAACTTTTGTTCTTTTAACACACAAATAGAGCTTGTCCAAACACAGTGCTCCCCCTTTGAGTTGAAATTCCACAAGATAATTGTCTATCCTTAATGTTTAAAATTCCATACATAAGCATAACTGTAGAATGGACACACAAGAGGAAGATGGTGGGTCAGGGTTTTTATGAAACTCATCAAGGCAGAATTGTTTCTTGTTGATTAAACATGACTGTTTTTACATATTCATTCTTACTTCTCTCAGGTCATCTTAATCTGATGTTTTCTGTAAGTTTTAGTCAAAACAATGTAATATGAATCACATCAGGCTTTCAGTATAATTATGACTTTTGGAACTGTCAGGGAGACCATGATTATCCTCAATCTGAAATGTCTCCCATTTTTCTGAGGGAGATTTACATGTCTTGTGCACTGCCCGCGTTGTTTCTCATTTAACTCACTTACTAGGGGGTAGCGAGAAGTAGTAGAGTGGACAATATTCTGCAGTGAAAGTTGCCTGTCTTCTGCACTGCACTGTGGTTTCTCATCTAATTCACCCAACTGAAGTAACAAAGAGAAGGAAACAGAGTGGACGCCGGAACAAGATCCTGTGAACATTTAAGATCAAGGATCTGTATTACCAGTGGAGCTGGGAGGGATTCCACTGAAATATAACTGTCCATGTAGAAAGAGAAAGCTCTATCAATTTTATAAATATAAGAACTGTACTTAGGTATGTCTGACACACTAACCTGGTAGCCTAGCATCAGAGAAAAACACAAACAAATTCAAGAATAAGTCTATTCTGCCTTTTCCCTTATTATACAAAGTTTAATAACACAATTTCCAGTACTCTTACACAAACATATCCAGATGTACGGATAAAGCTTTGTGGGCTCTCAGTTCCTTCATATTGCATGAGGCAGTGGCTTTTCATGGTATGCTTTGCTCTGGATACCTTCATTTTATAAAACAACATTTATTACACTGTAAGTAAAACTGCAGTGACAGAAAAGCGCTGCATGTCATTGTATTAGTAGATACTACCACTTGTCCAGCCGCCAATGAAAAATAGCATCTTAATAATGAGAATAGAGGTCCTATAAAGTTATAGAAATGATTGTAAATATTTGAGAATGTAGATAAATATGAATAGATAGAAAGATAATAGATAGATGGGAGATAATAGATGATAGATAAATAGATAGACAGATAAAGTTGAGTGCTTACTTGACGCATTGAGACAAAGAGGTGTCCAATATTCTTACCTGGAATCGATAAACAACACATCAAGAATCAAGACAGTGGCAGTCTCACCAACATGTCATCAGAACAGTCTAAGTGTCCATCAGTGGATCACAGAGACCCCTGGGCTGTCAGCTATGCTTTAGCTGAGCCTTGTGTACAATACCGCCACTAACACAGGATCCTCAAACAGTCTGTTCATCTTATCAATTCACCCAGTTTACATAGCCTTGCCCTTTGTATTCAGTCTTGTGATGTTGTGCCTCACCTTTACATTCTGCACCTCTATACCCTCATGGGACATACTTGACTAAACTCAAGGTCTATCTTGACTGTACGCCTTGCATCCCGGATCTATGAGCTTCAGCAGCTCTATTCAGTTTGGTTGTTAATAATTATGTAGCTATTTACAACAGTTTTATTTGTATCTGAGGTCAGTTCTAGCTCAGTCCTAGATGAGACTCTGCTGTTCTACTGTGATTATTTTGTAGCTTTTTAAAATATATAGGCAATAGATCCATAGTTGAAGGATAATGGATATAAGTTTCCATAGATATACTTAATATTTGATATGTACTGTTTCATTTCAGAGTGAGTAATTAAGATCTGAATAAAGAATCTGTGTTTTTCAACTGGCAACTGTCAAGAGAAATTGGAACTACTTGGAAAATTGTAGTGTACTAAATCAACATAGCTTGTGGATTTATTCTTTTCAGTAAATTCTGAAACTGTGAAAATACATTAATATATCAGTCTCTGTTTCTTATATTAAAGTCATGAATCCCAGCATTTAAATAAATCTCTCTTGCCTTTCATTGTAGTGCAGTTGAACTCATAATTTTTCTCTTACTTCATTAGTCTTCACAAAATGTACCGTACCTCACTGCTATAATCATTTTGTGCTCGTGACTCTGGAGAAGAAATGATCTGTTTTGTTATCTCTTCCCCATCCCAGTTTCTGTCCTCATTTGTTTCTTCTCAACTCTCACTCCTCCTCCTTCCCACTTTATTCTAGTGGACAGACTTTGTGTGATATATTTAACCTGTCCTTTCAGTTCATAAGCGAGTGTGGTAGATCAATACCAGAATTTACCCACAATTATTTATTGTGGTAACCTTAAAAGAGTTTTCTTGTGCATACATATTTGAGGCACTGTTTTCACCAAATCTGGGCTTGCATCATAGCTCGACTTAGTTAATGAAATATCACAGGAGTTTTGTCTCTGCTCTGAGAATAGGCCTCAAGAGATTTCTACAGTCTCTCTTGAACATGACGTCATCATGGGGAATGACCATGCCGTTCTACTGAAAGATAAGACATTATTTAGAAGAAAGGATCTTTTTCTATTTCCTGGCTTCCTGAGCTGCTTACTAAAGACACGCCTCAAACAAATGATGAAAACTAACACAGGCAGCCACTTCTCCCAAATCTTAAAAAAATGTACAATGCATTTATTTAATTATTTTGTAGTCATAGCAATATTTCATGTGGTGGACTTGTCGAGGTTAGATTACAACATTTGGAAACCAGTTTTCTCTTCCCTCACTGTAGTCCCAATAATCAAACTCAGGACGTCAGAGGAGATGGAAAACATAGTTCCTGTTTTATTGCCCTATCAGCTTGGAATACATATTTTAAATCTAAGCCTAGGGTGATTTTTACATTGAAAATTACATATTTTGGGGACTTGAAAATTCCATCACATTAAAAATATTTAATGTTTGATAATGGCTTCGAAGGGAAAGGCAAGTATTTCTATTAATTATGGCATCAGTATTTAATATTGAATATATGTGTTTGCATATGTATGTATTTTCCAAAAGGAAATGAAATACATATTTATATAGACATTACATCTTACTGAATAAATGATAGTCATCTGGTACAGGTGTAAAAGAATGGCTGGGTTATTGCTTCTCTGAAAATGAAGATCTTTCTATTCTCACTAGAGAGATTATATGTGCACACTGTAACTGCAACAATGTACTTAGGGTGTTTCAAAACGCTTTGCTGGAGACTGTTGTTCAATTTGGAATCCGAATTCTTTCCTGAGGGCACCCTGATGCCAGAACATGTTGCCTGTCCCAGTAAAATAAAGTTGACCCTGAGTATATACGTTCAGACAAAAAGTTCTCATTAGAAGGATAAGTAATTGAGGAAAGGGGCAAATAACTGGGTGCCAGAGACTGACCACCAAGAGGAAGAAGACAGGCATCAATTTGGAAGTTTTAGATTTGATCATACATTCAATTTTTTTCTCATATATTCATGGACTTCGACAAGATAAATGCAAGTCGGACACCAGTTGAATTTTTTAGCTGTTGAGCTTCTGTTGGTTTGGTTTGTTTTCACTATAGTTGTTTCTCTGTTTTGCTTCATTTCTATAGTGTTAAAGGGACACATGACAGGCACATTTGGTAACCTATTAATAAAGGAGGAAGAAATCTTTTGGACAGGGTAGAGAAACCCTATCCTTTATTGTCGCTATTACTTTCATCACCTCCTTTCAAGATTTTCCCCTCCTCAGTTTTAGGGAATGCAGAAAAATATGGGCTTCATCTGTGCTCCACAGATGGTTCCCTACAAGCCAAATTAGTTCCAATCTTTGGATAGCTGATCTGATGATGACACCATAAGTTCTGTAAGTGTTCAGTTTGGGGTGGGTTCAAAATGATGGTGAGCAGCAGCTTGGCTTGGATTTGGCACTGTCTGAATGGCACAGCCTGCCACCTCTAAAATGATCTGAGACTTCTCCATTGAGATATGGGCCTGGGATTCTGCAGACAAAGGATGGTGACTTTCACAACATAATTCAGTCCTGAATCGATTTTCCATTAAGAACAAGAGAGGTAGCTATTTAATACCCCAGGACTCCTTCTGGCCCTTCACAGGACTCTCAAGGCAAACCCTTCATTTGCCTTTGAAAATATGCATAAGTATACAAATACATATATTGAATAGTTTTTATAATTTATTTTTTAAAAATGATTCAGTTAAACTGATGCTATATATAATAGGAATGCATGCCTCTCCCTCTTGAACATAGAAAAATTTAAAGGCAGAATCAAACTTAAAAATCTTGATACAGGGGGAGGTAATCCCCCTCAGGAACAGTCATAGGGGAGGGAAATAAGGGGAAAATGGGAGGGAGGGGAGAATGGGAGGATACAAGGGATGGGATAACCATAGAGATGTAACAAGAATAAATTAATAAAAAACTAAAATTAATTAATCTTTATGTGATAGAATTATCAAATCGCAAGCTTATCTAATTCCCAATGTGAAAAGCCAGCCCAAGATTAGATATTTTCTTTTTCCTTTTCTATTTATTCATTTATTCCCTTTGTACCTTGATTGCTGTCCCTTCGTTCCCTCTTTCCTCCCAGTCCTACCGTCATACTCACCTTCCCACAGTTTCCTCCTCAGAGAGGTGTAGGCTCCCCAGCTGTACCAACACACCCTGGAGCATCATGTCCCCGCAAGACTAAGAGCATCTTATCCTACTAAGGCCAGAAAATGCAGTCCAGCTAAGGGAAAGGGATCCAAAGGCAGACAGCAGAATCAGAACTATCCCCTGCTCCATTTGTTTGAGGACTCCTATGATGATTGAGCTGCACATCAGCTACATATGTGCAGAAGGCTTAAGTATAGTCCATGAATACTCTTTGTTTGAAATCACTGAGGTCTTGCTTCTAAGTTATTATTAACACAATAATTATGTTTGAATGACATGGCATAAACAAACAAAGCAGTGATATGATATAGTAATTATATATTATCTTTAGTGAATATACATATGAATCTTATGGTTTTATCTTATATTATATCAGCCTGACAATTTTTATTCCCAAGCAAGAAACTCTGAGATTATGAAATATTCAATAATGAGTTGGTATTCTAGATAAATAAGTACCATAGTTTCCAGTAATTTTCAAATTATATTATCTATATTTGGAAAAATGTTTTGATTCAATATAAAATACAGTTTTACTCAATATGTAAAAATTAATGGAATAGCAAGGGAGAAAATTATATTTTAATTGAATAAAATTACAGTCAAGTGAAGTGACTTCAAATATTTTATTCTATGTATCATCAAAGGGATACATTATAATTTTAATTATGACTCCAGACATATTGCCTATATATTTGCAACATGCTGTATATAATAAAAATTCATATAGTGCATTTGTATTTAATCGATGTTATCTTGGCTGTTTTTAATCCCAAATCACTTTTATTTTAAAAGCTATTTAGACTGAGCAACATGTTTGAAATGATATTAATATCTATCTCTAAAATATTTCCTTAATATTACCACAGAAACATAAGAAAGCATGAATGATATGAGCTTTATGTGTATTAGATTTAGTTAAATATATTTAAATATGGCAAATGTATTAATGCTTTTTAAAATTAAATGTTATTACCTCACATATTCCTGGTATAAAATGTTATATAATCCAGAAGGCTGACAGTTATACTTGTAGAATGTAAAATCTTAACTAGATAAGGCCCTCAAGAACATTCTTTGTATCAATGCAAATTTTTGAAAAATCTAAAACTACTCTGAAATATTCTACATATATATTTTCTTATCTTCTTGTTTTTTTGTTTTGTTTTGTTTTGTTTTGAGTGTGAGGTAAGGAAGCAAAACAGTAAAAACAAACAGGACACAGCTGGGATGTTTGTAAATAGGCATAACCTAGTAGAAGTGAGGGAGAAGGTGAATATTACAAAAACACATTGTGCAAACTGATCAAAGAACTAATACAATGAGAAAAATAATAAAAACAAACAATGAAATCAAAAATAAAAAGGCTGACTCAAGCCAAGCATTGAAAGACTGTAGATCCAGATATTTGATGTGTTATAGCAGAAGCATTGTATTTTTTTTTCTTTTTGCTATTAATGATTTTTCTACCTTATTTTTTGTGTCTTATATTTAACATTATTCTTTCTTTTATTTTATATTTTTTATTAATTTGTTCAGATTATATCTCAATTGTTATCCCTTCACTTTTATCCTCCTATTCCTCCCTCCCTACCTCTTTCACCCTATTCCCCTCCCCTAGGTCTGTGACAGAAGGGGACCTCCTCCCCCACCATATGGTCACAGCCTATCATGTCTCATCTTGGTAGCCTGCTTATCCTTTCTCTAAAATGATTCTTAAATACTACTTAAAGGTACAGTTGAGCCTAAGAATTGTATTTATGATTTTTTTCTTATTTTCTTGTCAAGAATAGATCTAGTTTTAATAATTAGAAATGGAAACTATTTTAATATATTGTCTAGACATGTTTAATTTTACATTTTGAGTTTGTTCTTTTTTATTAAATATTTTTATTTTTAAATATACATTTATATTACCATATATATATACAATAAACCACAGCAAGAAAAACCATAAAACAATCAGGAAGTATATAGAAGTTATAAAGTTATATTCTTAGTGTTTTGGCTATATTTGCTTGGCAACCATGAGGAGAATATCTTTCCTATCTTGGTGCTTCTAAAATTCAAAATATAAAACAATTTCCATCACATCTTGTCATTATCAACTTAAAACATCTATCTAGACCTAAAATAATCTCAATTCCTAGACAACTAAGCTTAATTGTAAGACTAACCTATCTGGTCTTCAACCCCACCAGAGACTTCAGAAGGAAAAAAATGATTACCTGAGTATACACAGGGTGCAGTTTAGCAGCTTCCCAAATGAAATGACAGAGATAATTTGCTACCTGTGCAGTCATCCAAAACTTTCTATAACATTCGAGCATCCTATTAAGCCTTCTGATCCAATATATATGACAGACATGTTTATGGAAAATACGGAAAACAATGAACCCATGAGGCCTAACCTGCCCCCCAAAAAATAGAGTTATGAGCAATTAAGTTGGAAGACAGAAACGTGGACTTCCTCAGGGAAGAGCACATCAAGTCGATGGTAAGTGTCAAATAGTCAGCCCTGTTAACATGTTCAAGTAGCATTGTATGGACTCAAATACTTATAGTTAGAAATATGCATGTATACACAAATGCATATATGCAATTAATAAGCATTAATAAATAGAGGCCATAATTTGATAGAGATGGTGGCTTTATATGTATATATGTATATATAATATATATGTATATAATATATATATGTATATATGTATATATGTATTTATGCATATATATATGAACTAGGAAGAAAGAAATGAAAGGCTGAAATGTTCTAATTAAAATAAAATCTCAAAAATAAACAAAAAAGGTAGAAGAGTATGAGGATGTACCTCAGTTGTAGAGTCCTTGGCTAGCATGCGTAAACCATTGGATGATTCTTCAGTTTCATAACAAAGACTAAATTTGATTCTGAAAAACTGAACACAGTTGTAAGTATTTAACATATTATAATTTTTAATAACACTAAATTTGATGCTATATTTATCAGAACTTCTTTAATGGAAATGAATGACAATAAATTAAATACTTTATAAAAAATCTTGTGTTGGCTCAGTGTGGACTTCTTTACATACAGTACAATCAAGTAAGAGTTAGGAAGACTAAAGCCATTTAGAAAATTTTCAAATTCAATTGCCTTAATGTTTATTATAAATTTATATCTGTTCTTTAAAATATCATATAACTATATAATTGTTATCTATCATCAGGCCAGAAAGACCTAGAATCATAGGTCTTTCTGTAATAATTTTACACAAATCAAAAAAAAATTAGTTTGTTAATGAATTATATTTGGTATCCTATCAAATGATAGTTCTCAACTTAAATTTCAAATGTACAAAAATAAATCAGGAACTGTTATTGAATTATAATACAACAGAAACTTTTGAAAGAGGGGGGACACACTATTTATTTGTCTCATGTTAATCAATAAAACAAACAAACAAACAAAATCAGACATTTGATAGAAGTTAAACAATATTAAAGATATCAAACAAGTGAAATAATGATGTAAAATTAAGATATACATTACGATAACAAAGTTATATTTAGGATATTTTAGAGAAAACTAAAAATTTAAACTTAATGAAAAATCCAGTCAATGGCCACTCAACCAGTTCACTCTATTTGCTTTTAATTTTGGAGAAGTAATTAACATTTCGAGCAGAAAAAGTATTACAATATTATGTACTTTCTACAAATGAAAATGTTAATATTAACTTCAGATCTCTATTTATATCTCCTAAGTATAGATGTCAAATACAATATAAATTATAATGAATATAATAATGTAACATGACCCATGTGTGCATCGACTTTTAGTATTCTATGAAATAAAAGTGTTATTAAAATGTCTTTTTGTATTCTTTCTAATGTACTCCCTTTAGGAAAATTCTGGATTATTTTGAAAATTCCAGTAACTGTAATAAAACTGATATATGCCAATTATCCACAGAGACATTTTCAATATTAGCTATTGCTGAATAACCACATGACCACAGAAAGGAAGATCTGAATGATTTTTCTCTTCCTTTAAACCACACTGTAGAAAATCATCATTACAGGAAATCCAATTCATGTTTGCCCTACGACATCATTTCTGGAAATCATTTTCTTAGATTAGCAGGCAAATTTGCTAGCTAAAGAGTTAAAAATAAGTAGAAACTCTTCTTTGATATTGCCAAAATAAAGCAATGAGGGCACACAATGCAGTAATAAACATTGGCTGTAACAAACTATCATATGATTTATATATATAAATGTTGTTTTATTTTTTATTGAATGAGTGAAAAAAAAAGATCTATCAAAAAAGGAAATCTACTAGTAAATCATACTAGTGGTTTGGAAAAATAAATATTCAAATAACAATTACTGAGGTTTTTAGGGTATGGCAATAAGTCAATTATAAGGGACTTTTAAAAATAAAAATGTTGATTCTGTCTCTCTTTATTCACAATTAGTTTAAAAAGAAAAAGAGAGGAATAAAAACATCAATAGCATGCTTTACTCGGTCTGTTGTTGTAGTTGTTTGGTTAGTTTTTTGGGTTTTAGGTTTTTGTTTTGTTTTGTTTTGTTTCTCATATTTCTTTGGGAATTTTTTCTTACAGATCTTCTAAGGTCTGTTTGTTGTTGTTTGTTTGTTTGATTTTATTTTATTTGCTAGTTTGTTCCTGAAGGAAGAGAGCAAGAATGAATGTCATTGGTGGGTGTGGAGAGGGGAGGAGATTAAGAAGGGAAAATCATGATTACAGTGCATTGTAAGAATATTAACTACAAGAAAGAAAGGAAAGTAAGAAAGAATCAAGGACTAATTCAAAAACAAAAACAAAGAAAAGAACAAACAGTTGGCATATTTATGCAAAGTGGAGTATTACACACACACACACACACACACACACACACACACACAGCATAATGATACACAAGAGCAGGGATGGCTTCAAATTCACATTCTCAGATAAAGAAAATCAGCCTGAGCTGTTACTGCACTTCCTGTTTACTCAGATAATTAATTTTATTTTTCTCAAGTCTCTGATGGGGCTGAACACCAGATTTGTTTTACAATTAAGCATAGTTGGTTAAGGGTTAAGATATTTTAAGGTCTAGATATTTCAAGTTCATAGAGATGAGATATGATAGATATGGATTTACATTCAGAATTTTAGACACATCAAGATAGTAAAATGTTTCCTTAAAGGCTGCCAAATAAAAATAGCTAAAACATTATGAATGTGACATTTTATAATTCTTGATGTTTTCATGGTTCTTCTTGTTCTATGTAGTGTATGCTACATATGTATAATAATATTAAAATGTATGTAAAAATAAAAAATTAAAAAAGAAAAAAAAAAAGAAAGAAAATCAGCCTGTTCATGAGACATGTATTTACTGAATGGATCCAGGTACAGTTTTTTTTTTTTTTGTTTGTTTGTTTTTTGTTTTCAGAAAACAGATGAATGCTGCCAGGAGCAGGGATTTGAAAGGACATTACGCGCTTCTTTGCTTGATCTACTGAGTTTATATCTCAATTGTGAGGTCACACCTCTATATTTGAGACAAATTTCATAAATTGAGCTGTTTACAAATGGCATCTTAATTTGTTTGTTAATTGCTAATCTTATGAAAACAATGTATTTTTCAATATAGTTTGTAGTGTGTTGAAATATAAGTAAATATATCTTCAGAAATATTTTCAATTTCCTTGCAAAGAGAATATTTAAATTAAATGTAAAATATTAAATCCATGTATAATATATATGTATATATGAAGAAAAGAAAGAAAAATCTTTCATATTTGTACACAGTATAGTATTACACTGTTACCAAAAAGAAAGAGAATAAGGACACGTATGAGTGGAGACGGCTTCAAATGCACTTCAACAGATAAAGGAAATCTGCCCGCCCATGAGGTACAAATGTATAAAATATATCCTTATTGTATATAATTTTCATAATATTATAATATAATATAAATATATAATACTTCAATATATTATACATTTATTGTATCACATTTAATATATATGTATATATTTAAAATTTTTTAAATGTACATTTCCTTGCAATGAGAATATTTTAAAATTATGCTGTATTTGCAATAAACAATTACTTACTTATGACTACAGGTATCCTATTTTAGGTGGATAATTGGAAGTTATTTTTGTATTCAAATGATTAAGAGGTCATTAGAGGCAGCAACAAATAGAAACAAAGAAAACAAGAATAGCTTTGTGTATCTTCCCTTATTTACTGTTTGAAAATTGTCAATTTATGGTGTGATTATTATAAATTCTAGTGTACAAATTTTATTTGTATATAAATTATTTAAAATGACAAATCTGCAAAAATTAATAATACCACTCATTTACTTCTCAATTAAAAACTGAAAATTGCACATGTAGGTTTGTTTGAAAAATGTCTCTCTGATATCATAATTAACAAACAAAATGAACTTGGGCAGGTGGTAGAGAAAGAATTGGGGATATAGAATTATGTAGATAAAGTAATTATAAAGATCTCCAAAATGTTTTTCAAAGAAATGTTCACAATGTTATCTAATTTCAATTTCAATGCTATTTCTACTTTTTCAAATTGGCATATGGCCATGGTATGTATTGAATCGATGCTAATTATTTGTTAAATGTTGTTAAAATATAAACAAAATGTCATCTTAGGAAAAAATATTACAAGATTTCATTAAAACTCCAATGGAACGATATTCAGATGTAGTTGAAAAGGGAAGAATACCGATTTATTATGTATACAGTGCTTGCCTGCTTGTCCCCTGTAGGCCATAAAAGGGCATCAGATCCCATTATTGATGGTTGTGAGCCACCATGTGGTTGCTGGGAAATGAACTCAGGACCTCTGGAAGAGCAGTCAGTGCTCTTAACCACTGAGTCATCTCTTAGACCTGGTGGCACTCAGAGGAAGGATAGCAGGCTACCTAGAAGAGACTTGATACCTTATGAGGATATACGGGGATGGGGGTGGGGGGGGGAAGTCCCCTCAGCCACAGTCATATGGGAGGGGAGTAAGGGGAAAATGGGAGGGAGGGAGGAATGGGAGGATACAAGGGAGGGGATAACCATTGAGATGTAACAAGAATAAATTAATAAAATAAAATTTTTTAAAAAAAGAAAAAAGAAAAGGGAAGAATAACTCACAATTAATGAGCTTATATCACAAGGCACAAATTTTATAGCTAACATTTTCAATATCAATTTTGGAAATAAATAAAACCTATGGTCTCTGGTAATCATAATACAACTGTGAACGTGGACCTGTCGAAAGATTACCTTAAGTCAGATCACGTTATAGACCCACATAAATTGGATGGACTAAATCATTCACTCATATTCTGTGAGTGCTATTTTCTCTGAAGATTTTATAAAAGCACCACCTAAGAGTTTTCATTAGATACCTATTATGTTTCTTGAAACCACACCAGATGGCGAATTCTAGTGAGTGTGAAAGACACAGCCACTGTGCTCTATCATCTGAGATAATTGTGAGCAAAGTCAAAGGTTGAAATCCTTTGAGTTTAGGTGCTCCAAGAAGCTCTGGCTTTACAGGGAATCACTGTTCTTTGCTGAGGACCTAGTGCTATGGCTCAAAGGAACTGGGGTATTTTTCTAATGGAATTCAATTAGCTGTTACAGGTAGGAAGGCCATTCCTTAAAAGACTGTTGACGTTCTATTATTGAAAACTAAGACCGGCTGAATCCATATGGTTTCTGTAATATGCTCAGCCCCACTGCCGAGGCATGCTTAATATCACCTCATATTTTAGATGCATATCAAACCTGCCAGATGTTTGTGTTCTCAGTGGATTGGTATACAAGTGTAGAACACGTGATCTTCAGAACGCAGAGATGTGGTTGTGTCTGGAGCCAACCCAGAGTCATTCAAAGCCAAGAGTCTACAGGCTATGGAAAAATACTGATGCCCGTTCCAAAGCTAAGCTTCTTCCTTTCAGCCCCTGCATAACTTCCTCCTTTCAGCCTCTGCAGATGCCATTTAGCAGGTTAGCGCGGGAATTTCCGAGAGATAGTTAGCTAAGATAAGATAGGAATTGTTCAAGGTGAACCACAGGATGTTCCCCTGTGGTATCTGGAGGCATTCTTGGGCTCTCCTGCTGCTTAGCTCCTGCCTCTACCCCATTTAAGCTTTTGCTGTTGATTCAATAAACAGACCTTGATAGGAATTCTACTTGGTCTCGGCTCCTTTCTTTCTCATCCCATCTCCAGGTATGGCTCCCCTTGCGACCCCGTAATTACTGGTCCTGCTGGACAGGACATGGTTGCTTTGTTCCAAGTGACAGAAACTGCAGCGGTAGAGTTTGTGGTCTGGAAATGTGGCTCGTAAGTGTTCATTTCTAAAAGACCATTTGTCAAAACATTGACTAACTTTTTTTTTTAATTTTTTTAATTAATTTATTCTTGTTACATCTCAATGGTTATCCCATCCCTTGTATCCTCCCATTCTTCCCTCCCTCCCAGTTCCCCCTTATTCCCCTCCCCTATGACTGTTCCTGAGGGGGATTACCTCCCCCTGTATATGCTCATAGGGTATCAAGTCTCTTCTCGGTGACCTGCTGTCCTTCCTCTAAGTGCCACCAGGTCTCCCCCTCCAGGGGACATGGTCAAATGTGAGGCACCAGAATAACTTTTAAAAACTTTATAGTTAATCACTTTACATCCCAGTTGTAGCTCCCTCCTTCCTCTCCGCCAGGTTCCTCCCCTCCCTTCCTCCATCTTCCCCCTAATCCTTCCACTGCCACTCAGAAAAAGGGAGCCCCCATCCCCACTAACCCACCTAAGTACATCCAGTCCCATGAGGACTGAGCACTTCCTCTTTCACAATGTCCTGGAAAGTCAACACCCCCTACCTCACAGAGGGCAGTGACTGAAAAAACTACAACAGAGACCATGTCAGAGGCAGACCTTGCTCCTCTTTCTAAGGGACTCACATGGAGACTAAACTACCCATTGGGTACATATGTGTGTGAAGCCTAGGTCCAATTCATGCATGGCCCTTGGTGGATGCTTCAGTCTCTGCATGCCTCTCTTGCCCCGGCTATTTGTCTCTGTTGATCTTGTGGAGCTCCTGTCCCCTACTGGTCCTTCTTTCCATAGAGGCACTTGGAATATCTTTATCTTTCCAAATATGTGCATCTTAC
Source organism: Acomys percivali (assembly GCA_907169655.1). Classification (NCBI taxonomy): domain Eukaryota; kingdom Metazoa; phylum Chordata; class Mammalia; order Rodentia; family Muridae; genus Acomys; species Acomys percivali. The sequence goes on along the minus strand of OU015751.1, from coordinate 82,682,866 downwards.
TATTAGTGTCAACATAACAGTAAATTTGTCAATTCAGTGATGTTAGAAAGATAGATTCATTAGAATGGATGGTGTAACATGACTTTGGTATAAGCATCTCACAGTAAAATAAATGCCTGTGTAGGAAAAAGCACACAATTTATTCAAGGCTATGAAAATATGACATAAAGTTTGTTCCTCTATTTAGACATTGGTTGAAAAACACAATTTTGTCCATAAAACAGCATAGAAACAATGTAGGTCGTATCAATCTGTAAAGATATCATAATTAGCAATCCCCTGAAGCCAAACTCACTATTTAACTGAGTTAACAGTACTCTATGTCTATTGCCTTATTGCAATGTAGATCGTTTTCTTTGATATCAGAATGAAATGATGGATATTTTCTTGTGAATCTTTTAAGTTTTAAAGAGTGACCTCCAAGAACATGATATCAATATTTTCATTGCAATAGTGCCAGATTTAGAGTGTGCTTTTTCTTCTCCCTATAAATATATTTGCTGTACAATGAAGGCCTTAAATATAACATGTGTGACATAGTTCTAAGTTCTAAGAACTATGCTTTTGAGGACTGGTTATATGGCAGTTGTATGTATTGCATCACTTGAGCAATGGTTAGCTTAAGAAATTATTTGTGTTTGAAATTTATCATTACAGGGCTTTAAAAATGCCCCATCAGAATGCTTCAGCTACTAGTTCATTGTGAATTCAAAATATTTTTTTATTTATTTTTTATTTTTTTAATTTTATTAATTTATTATTGTTACATCTCAATGGTTATCCCATCCCTTGTATCCTCCCATTCTTCCCTCCCTCCCATTTTCCCCTTATTCCCCTCCCCTATGACTGTTCCTGAGAATATAACAGAGGACTCTTACTCAGGTCAGTATACCACAAAACTATGTGCACATCTATGCTTACTCAGATGTTAAGAAGGAAAAAATTCTGAAATTTCCTGGAAAATGGAAGCTGAGGAGACTATAAGATCAGGCAAAATTAGAGACACTGGATACATTAATTAACATTATTACTATGACAAAATGACTGACAAAAACAACTTAGGAAAGGAGGAGTCTCAGAGTTACAGTCCATCTCGTCAACAGACACTTGAATAAGCTTGTCACATTGCATCTGCAATTGGGAGGCTATTGCTTAGCATACTTTCTCCTTTAAGTAAAGTCCACAATCCCAGTCCACAGAACAGGGGTGCCCACATTTAGGGTTGGCTTTCCACTTCATTTATCCCAGTGTAGAAAATCTCTGGCCAACAAGTCCATACCTCACTTCCTATGTGATGTTTGGATCTGTCAAGATGACAATATTAGCCATCTCACTCAGAGTGTATCATCACCTTTTCTTCACATGTCAAAATTCTGAGTATATATGAGAGAAATGCAAAAGTAAAGTATGGAAAGGAAGAAGAGGAATTAAGAAAGAAAAGGAGGGGTACCACAGAGGAGATCAAGGAAGTTTGTGTAGGCTTTTATTGTTCTAAAAACTTACTTCATTTGGAATTCCTTAATGTATCTGCCTCCCATCCAACCTATTGACCCTAAGTAGGAGAGAAAGAAGGTTAAAAGGGACAGGAAAGATAGATCATTTTAGACTCAGTTCTTTGTGGACCTTCCATTCTTATTTCTCAGGATGACCATAATTAGGACAAACAGCAAACAGCAGCAAGCAAACTTGAAGTGTTCCCTGGAGTGTTTCTCTTCAGAAGCATCTCAAAGCCAAGAGATGTAAAGTGAAGAACCCAAGAGATGCAAAATGAAGCAAATGGGATTTTTCTTTGTTTTGGGGGCAATTTATACCCTGTGGTCCATATAAAATGTTTTTCCCGCTGGCAAAGACCATATGCCCACAAGAGGCAGTTTGCTTTCCAGCAGACAAATATCAAATGCCCTCTTAAGAGGCAGTTTCACATCACACACTTGAGGTCAAAACAAGGAACATGTTTCCATCCACGACATGTGTTTCAAACTTCAGGGAAACTATTAAATGAGGGATGATAAGGGAGTAGCAAGAAGAAGCCGTAAAAGCTAGATATGAAAAGTAATATGAGAAATTATACATGAACATTAAATGAATGATGAGCACAGAAAGACAAGACAGCATATTATTTTGAAATGTGTGTGTGTGTGTGTGTGTGTGTGTGTGTGTGTGTGTGTGTGTGTGGTGAAATATATTGCTGGCTATAACAACAACTGTAGAAAGAAGCTATACTGAGTTTATGCTCCTTTCTACCTGCTCAGTCCAGTGGCCTTATCTCGCTGGGCACCTAGTACACACGTTAGCACTGCCAAAAAATGGAGGGCCTCGGGCTTCCCCTGTGTTTCATTTTCTACTTTCTCACTATATGAAGTTTGCTCCTGCAACTTCCCGAACTCTTTCAAAGATTTTCTTCAGTTCACCAACCAAGAGAAAACCTCCTCAATTAAATGGTTTAAGACACCCAGAATATATGATTTTTTAAAAATTATTTAATTGGTGTGTGGAAGTTCTTTGACAAGTTACACAAATTCAATAACAGTAAAATTACATATGGTTCCCCTAGCAGGGATTACTGCAAGAAGGATAATAAGCAATGCAAAATGTTAGGGCCTCTGATTTAGCAAAAAACGTCTATTAACGTTCTGTTGTTTTCTGACTCTAGTTCTTACTGTTGTAAAATTGGCTTTATATTTACTTTACTTTTCCACACTCAACCTGTTGTTTGAACATGAGTTATGAAGGACTTTGAAATATTACATTCTGCAAGGTTATTTAATCTTAAAAATTAATACTTATTTGCCTTCCTCAATTCTTGCTGCCATTTTATGTGTATCCTCAACTTTATTAATAGGTAGGCTTGCTTGTAAATTCACTGAAACATTGTTTCGCAGTGACCACTCTAGGCTTTCAAATTCTTGATACTACTCTGGATGTTATCACATTAGGTTTCATAAAAATGTTTGCTAGAGAAATGTATTGTTTCATCGCACCACTGAATAGCTAGCAGCCTTCTAATTGCTATTTTTTTTAGGCATCTCCAATTCACATTTGTAAGAATATGAGTAAAAGTTTCTTTGCATGCATGTAATACAAATAAAAGATTTTTAAGAACTCTTTTACATCAACAAAGCATTATAACAAACTCAAAAGGCAGTGCGTCCTTATGCAAGAATTTCTCAAGGATTAGCTATTCATGGGGGAGAGGGAGGTTATTTCATAGCACCTCTGCAGCTTCATGTCATGTTCCTGTCTGTGTTGCTATTCCATATTAGATAACTTTCCAGATCTTCAATATTTTCATGTTCACATAAACATTCAAAGGTTCTTTGAGGATAAGCACAAATTGCTTCCTGGCTATCATATCTGCTTCCTTCATTAGTAAAATCATTGTTAGTTAAATTTCACATTATACAGTAAATTAACACTAAACCTTTCAGGACACTGTGCAGTTTTCTGAGGAAAATTCTTTGTAGTACAGTCAGTTTAAAATATAAAGTAGAGATCTAGAGATAAATATATGTATCAACTGAAAAAATACAACAATATTTGGAACATAATTTTTAAATGAAATTAGATCTTAGAAAACGTACGCTGTTAGTATATTAAGGAATACACAGAAAATAGCAGGCAAACAAGTTTCCAGCTTTTTATTTTGAAAACAAAGTCTGTTTTATATAAATATTTAGCTGGAATATTTAATAACAATGTATTATTGTATTGGATTTCAATTTGTGTTTAAATCTTGTATGCATACATTATCATATTTTCTAAAGCTCTGAATATACATGGGTGTTTGCATAAACATGTCTAAGTGTGTGTTTCCAAAGTTATATTAAGCTTTTTTTAAAAAGGGGTTGTGTTCATGTTTTCGCCCTCAAAGACATGTGGTTATTTTGGCCGTGTTGTCCTTGCTCAAAGCAGGTGACTGATTTAACAAACAATTAATAAATAGACAAGCATGAAATTTCATCTACACAAGATTTTGTTTTCATAATGTAATGGTTTAAATAAAACCAGCTGTCATTGTCCTGTGTAGAGTGGCACTATCAGGAGGTATAGCCTTGTAGGAGGAAGTGTGCTACTGGGAATGGATTTTGAGGATTCAGGACCTCAAGCCAGTCACCCTGTCTCTCTTTCTTCCTGCTGTCTGCTGATCAGGATTCAGAACTCTTGGATACTTACCATCACCAAGCCTGTGGACCACCATGCTTCCTGCAGTGATGATAATGGACTAAAACTTTGAGTAGTAAGCCATGCACAGTTAAAAATGTTCCTTTACACTGGTTGCTGTAGACCTGGTGTCTCTTCACAGCAACAGAAGTCCTAATCAAGATAAATAAGATCTTCTATAAATGCAATAAATAATTTTCTACTAGTAAAACAACTATTAATCTAAATAGGATAACATATGGATATAGTCTTTCCAACATTTAAATACTCATAGTTTTATTCTAAGTGATATGCCTATGTCAAAGAATGAATACACTAGCTTCCTTTAACAATCGACTTTTCAGTTGTCAAGGAAGAGAAAACACTATATAGATTTATGTGCCAACATTTTGGATGTGAAAGACATTAACTTGTAAAGACATAGAACACCTGAAGATAAAAGCACATGGTATGGGATATAAAGCACATGGCATGGAATACATATACACTTTGATCTCATCTGCTATCATAACATTTTGTTTTGCTATATTCTTAATAGAATAGATTATTATTAGTTTATTTTGATCTGTTGGAATGAAATAATGGGTATTATTTAGCAGGCTATTTTTTTTTCTGAATAGCAAGACATCTTTGTACATATCGATAGTGTTAACTTACTCTCTATATTTTCTTTGTTATTGTTAGAAGACTAAATTCCTATACCTAAAGAAAATATAACATTTTTCACTATCAATGATATAATTTCTTCATTATTTGTATCTATATATGTGTGCCTATTTAATTATAAATGTGTAAACAACTGCACATTTCTGACCATTGCTTTTCAGTCTTCTATGCAAAAGTACTCTAAAGAATACTGGATGAATGAATTCAATATTTCTAATTGAACTTGGAAATACTATTATGAAGTATTACATAGTACCTGCAAAAATATTTTAAACAACCCTGACTTTCAATGAAATGGTGGATTCCTAAGTAGAAATTAAAATTTCTTTATAATGAATAAGAATCTTAATTGTAAAACTCAATCTGTTCTCTCTATTAAATATTCCATAAGAAAAACAAAACTATTCTTAGCTGTTTCATTTTTAAAAGATAATAACTTAATATTCTATTTAAATAAATAAACATTTGAAAGAAAATGCTTAATAGATGTTTGTTTCCATTTACATATATATTATTCCCAGATGCCTGGCTTCCTAAAAACTAGCAACATATATCAATAACACATAATGTTATAGTCCATATGCAGGGAAATCTCACTATAGCCAAAGGAGATATTCCATTTAGAGATTAGAGGATTGCATTTAGAAACACAGCAATTTAGTGTAATATATTCCATGAATATGTAATTTTCACCAGGTCAGCCTCTTCTTTTTTATTCTCTCCATAGTGCTCAAATGAGCTCTTTGCTTTCTGTTTTGCATCAAAGACAAATTACTTCCTTTCTAAACTCAGAAACAGAAGAAATATAATGAAACTCAGTGTCGTTTAGCCAGGCACCAGATAATAGCGATAGGTCACTCCAACTTAAAAGTTTTTCAGAGCAGATAAATCACAGCCATCTTGTCCCTTTCCTGTTTCAAATTACAAGAAAATAATAACCAGATAACTTTTATGAACATCTAGAGACTTAATGCTCAAACGTATGTGGGAGAAACTAAACTATCAAATTATGGTAGTAACTGACTTTCATAATTAGCATGTTAAAAGAGTACTGTAGGTCATTTCAATTTCGAATTTAGGACATTCTGAAGAATTCTACCCTCCTTTATAGGATATCCAGAGCCCATTATACTCCATATTTACTGATAATATGTTTGGGAGTTACAAATAATTTCTGTAACTTGTTTTTTGTGTTTTTGGTTTGTTTATGTTGTTGTTGGTTGTTTGTTTGCTTTGTTTTTAGCTTTCCATGGTCTTTTAATTGCCACTACTAATAGTGATTGCATTAACTTATTCATAACATTTTAAACCTCTATTTTGTAAGGTTATATGCATGTTATATCTAAATCATTAGAGGCTTTGTTTTCTTAGACATTTATATATGATAGTGCCAAAAGTGCCAAATTTAAGAATACATTGCATATTTAAATGCTCATGTCAGACAGCTTCCTTGTATATTATAGTACTTTTAAACACTGCCTGGTATCTTAAAACATGGGCTAGGAAATGTCATTATTTTTAAACAATATTCTCTGTAAAATTACTATTCCTTAATAAATAACATTCATTAGACTAGCTGCTGCTTTGCTTGGCTCTTAAAGGTGTGTGCATAATATTTTAGAAAAATCTGGCTTACATTTTGGTAATAAAGAATTATTTTTTCAATACTCAAGTAAGTGTTTCCTAATTTGGTTTTGAATAAACAATCTACTTCTGTTTTGGTTTTCTGTTTCATCCATTGTGCAACATTCAAGTAATGAATATGTATGTGTGTTTGTGTGTATTTCACTTCTGTAATTTGTGATTTTTCACTATTTTATGTGAGTGTGTGCTTACAGTGTGTTTATTCAAACCCCCAACATTTTTTTGTGACATAGCTTTTGTTATATACATTTTCATATTTAAGAAAAGTCATCACTGAACATTAAGTCAACTACTTGGAGGAAAACATACATTAAATCACATCGTCAAATTAGCATGAACTTTAACCTATAATATGCCATTTACAAAACATGGGGAGCATCTTACGTTACTTTTATTTTTTTATTATTATTTTTACTTTTTGTGCATGGCAATATTAACAAGGATGTCATCAGTTTTTTTTCTATTCACACTTTACACATAAAGAATATAGACTAAATTTAAATATTTATTAAAAGTTATATAAATAGTTTATAGTAAAGTGTGACTTCATAGCCAGAGAAGTAGATTATAGAGTCTACAAATTTTCCACATTATAGTTAAGATCTTCCTCACAACCTTTAGTCAAAATAGAGTGAATAAAATACCTGACAACTCTTAGAATGTTTAAAAAGTAATAAACACAGAAACACAGATCAAGGATGGCCATACATATACCACAATTTCACAAAGATTCAAAAGATTAGGGGACAATATCTTCATTTACAGTATTTTTGAAATAAGTTATACTTCTGAAAAGAGAAGAGATTAAAAGAGATGCTTCTAAAATACAAACTAATTTATAATCTGAGATTTTAAATATTTAAATCAAGAAGGCTGAAGAAGAATTTACAAACATTGTATTCAAAAAGCAAGAACAGGATTTGCCCTGCAATTACCTAGCCATCTCAAAGTGTATTTATGCTGCATAGAACCTGCTCAGGCACAAAGATGAGCTACATGATTCCACAAAAACAGAAACTGTGGTGAGTCAGACCAAACAGTGAGCTGGTAGTAACTCAGAGAGTACAGCCAGACTGCACAGCTTGTGTCACTTGGATGGATCTCCCTACAGACAGAGCACAGAAAAAGAACTCTCTACTTTGAATTTTTTATTATGCTCTGTATACACAGATTCTTTTTTGGAATGCCTACACGTTTTTTTTTTTTAAACAACTGTGTTGTTTTACACTACCTTGTTCATTTCTCTGTCAGTTGACACTAAATCTGTGGAAAACATCAGCCATTTTTATAAAATCTTGTGGTAAATAATTTTCTGATGTACAGTGATTCTTGTGTGGATGAGCAGTAGCACCCAAAGCTGTCCCACGGCTAATTCCCAGGGTTCCTCAATACACTATTTCACAGGTCAAAAGAAGACAGTTGGTGGATACGTGTTAATTATGAATTCTGAGAGGTCTAGTTAATCCTAGATTATCTGGATTGCCCAGACTGATTCCAAGGACTATGAAACTGAACTTCTCCTGAGAGTCTTTTGTATCTGCAATTGAAAGGAAAATGAACAATAGTGCTGACTCTGTGAAGCTGGAAAAAGATTAGGACTCATGGATTGTAAGTGGGCACTGGAATTTCAAGATATCCAAGGAGCACAGTTCTCACTGAAATCACGAGAAACGTAATCCAGATAAATGCTTTGACTTCTCAGACTGAGAGTCTCCTAAGACTTCTGACCTACAGAATAAAAAAAAAAATTACATTTTAATTTATATAGCCCACTAAAATTATAGTAACTTGGTAGCAGAGAAATGAAAACTCAGTACTCTTGTAATGATGATAAATTTGTCCGTAAAAATATTTAAATTCAGCAAATTTATTTTTTCCTATGATCTATAAATGATACCACTATTTCAACCATCTTTGAAACTAAAGGAATACAAAGTCTGTTTAGCTTTCCTTGTTTAGAGTAGGAGTCAGCTTGAGAGTAAGCATTAATAAGTGACTTATCAGTATAAGTCTATACATTATAGGTTCTATACATTTACCCGGTTTTAGTCAATTGATCTACTTACTATCCTTCCTGACTATCTATAAGTTAATGATGTTTTTTTTTTCCTTTTTGAGACAATATATTCATATGATAACCTAATCAAATTATGCATATGATCCTTTGTACTTCAAACACTCCACTTGTTATCAGAATCAGTGAAAGGGGCAAGTAGGGCACACAGGAAGCCTAAAGAGTGTATTTCAGCCCAAATAAATAGAATTTCCATGGAAATAGAAATCCATTGGTCAGGGTGAAAATTCTGAAACTGTGTACTCTGCTAGGCAGATTGAGAAATAATACAAGTGGATGGGTTTTTTAATATAATGGATTTTACTACTGCATTAATATCCAAGTATTAGGCTGACTGTCAATGAACCAGTCGTCATTTTATTCTTCCTCATAGGAATGATGACACACAAAAGCAACCCTGACCTTAAGCACTACCATGGTAGCGCATGGATAAGGAATAGTCATAGTTGTTGAAATTTAGTTAACAGTAAAAGATAATGACACTCCAGAAACTGAGAGATACCCACTGTCACCCAAACCATGTCTGCCATACCTGGGAGCAGTTGGTGGGACTGTTATTTACTTTTACTAATAACAATCAAATCCTGTTTATGAAGCAGCATTCCACTTAGAAAAAGTTTCCGTCCATCCTCGGGTTTGAATACATTCAGGGTCTTCCTCACAATTCTGGTCCACAGTTTGCACCATTGTGTCATGATCATCATGACAGCCCTGCATCTCTATACTAAATGTTAATACAGACTAGGCAAGTTGACTAGTTCTTTTTTTTCTTTTTTGCCTGCTCCTTAACATATTATTTTCATAGTTATAATTTGATTATACTATAGTTTCCTTTCTTTTTCTCCTTCCAAATCCTCCAGTACACATCTCCCTATTCTCCTTCAAAGTAATGGCTTCTTCTTCCTCTTCTTCTTAACTAATTGCTATTGGATACATAAATGTATATACAATGATAATCTTAAGTATAACCTCTTTGATCGGTATAATGTTACTTGTAAGTATGTATGTCCTCAGGGCTGATGCTTTGGTTCCGGACACCAATCGTGCTCTGCCTTGGGAAGACACTCTCTCCTTCTCTAAGCTTTATTGCCTGGTGATGGGAATCTAACGAAATACTAGGTAGTAAAGGAGAGTTTGACTACTGAAGGAGAGTTTACGTTCCCTAGTTCACCTACCCAGCATCATACTTTTTAACAATCAGTAAATGTCTGCCTTTGTATCCACAAGGAAGTGGAGTTTTCACCCCTTATCAAACAGACCTCTTTGCAAAGTTAGAACCCACTAAAAAAAAAAAAGGAAACAAACAAACAACAATAACAAAATCATAGCTCATTAAAACGCCAATTTGTGAAGCCCAGTTCCAGTGAATGCATCTACAAAGCAGTGCCACATCTAAGGCCAGAGGAAGCGGTGGCAGAAATATTGTAAGAACAAGATAACCAGGGAGTTTGTTGTGAGATTGAGTCTGCTAGTAATATCAGAGGCTATATCCGTAAAGTTAATCAACATATTTGCACATATGTGAGCTAAGCAAGGATAGCACCAATGTACATGTCAAACCAGATGGGAAAAAGCCATGATGTTTGATCATTTTGATCTCCTTGATATGTCTTTATCTTATTTTTATTCACCTGTGGAAAGTGGAAGTTTATTGACAAATGTTATAGACGTCTCAGGTGGAGAAAGCACGGCCCTCTCACTTCCCCCATCCTCAACCTCACACCCTCATCCCCTGGACCCTGGCCCCAGAACTGAGAAGACCATTAGCAATAAGGAAGTGTGGAGCTTTATTTGGGGTTAAAATATCCAGTGATTGCCTCTGCCATCCATTTCTCTGTTACTAAAGCTTTTCATTGCCCCTTCTGGTATAGGCATTGAGTCTCAGTCTCTATAAGTCTTCACTGGGTGTGTAAGAGTGGGCTCTTGGACCTCCTCTGCTTTTTGTGGTGTACAGTACAAAAGCAGGCCTTATGTGAGGGAATATGGCCTCTGCTTCAAAGAAATGGAAATTTACTCCTGGGGACAATAAACCACAAAGTAAGGGAGGTAAGAGCCATCTTCTTATTAGAGACAGTGTCTCACAGTGTTACGCTGCTTCCTCTGGAACTCATTATGTAGACGAGGTTAGTCCTGAACCTACAGAGATCATCTTCCTCTGCTTCTGAGTGCTAGGATTGAAGGCATGTAAAACAATGCCCAGAACCCACTTTTATATCTCTTTAAATTAATTAATTTATCCCCTCTCCCTTCTCCTTCCTCCCCCTCCCTTTACCTCACCTCCCTGCCATTCTCCCACACTCTCTTATGTGAACAGGCTCAGAAAAAGGGAGGCCTCCCATGGATATCAGCCACTCTTGGCATTTCAAACTGTAGGAGGACTAAGTGCATCTTTTCCTATTGTGACCAGACAACGCAGCCCACTTAGGGGAAAGGGATCCCAAGTCAGGCAATAGAGTCCAAGACAGCCTCTGCTCCTGCTGTTAGGAGTCACACATGTCTAACTGTTACATGTGTGCAGAGGGCCTAGGAAGGTGAGCAGTTCTCCCCCCCTCACCCCCGTCTTATATTCTTCTGTCATAGGTCATCTCATGCACACATTTTAATTTTAAATTATATCATAATTTATATAAATAAATTATTAAATGGAGGTCAAGTAACTATTTGGAAGCGCCTGGAACAATGTTGGAGTTAACTTTGATTTTCTATTGTGTTTTTTTTTGCCTGATCAAAAAACATCGATTAAAACAGCAAGAACATCACCATTATTGTTTTGCATTACATTACTCATTCTAAGGATATTTATAGACATTGAAAGAAAAAATTAAAAACATACATTCAGGAAAATATCCTGGAACACTGCTCAAAGTTCATAAATGATAAAATGCTTAAAGGTTGTGTATAGTTTAATAGCAGCTAAATTATATTCAGTCATAAAATTCATCTCTGGGTAGTGTCTATTCAGAGTTACCCACTAGGAAGTAGCAGCATAGTGTACAGTCATATGCCAATAACTTGAAATATTGTTTCTGACCCTGGATGACCTCTACTTATTGTTCTATTTTTCTTTCATTGAAAATAGATTTTTCTTCATACAATGTGTTGTGATTACAATTTCTCCTCTAAGATCACACTCACCTTCCATTCTGTCTGAATCAACACACTTTCTGTCTCTAGTTAGAAACCAATTAAGCTTCTTAAGAGCAAAATTATAAAATAAAATAAGATAAAACAAAGAGAGGACTAAATAAACAAACAGAAGAAAAAGAGCAGGATTTCAGGAGCATCCTGTTCAAAAGTCACAGTACCATCTCTTCTAAGAGCCAGAGAGGGAAACAGACACCAGAGAGTAGAATACCAACCAAATAGAAAATATTTGGCTGACATTTTTATATACAAGATTTTCTGTGTGCTCTTCATAAGCAAGGCTTTCTGAATCTGTGATTTTAAGTAATCAGTGAATTTTAACAGTTTAGGGCTTATTATTAATATAAAACTATCAGGGGTCATTATACACCAGAAATAGAAAATAAAGTAGTTTTAATTTAAAATAAATATCACATATCATATGGACAGATTGAAAGTAGATAAATAGATTCAAATATTTCATTTTCTACTTTAAAATGGCACCAAAATGAATGCAATGTGAACAGAGCACATTAATCTGCCTTAGAATCAAGTGATTTCTATGTTATTTACCATCAATAAATATGCACAAACACGCACTCATGAGTGTATGAGAACATACACATGCAGACACACCTAGAAATAATGAAAATTCAAAAACCTATCCAGATAAAATTGCTTTTATATTGATATCACCTCTCGGGATGTTTTAAGGATTAGAATTCTTGCTTTGATCACCCTGACATTATTGTTCATTGAAATGAACATGAGATATTGTTCATCAAACACGTAAAATTTTTGAAAAGATTGGAATGTAAAACCCATCCCTGGGGCTTGTCTTAATTTTCAAGCAATTTCACTGCTAGGGTTTAAATTTAAGTACTCACAGAGCTTAAATAGGAATTGTTTTCAGACTTCTCATACAATGAATAGAAATAAATGTTTCTGCACTGACATCAGGGTAGCTGGGAAATTCAGTTTTCTGAAAGCATCTTAACTTTTGTACATGCATGATTTTTCTGATGACAATTTTTATGCCTACTTTATGTTAATTGAATTAACTACAGGTATATGTTTCATTCTTTATAGCAGATTTTAAAAACAATATTAACAAGAATGTGACTAATCTTTCTGGAAACATAAAAATAAGTCTATATTGCACTTGGTTTTGCTCCTTTGATCTAAGGGGCTGATGTAACATCTTTTGGATCTCTATGTATGTATCATAATATAATACAAGTGCTGATAGGTACCTATACATTCTCATAGCAGAGCCAGATATATCATTGCGTCACATCTCTGAAACGAACTCATGAAAGTCAGTCATTAAAGCAACTACTATTTGTTAACACATGCTAGATACATTATTGTCATGCATTACATAATTTGAATAAACACTCAAATGGGAAGAGAAATAATATATAGAAAATAATGCCATTTTTCTAAACATTTGATTTGGGAGTTAAACTGTTTGAAATGAACTAATAAAACTCTCACTTGATCTCTGGTGCCCCCTATTTGTCCATGTCCCCTTGAGGAGACCTGGTGACACTCAGAGGAAGGATAGCAGGCTACCAAGATACCCTATGAGCATATAAAGGGAGGGGAGGTCTCCCTCAGTCACAGACATAGAGGAGGGGAATAGGGTGAAGGTGGAAGGGAGGGGGAATGGGAGGATTGAAGGGATGGGACAACAATTGAGATGTAAGTTCAATAAATTAATTAAATAAAGAATGGAAAAAATACAACCAATGGAAGTTTTACATTAAGAAATAAACTCACAATGGGTGAAAATAAGAAAGCCAAGACAGTGAGTTAGGTATTGTTTGGTGAAGCCAGGGATTGGTTGGCCATAGGACACTGATTTGCACAGCACTGAGAAGAATTGATATATTTGCTTGCAAATACACAGTGGAGTCATGAGGAGAATGTTAAGATTTTGATTTAATTTTTACTTCAAAGAAATCCATGTTAAGAGATGAGGGTGTCTGGTAAGAAAGGCTCTTAGGAGCCAGCTCCCATCTCCAGAGGAGGGAGAATACCATTGTGAGAAATAGTGCTTCTGTTTAGAAAAACTAATTGAAAATGATAATCTTGGTTTGAGACGATCTATGAAAATTTCTGACAAACAAATAAAGGCTTCATCAAGTGTACTGAGAAATAGCTTTTTCTTAGAATTGCTTTGATTCAGATTTTCCTTGTCCTGAATAATCAATCAGATTGAAGAATATCTCCCAGATAAGAGCTTTTTGTGTGTTCTCAAGCCAGGTATGGGAGAGTGGAGTGTTGCCCACATCCTAGGCATCTCTCAGAGAGCAAGGGCCACTCCCTCTTGAAATCAGGCTTAGGCTTACTCTACTTCATAGAGACAAAAGCCGCATTATGGTAAGTTAAGCTTCTGTCCTCCCACTCCCAACCAGGGCACTGACTTATCAGTAATCATGTGACTGGCTGCAGTCTGCTGATCTGATACACTTGGAATGTCCCCGCTTCCCCTCAGTTTATACACTCTCCCTTGAACATTCCCCTCTATATGCCTTGTGCTATATAAACTAGTCCCACCATTTCAACAAATGACCTGTACTTCACAACAGTCTCCTCAAATCCTTCATACTCACGGCACCTACTGCCTCTGGAGACCGTGACCCCCAGCACCTCGCCATCCTGACACCTCTGGTGCACAAAAGCTGGTCAAAGTCTGAGGTCCCACGGTTTTTATTCTACCAGAAGTTTTTACATTTTATTTTAAATCCTCACAGAAAGATATTTAAACTTAAGTAAACTTTTTCAGATTTTGATTGTTTATAATGCTCACAAAGTCTTTTACTCTTCAGAAATCATTCAAAACCACAGAGTGGCCATGACTTTCTTCTATCTTTCAGTATAGACCCAAAGTTGGACAGTTGTATGAATAGTGTAGTCAGGGGGTCAGACAGAGTTCCGACTTTTCTTTCTTTTTTTTTTAACACCCACACATTTTTTTAAGTTGAGTAGAATTATTAGATTATGTACAGTTGATATCTGTCACCGCACTGTTGAAAATATATGTTTAGATATCAATTAAATAAATGTTTCAAACACTTATTAAAATTAAGCAAAATGGAAGCCAACAACTTTTACAATATAATTGTATTTTATAAAATGAGAGACTAAGAATTATGTAGTATTGTATTGACTATATTGTCATTTGAAAAACTTAGCATTATTCCTCTCTATTGTCTTACATATTAAATGTAGTTGGTTGAGTATCTTCATCAAGGTTATTGGGATGATATGAATTAAAATCAGATAATAATTAATACATAAAAATGACAAATTAAGCATCAGTGAAAGTGTTTTGTATGTTTTTATAATATATATACACTTATGTTTAAAAGGTTTAAAAATCATTCTCTAACTAAAAATATCTTTTCATTAGAGTACAGAATAGAGAAAATTTAATTGTTACATTATTTTATGGAATAATTATTTTTAGTAGCTCTTTAAAACCTTATATCTTGTCAGTTTACAAATCTGACACAAACCCCCTTAGAGTGGGCAATAGGAGAAAACCAAATACTATTTTTCTGTTAATGGAATAAAGCAGTAAAATTACTCCTGATGGCATAAGGCTGCATCTATATATCAGTGGATCACTTAACCCTCAAAAGATAATAGTCTTCTGACAGATGTAGATGTTAAGTACCAAGAGACTCACAACTGCATAATATGTGTATAGTTGCACACTTTGAAGCACAGATGTCTTTATCAAATACCTCCTCCCAAGATCAAGGTTTTATGTGTAAAGCGAGGTAAGTTTTTTTAAGAGCAAGAGGTGGTATAGGACACAAGGAAACAGCTTTCTTTAGATACAACAGTGTTGATACACAGCACTCACATGACCTACATGAGTTTAAATCAGAACAAATCACACCATGGAGAACTGGAACTGTACAAATTCCAATCCTGGTCAAGAAACCACTTTTTACTGATCCTTGTTAGTAAAAGCAAAGTCAGTATTATGCTATAGAGTGGCACTATTTATATCAACTAAATTCCATAGCAGACCCTGTGCTCAGGAGTGTTTAGTCAATAAAATATAGAATGTTTTTGTGTATGTGCTTATTGTTTTTATTTTCATTTTATTTCTCATCTACTGCTTTGTTTGTTTTCTCTCCTTTTTCCTGAGAAAGAACATGGAGTTGAATGGGTGGAAAAATAGTATGTATAGGATGAGTTGGAGGAAAGGAAAGAATATGATCAAAATATATTGCATTAAAAAATCCAGTACATATAGTCTCTTGTTTTTACATACTTCAAAACATAGTTAAATTCAATAAATATTGAATACTACCAGAATCCATTTTTGGTAGCTACTCTCAACTTTCTTACTGACAAAAAGATTCCTTTTGTTATTTCACTTGACAGCACAATGTACCATTTTATGATATCATAAGGTAATACATTTTGTACCAAGAAAAATCCATGGCATTTGGTTATCCTGGGTAGAATAATGATTGTTTTAATATCTGCTAAGATTAATTTTTCAGTTTCATTTTATTGGAAACTTTTAACGTACCATATTTGTATTCTTCTTTAAATGAGCAAAGGGAATACTTGAACCACAAAAGACTTATAGTAACTTGGATGCCTGTGGGAAATTAAATATATTTAATAAAATGTCATAGCATATTAATTTACATTTTGTGTGGTATGATCTGTAATACAAATATTCGTTTCAGAATATTAGGAAAGGATGTCCTGAGAAACTCTGAAGGGTCATACACAGGTAATGCAATGTGAATGCAACAGCCTCACTAACAATTCTGAGACTTCCCAAAGGTTTTGGCACAGACAGCAGAGTTTCCCATAAAAATGAGAACATACAGAATGTAGAAAAATCAGATCTATAAATTAGAAGTCTATGACATCAGAGGCACATGATATTCTATGCCTGACTACATCATTTCAGTAATCACAGATCTATAATTATTGAATCTTCTGACAATAAAGCTATCTTCATTGTAAACAGAAACATTCTACTTCTCTGTAACAACACTACTATAAATCTTAAAATATTAAAATGAAAAACTAAGATGTTATGCATAGTTTTCCAAATCTTTTGGTAGGCAATATTTATTTAGTAATAATAAAACTATAATATTAATGAAAACCCAGAATGTAACATTATATGTAGTTTAAACTGAAAACAAGGAATTTAGATTAAATGTCTTGATATTGTTAATATTTATTGGAACACATACATTTAATCCAGTAACATTCCTTATTGTTTTCTCCTGCGTGAGCTTCAACAAGTACATTAGTTTTATCAGAACTATTAATTTCCCTTAGTTAGTACATTACAAGGAAAATTAGGCAAGTTCATTTATGCAATTCTTATTTTACTTTATTGTTTGATTTTTTTCCCTAGAATTTCTCTTTTTATGCTTCGTAAAATTTTTTACTTTTGGTGTATTTATCAGTTTAAAATATTGAGAAATATATTTATATCACATATTGTAAGTCTTTCAAAAGCTGAGTATTGCATTTAACCTATTATACTATGAAATACTCTTACATTTGAAATCTCTTTAAAATAAATTGGATGTTTGAAATGGCTTATTTCCCTCTCTCTCTCTCTCTCTCTCTCTCTCTCTCTCTCTCTCTCTCTCTCT
>OU015751.1:82644905-82661823 GCA_907169655.1 Acomys percivali | reverse complement strand
GTGTGTGTGTGTGTGTGGTGTGTGTGTGTGTGTGTGTGTGTGTGTGTGTGTGTGTTGTTCTTTTCTCTCCTTCTTTCCTTTTCTTTTTTAGATACTTGTTTCCATTACTGGAAGCCTCACTAGGACTCATCAGCCCTAGGCTCACCTTGCCACCATCACTGGAAGCTATTGCCAGTCAACAATCGGTCCCAGCCTGGAAGGTTGCCCTCAGAGAAAGTCTACAGGGTCCCCAGCCATCCAGCCACTAATTCAAATCCCATGTCAGGTTTCCCAGTTAATGTGGAACCTGGACTTTGATACAGTTGGACAAAAGGGATTCAAAGCTTATCCCTTCTTAGATAATTGCTTCAATAACTTACTCTATTTTGCCGAATTAGTTGTTGTAGGGGAATTATAATCCACCAGCATGGCATCTCTGGCAAAGGATCATATCCAAAGCCCTAGGTCTCTGTGAACCAGCTGGAATAAAGACCTACTCTTACTACACACCTTTAGTCCCTCACTTGAATACACACCCTTAATTCCTCTGTCTAGAATCTAGATTTGACAGCGCACAATCAATCCCTCTGGCAGGAATTTAGTTTACACCTTTGATTTGCAAACGATGATGTATCATTGAGAGGTGGACAAAGTGATGAATGGAAGAAAGATTTGACAGAATGAGGCAGAGGTAGAATATACTCAACTCTCATGAGAACAGACACAGAAGACTAGCTACTCATGAGCAGTGCAGAAAGAGAGCGGAGAATTCCTGGAGACAGCACAGTAGATTCTGGAGTACTATGCAGTTCATTGCCGTTCAGTTCAGCTCTGTTGAGTTCAGTTGAGTTCATGTAGTTCAGTTCCTGGAGTTCAGAGGCAGCTCTTCTTTTTCTTTCTATTTTTCACTGATTTTTATTATACGTTATTCATATTACCTTTCCGTTGTAATCCCCTCATTCTTATCTTCCTGTTCCTATCATCCCTCCCCAATTCTGACCTATTCCCTAACCATTTACCTCTAATAGTTTGGGTCCTCCTCCCCTACTATCTGACCACAGCCTACCAGGTCTAATCTGGTTAGCCTGCATCCCCTTCCTCTGAGTTTCCACAAGGCCTCTCAACCAAGGTGCAGTGATCAAATCATGGGGGCCAGAGTTTGTGTCAGAGTCAATTCCATTCTCTCCCCTGCCCTTCTCCATGTGGAGAAGAAGCTGTTTCCTTATGGAGCTCCTGAAAATTGTCTCCATCCCCCATCTTTCCATCCCCTAAATCTTCCACACAACTCACATCTCTTTTTTTTTAAAGATTTTTTTTATTTAATTCATTTATTCAGATTACAACTCAATTGTTATACCATCCCTTGTACCCTGCATTTCTCCCTCTCTCCTGCTTTCACCCTATTCCCCTGCCTGGGGACCCTGACCAAGGGGGACCTCCTCTCCCACTATATGGTCATAAGCTATCAAGTCCAGAAAGAATCAGCAGGCTACCAACTCACAGCTCTTAACTGATATGGCTTTGATTCTATGTATCTGTCCAGATCCTCTACTGGGTGGAGTCTCTCAGAGGACATCTGTTTTGGGCTAATATCTACTTATAAGTTAGTATACACCATGCATGTCTTTTTGGGTCTGGGTTACCTCGCTCAGGATGATCATTTCTAGCTCCATCCATTTGCCTAAAAATTTCAAAATTTCCTTGTTTTTGTTAGCCAAATAGTATTTCAATGTATAAATGTACCACACTTTCTTCATCCATTCTTTGCTTGAGGGATATCTAGGTGGTTTCCAGTTTCTGGCTATTTCAAATAAGGTGGCTATGAACATACCTGAGCAAATGTCCTTTTTGTATGGTAGAGCATGTTTTGTGGATAGGCCCAGGAGTAGTATAGCATGATTTTTGGGTAGCACTGTTCTCAATTTTATGACAAAGAGCCATATTGATTTTGAAAGTGGTTGCACAAGTTTTCATGACCACCCGCAATGGAAGAGTATTCCCTGTTGGCTTTGAATTTTTTCAAACCTACTTTACTTGGGAGTTGTTTTATTTTTATATTCCCCTTCCAACCCATGCACCCTAGATAGGAGAGAAAGGAGGTAAGTAAGGAGAAGTACACCTTTTTAGATTCAGTTTCTTGGAGCGATTCCACTGATGTAGTCATCAGGATTCCAGCGGACTTTTAAATTGCAAACCAGTAATTCAGCAACAGTGACTGAAACCACAGCAGCCAGAACCCCTATGGTTACTTCCAGCAGGTAAAGGAACTTAGTTACATACAGAACATGTAGGACTCTTTTTAATGATTTCTTTGCTTAGTGCCAAGTAATAGATAATTTCTTTTCTTTAAACCTTTACGGCTAACATGGTGCTTTTCATGACGTTCTGAGGCTTCTAACAAATTTCATATTAATAATTTTCCTTTAAACTTTTACTGCTAACATAATACTTTTCATGACATTCTGGAGCCTCTAATACATTTCCTCTTCATAATTCATTAGTTCCCTCATTTCCTTGTGATAATAGACCTGGTCAATGTATATGAGGCTGAATATAAGTAATATGCAAGGGATAGTATCTACTTCTGATGCCTGTTGCAATTTCATAATAACAAAGTCAATTTTGAGTTATGAAGAGTAAATTCAGCAGTTTCTATGTACATAGCAATTCTTTCTTCATATTGAGAGTCAGTAATTTTATTAAGATATTCATATAATCTAATAGACCCCTCAAGAGTATGTACAATTCTGATTTTTAATCTGAGGTTTACAGGCTTTTGATTACCTTTGTTATTATATCCAACTTGTAACTTGCCATTCCCATCTTGTTTGAATCAGTACAGAATGTCAATGCCTCTGGAATTAGTGTTCTGTTTGCATTATGTGGAAGAATCTAATTAGCTCTTTTTATAATCTGTATACCTTGCCTTTGGAATTTTTTTTTATTAATTTCTCCCAAGTAGTTACTATAAGCTCTTTGCCAGTCTTCATTGATTACCCACAATGACAGAATCTCAGCATTAGTAAGATGCACTACAATTTTAACTGGGTCAATTCCTGAGAGTTGACACAGTATTATTCTACCTTTTATAATAATTCAGAAAAATTTTGAAGTATGTCTTCAATTTTTTACTTAATTTATATGCTAAGAAAATCCATTCTATATTATCATTCCTTTGCATAATGAGCCAAGTAGTAGAATGAGTTGAAGGCTAAATACCAAAATACAATTAAGCTTAGGAACAATTCTATCCTTATATGCATCTTGTGGTCTTTGTTCTACCAGAATTAACTTTTTTACAGACATGAGACACCTTGACCCATTCAAATATGAATCTCCTAGTAATATTTGAAACAAAATACTTAACACACAAGTAGATAATACAATTGTAGACCACAGCCAGTTAATATTTCCCATTAATTTTTGAAAATCATTAAGAGTTTGTAACTGGTCTCTATGTATCTATACCTTTTGTGGTCAGATTATTGGTTGAGTTATTTTATTGGCCAAATAGGTACTTGAATCTCCTCTTTGTATTTTTTTCTGGAGCAATCTGTAACACCCAGTATTTTAGATTTCTTTGTGTTTCCTTAAACATTTTCTCTAAAGTAACTGCATCATAATCAGCCAACCAAATATCATTTACATGTAATGGTAAATGATAGAATGAGGAAATTGCCTATGAGTTTTTGCTAATGGTTGTCACACAAATTATTGACATAAAGTTGGATTATTCAGCATTCCCAGTGGAAGTACATTCCTATTGTATCTCTTTATTGGATCACTACTGTTCAGAGTAGGTACTGAGAAAGCAAACCTTTTCTTATCCTGCTCTCACAAGGGTATTGTGAAAAAAATCTTTTAAGTCAGTTACTATTATAGGCCTCTGTAACAAAGAAGGTGAAGGAATTCCAGGCTGTAAAGGACCCATTGGTTGGATTACTCTATTTAATGTTCTTAATCTGTTACCATCCTCCATTTTTCTGATTTCGTTTTTTTTACAACAAACCCAAGGAAAGTCCATGGACTGGTAGACTCCTCTATATGGTGAGCCTACAGCTGCTCTTGTACCATTTGTTACGTGGCTGCAATTTTCTCTTGTAACATGCCATTACTCTTGCTACACAGGTCTGTTTGATATCGATTTTAGGGGAAGGCTGTTTGTATAACAACAGTGACCCCCTTTATATATTTGGAAATTCAATATTTCTGAGTTCTGTGTTTGGAAAATGAGCACAGCTTATGACTATTCCTGATTACACATATCAATACCTTTCCTAGAAGCAGCTACCATATCACTCCTAATTTCATCATTGTCAGTCTCTGTGATTGCAGGAATATTAATGAGTACCCCATTGTTATAACAGATCCCTTCCCCATAAATTTATGTGTAATCAGTTCCATACTGTCTGAACTTCCCTGATTGCACTTCTAGTCCCACACACTTAATCCAATTTATATTTTGTCTTGTTTGAGATAATATTCCAATTCCTACAAACTTTATAAACCTTCTGAAGTGGCCAAACTGGATTCCAAGGTTTTTTGATAAAGGATCATGACATGTGCTTCTATATCCACCAAGCCTTCTCTTTCAACACCATTCATTTGGATGATTAATTTGGGTCTCTGAACATTAACCACTGTTTACTAGAACACAAGTCTTCCAGGACTCCCAAATGCACCTGTTCTTTCTACTGGATGGGCTTTTCTCTTGATGTAAGGAGACAGTAACAGCTGAGTAATTCAATCACCTGCATTAACTTGCATCTCACTTTTTTTTTACATATGCTATGATTTTAATTTCTTCCTTACAATCTTCATCTATTATACCTAGACGCACAATAAAGCCTTGAGAAGTTAATCCACTTCTTCCTAAGATTATCCCTACTGCCCCCGAAGGAAAAGGAACATAAACACCAGTGGTTATATTTTAATTTTCAACCTTTGTAGATAATGTAAGAGATTCATCTGAGGCCAGATCCAGAGCTGAGTTGCCTTCAGCAGCATGAATCAAATCAATACCTAGACTTCATCTTCTGCACACTTGTTAACTTATCACTGACCAAAGAAAAATGGCTTTAGTTGTTTTCTGTGCAGTCCTTGAGATAACAGGCCCTTCCTTTTGTTTCCCAATGGGAGGAGGTTATCGTATATGTCTCTCTTGTATTGGCAAGCCTTAGACCAATATATTCCCTTCCTACAGTGGCTATAATATGCTGGACGTCTTGGCATATCATTATCATTATTCTCTTCTATGAATACTGTTTTCACCAGAGTTAGTGTACCTGAGGTCTGGAGCTTTTAACCTTACAATTTCTTTGTAAATGGTCAAGCTTACCACAATTAAAGCATAGGGTGTGTTGGTATCTGAGACCTCAAGCAAAGGCTTTTCCTGTGATATTGGCTTGATTCTCCTGAGAGCCAGTGTTAGCTGTCTGTCTTACTCATTTGTCTAATGGGACTCCTAGTACTTTTATTGGTCTGATTGTTCTCTTACATTTAGTATTTTCTTTTTCACAGGCCATGATCATTGTCAATGCCTCTCTAGTCTCAGGATCTAGCATCGCTCTATCTAAAGTTCAACCCAATCTCTGTAAGAATTCTGTGAATGCTTCTACAGGGCTTTGAAATACCTTAGCAAATGAGGTGGTTGCTTTATCTGGCTCCTCAACCATGTCCCAAACTCTTAAGGCTGCAACACGAAATTGTTCAATTACTATATCTTCAGATTTCTTCTCATAGGTCAGTAAAAAGCCCTTTACCAAGCAATTGATCTTTAACAATATTTATACCCCTTGTGAATAAATTATAATAAATAAAATTTATTTAATTTTAATTTTTATTTAATTAAATTAATTAATTTAAAAAATTTAAAATTTTTTTAAAGATTAAATTTAATTTTTATTTTAAAATTCTGGGCAGAGGAGGGAGTTGCTGCATAGACTGATGGACCAACCAAGGACCATCAACTGTGAGGACATAGGCACTCTGCTCAGATATAGTACATAGGCAGCATAGTCTCCTAATGGGTCCCACAATATAGCGAGTAGGAACTACTTCTTACGTGGACTCTGGACCCCAACATTGATCACCTCCCCCTGTCAGGGCAGCTTGCAAGGCCACACAAGAAGATGATACAGATTGTACAGATTAGACTTGATGGGCTAAGGTCAGATATTAGGGGAGAAGGACTCCAATTTTTGAGGACTAGAGGAGGAAGGGAGAGGTGATAAGGGAGGGATAGTGAGATTGGGAGATTGGGTGGGTGAGGGGGCTACAATTGGGATGTAAGGAATTCAAACTTCAGAATAAGCAGGTAATTTATATGCTAATCTCCCTACATGGGACTAGCTCTGTGACTGGCTGAGACATGAATGTGTAGGCATAGACAATGCATAGACATAGATCTATGCATTGATCTTTCAGATATAGATCTAAAAGGACAATGTTCAAAAGAGGAGACTCAGATGGATGAAAAACAGTTAAAGCGATGTTCAAAATCCTTTGCTACTAGGGAAAAGTGAATCAAACCTACTTTAAGATGCCATCTTTTGAACCATGAATGGTGGAGCACATCTTTAATCCCAGGACAGAGGCTATAGCAGCAGGTGAACATGCATATTCAAGACCTCATTGTCTATAATGTGAGTTTCAGGACAGCCAATGCTATACAGAGAAATCATGTCTAAAAATGTATATTTATTTATTCACAATGCATACTGATTGTTATCCCCTCACTCTTATCTTCCCATTCCTCCCTACGCGCCCACTTCTGACTAATAATGTCCCCTAGACCTTTGGTAACAGCCTATTAGGTTTCATCAGGATAGCCTGGAACCCCTTCCTCTGTGTGAACATTAGGTCATTTTACCAAGTAGCAAAAATCAAATCATGGGCACCTGAGTGCATGTCAGAGGTTCAGCAGCAGTACCCTCTTCTCTCTCATGTAGAAAATCATCAGTCCATCAACTACATCTGAACAAGGGGGTCTTGGTTCTCTGCATGGATTGTCCTTGACGGGTGTATCACTTTGTGCAAGCCCATGTGTGTCCAGAACAGCAGGACTTAATGGTCTCCCTGTGGAGCTCCTGCTCCATCCTGGATCTTTCCTCCCCCCATCTTCCATACAACTCTCAACTCTCTGCCCAGAGTACAGCTTAAAATTCCAGCATCTTTCCAGATCCCCTGCTGTGTGGAGTCTCTCAGAGGACATCTATGTTAGGCCAATATGCACTTATAAGTGACTATACACCACTCATATCTTTCTGGGTCTGGGTTGCCTCACTTAGGATGATTGTTTCCAGTTCTATCAATCTGCATGAAAAGTTTAAGATTTCCTCATTTTTAATAGCTGAATAGTATTCCATTATGTAAATGTTCCACAGGTTTATTTTTTAATTGTTTCTTTGGATATCTATGTTGTTTACAGATTCTGGCTGTTACAAATAAAGTTGCTGTGAACATAGTTGAGCAAATGTCCTTGTTGTATGGTGGAGTATCTTTCGGGTATATACCCAGGAGTGGTATGGATGGATCTTGAGATAGCATTAATCCCAATTTTCTGAGGAAGAGCCAGATTGGTTTTCAAAGTGCTTGTTCAAGTTTACACTACCATGAAAAATGAAGGAATGTTCTCTTTTTTCCACATTTTCACCAGTATGTGCTGTCCCTTGAGTTTTTTATCTTAATTATTTGAATAGGTACAAAATGGAATCCCAGAGTCCTTTTGATTTGCATTTTCCTGATGATTATGGACACTGAGCAGTTTTTTCTCAGCCATTTGTTATTCCACTGTTCAGAACTCTGTTTAGCTCTGTGCCCCATTTTTAAATTGGATTATTTGGTTTGGTAGTGTATAATTTATCTGTTATTTATATATTTTAGATATTAGCCTTTCTTCAGATAGAAGGTTTGTGAGAATATTTTCCAAGTATGTAGCCTGTTACTTTGTTCTGCTGACAGTGTTCTCTCCCTTACAGAAGCTTTCCAGTTTCAGAGATCCCATTTATTAATTGTTGATCTTAAAGCATGAACTGTTGGTGTTCTGTTCAGGAACTTGTCTCCTGTGGCAATGAGTTCTAGGCTCTTTTCCACTTTTTCTTCTAACAGACTGTCTGGTTTTATGTTGAGGGCTTTAATCCACTTGGAATTTAGTTTTGTGTAGGGTGATTAGTATGGATCTATTTGCATTTTTCTACATGTAATCATCCAGTTAGACCATCAGCATTTGTTAACGATGCTATCTTTTTTCTATTGTATGGTTTTGGCTTCTTTGTCAAAAATTAAATGACCATGGGTGTGTGGATTTAATTTTGGGTCTTCAATCCAATCCCACTGATTAACTGTCCTGTGTCTAAGTCATTTTTATTACTGTTGCTCTATTGTACAACTTGAGATCAGGGATGGAGATACCTCCCCCAAATTTTTTTATTACAAATGATTTTTAAAAACTGTTCTGTGTTTTTTGTTTTCCATATGAAGTTGAGAGTTGATCTTTTAAGGTCAACACAATGTAAAGAATTGTGTACATATTTTGATAGAGACTGCATTGAATCAGCAGATTGTTTGTGGTAGGATAGCCATTTTTACTATGCTGATTCTCCAAATCCATGAGCATGGGATATATTTCTATTTTCTGATTTCCTCTTCAATTTCCTTCTTCAGAGACTTGAATTTTTTTTTTTCATGTAAGTCTTTCATTTGCTTGGTTAGAGTTACACCAAGATACTTTATATTATTTGTGGCTATTATGATGGGTGTGGTTTCCCTAATTTATTTCTTAGCCTGTTTACCATTAGTATGCAGGATGGCTATTGACTTTTTCTTGTTTCCAGTCCCTTTGCTGAAGGTGTTTATCAGGTGTAGGATTTCCTTGGTAGATGTTTTGGGGTCACTAATGTATACTATCGTATCACCTATGGAAAGTGATACTTTGACTTCTTCCTTTTCTACTCCTTTCCCTTGATCTAAGAGAAATGGAAAGAGTGGACAGCCTTGCCATGTCCCTGATTTCAGTGTAATTAATTCAGTTTATCTCCATTTATTTAAATGTTGGCTACAGGCTTGTTGTATATTTCCTTTGCTATGTTTAGGTATGTGCCTTGTATGCCTGATCTCTCTAAGACTTTTAACATGAAAGGGTGTTAGATATTGTCATATTTTTTTTGGCATCTAAGAAGATTATCATGTGGGTTTTTCTTCAGTTTGTTTATATGATTGATATTATTAATGGATTTCCACATACAGAACCACCACTGTATGCGGGGGATGCAGCCTACTTGGTCATGGTGGATGAGAAAGTTCCATGTGGTACTGAGAAAATTGTATATTCTTTTGTGTTTGGGTAAAAAAGTTCTGTGAATGTCTGTTAGGCATGTTTGATTCATTTCCTCTGTTGGTTTCATTATTTCTTTATTTTCTTTCTGCCTTGAAGGTCTGTCCATTTGTGAGAGTGGAGGTTTGAGTTCTCCCACTATTAATGTATTGGGATGTATGTGTGATTTAAGCTTTAAACATGTTTCTTTTATGAATGTGGGTGCATTTGTATTTGGGGCATAGATATTCATGATTGTCATGTCCTCTTGGTGGATTTGGCCTTTGATGATAATCTTTCTGAAGCAATTTTAATTGATAGGTTATCTTATTAGATATTAGAATGCTATTTCAGTTTGTTTCTTGGGTCCCTTTGCTTGGAAAGTCTTTTTCCAGACCTTTACTCTCAGATATTATCTTTCTTTGTTGCTGAGGTGTGTTTCTTAAATACAGCAGAGTGTTAGATATTGCTTCCTCAGCCATTCTGTTAGTCTGTGTCTTTTTATTGGAGCATTGAGGCCATTGATGTTGAGAGACATTAGTGACCAATGATTGTTGGATGTGCTTTCTGTAGAGTTGGTGGTGATCGTGTATGGTATGCATCTATTCATATGTGGACATTAACTGCTAAGTTAATGATAGCCAGATATAATCTGTAGAACCACAGAGTGTATATATAGAGTAAAAGAATACAAGTATAGACACAAGTCCTTAGGAAAGAGAAAGAGAATAGACAATTATGAATGGGCAGAGGGCTGGAATAGGAGGAAGTATTGAGAGGCAGGGGACAAAGATTAGAGGGAAGTAATATGGGGAGAGACAGCTAAAAATTAAGGGACATTTAAGTAGTGGTATGGAAAACTCATACAGCATAAACTACATATAGTGTTAGGGCTTTGCATTGAGTCTAAAAAGGTTTTGGTAAGATGATCATTTTTAAAATGTTAACACTACTAATCCATGAACATATAAGATTTTACATTTCTCAAACTTTTGATTTCTTTCTTCAAAGATATAAAATTTGTATCATTGAAGTTTTTCATTTGCATGAGTAGGATTAATATAAAATATTTTACATTATTTGAAGCTTTTATGAAAGGTTTAGTTTTCTGATTTCTTTTTCAGGTCCTTGGTTATTTAAATGTAGGAGGCCTATTGAGGTTTTTTGTTTGTTTCGTTTTGTTTTGTGTTAATTTTGTATCTTGCCAATTTTCTTAAAGTGTTTATTAGCTATAGGAGTTTCCTTGGGGAATTTTCAGGCCAGTTGTATATTCTATAATTTCATCTTTAAATAAAGATACTTTGACTTTTCCTTTTCCTGGTTTTATTACGTCTGTCTCTTTCATTTGCCTCAGTGTGCTAGCTAAGATTTAAGTATTATGTTAATAGATATGGGGAGAGTAAATAACTTTGTACTCTCTCAAATTTTAGTTAAATGCTTTGATCTTCTTTAAGTTTAAGTTAGTTCAGGTTGTGAACTTAATGTTAACTGCATTTATTATGTTCAGATATGAACTTTTTATCCCTAATATCTTCAGGAGTTTTATCATAAGAGGAGTGAGAGTTTTCACAGGCCATTTCCGCATCTAATGAGACGATTGTGTGTTTTTTCTTTTAGTTTGTCAATATGATGGATTATATTTATCCATTTATGTATGATGAACCATCCCTGCATCTCAGTCATAAAATCTACTTGAAAATGGTGATTGATGTTTTTAATGTATCTTTGAATTTGACTTGTAAATACATCTATGTTCATACGGGAAACTGATCTATAATTTTCTTTCTTTTGGGGAGGTTATATTGTTTGGTATCAGAGTAACTATGGCTTCATAAAATCAATTTAGCCATATACCTTTTGTGTCTATTTTGTGAATAATTTGAGGAGTATTAGCACTAGCTCTTCTCTATAAGTCTTGCAAAATTATTTGCTAAAATCAATTTTCCCATGACTTTTTTAGTTGAGTAACTTTTAATGACTATCTCTATTTCATAAGAGTTATGTGTTTTTAAAAATTGTTTGTCTGATCTTTATTTGATTTTGGTAAATTGTATGTTATTATTTTTTTCTTTTACATTTTCAAATTTAGTGGCATATAGGTTTCAAAGCATGTCTTTATGATTCTTTGGATTTCCTAACTATCTATTGTCATGTCTCCCTTTCACTTTATAACTTTCTTAATTTGAATAGTCTCTCTGCCTTTTAGTTAATTTAGATAAAGAAACGCAGTCTTTTGATTTTCTCAAAGAATCAATTCTTTATTTTATAGCTTTTTATGTTCATTGTTGCTGTATATTTCTATTTTGTTTATTTTATCCACTACTTTTTATTATTTCTTGTTATCTATTTCTTTTGAGTGTATTTCTTTTTGTTCTAGAGCTTCCAGGTATGCTGTTATGTCGCTAGTATGAGATAACTCATCTTTTAATGTACACATTAATACTATAAACTTGCCTCTTAGAATCATCTTCACTGTTTCCCATAAGTTTGGGTACATTTTATATTCATTTTTATTCAGTTCCAGAAAGTCTTTAATTTCTTTCTTTCTTTCTTGATCCATTTTTATTCAGTTTCTGTCTCTTTTTAAGTTTTCTCTTGTTTCTTTAGTTAATTAATATCGAGCTGTAATCTATGGTAGTCAGACAGGATGTAGGGTCAAAACTTCAGTATTCTTTTATCTGTTGAGACTTGCTTTGCATCCCAGTATGTGATCAGTGTTGGCAAAGTTTTGATGATGTGTAGAAAAGAAAGTATATTCTTCTGTGTTTGGGTGAAATGCTTTATGAATATTTATCTGTTTGGTTCAATTGTTATATACTGTCAATTCAATCCAACATTTTACTTAATGTTTTTTTTTATTTTTTTTATTTTTATTATTTATTAATTTATACTTGTTACATCTCTATGGTTATCCCATCCCTTGTATCCTCCCATTCTCCCCTCCCTCCCATTTTCCCCTTACTCCCCTCCCCTATGACTGTTCCTCAGAGGGATTACCTCCCTCTGTATATGCTCATAGGGTATCAAGTCTCTTCTGGGTGACCTGCTGTCCTTCCTCTGAGTGTCACTAGGTCTCCCCCTCCAGGGGACATAGTTGTGAGGCACCAGAGTACTTGAGAAAGTCATATCCCACTCTCCACTCAAATGTGGAGACTGTCCTTTCCATGGGCTAGATCTGGGTAGAGGTTTAAATTTTACTGCCCTGTATTGTCCTTGTCTAGTGCCTTAGTTTGAGCGGAACCCCTTGACACAAATCTGCCTATCATAATGTTCTACTTGTAGGTTTCTAGGACCCACTGGATCCTTCTACATTGCTATTCTCACATGGTTCTCTCATCTAGAATCCCAATAGGATGTCCTCCCCTCTGTCCCAGTTTCCTGGTAAGGGAAGGCTTTCGTGGGACATGCCCCTTGGGCTAGTATGCAGATATAAGTGAGTACATACTATTTGAGTCTTTCTGCTTGTGGGTTAACTCACTCATTATGATCATCTCTAGCTCAATCCATTTATCCACAAATTTCGGGAATTCCTTGTTTTTAATAGCTGAGTAGTATTCCATAGTGTATATGTACCACAGTTTCTTTATTCATTCTTCTACTGAGGGACATTTAGGCTGTTTCCATGATCTGGCTATTATGAATAAGGCTGCTATGAACATGGTTGAGCAAATGTTCTTGTTGTGTGCTGGAGCATCTTCTGGGTATATTCCAAGGAGTGGACTTAATTTTTGCCTGGAAGACCTCTCTATTGGTGAGACTGTGATATTGAACTCTCCCAGTATCACTTTCTGAGGGTCAGTAGGTGATTTAAGCTTTAGTAGTGGTCCTTTTACAAACATTGGACACCATTTTAGGGGGACATACATGCTAAAAGTGAAATTTTCCTTTGCTGTATTTTTTTTTGATGAGTATGTCAGTCGTTCGTATTTCTTCTGATTTGTTTTAGATTAGAGTATATTTTTGTCAGATATTAAAAGGGTTCCTCCAGCTTTCTTCTTAAGTACACTTAGTTAGAATATATTTTTCCAAACCTTTATCATGAGGTGACGTCTATCCTTTATATTATTGTGTGCATTTTGCTTGAAGCAGAAGGTTGAATCATATTTGTCACCTCTATTATATTAATCTCTATCTTTTCATTGCAAAATTGAGAACCTTGATGGTGATATGTGTAAATAAGCAATGATTGTTAATTTATGTTATTTTGTGGTTGTTTTCAAAGTTTTGTCTGTCTGTGTGTGTGTGTGTGTGTGTGTGTGTGTGTGTGTGTGTGTGTATGTCTGTCTGTCTCCCTGTCTGTCTGTCTATCTATGGCTGGGTTTCGTCTGTTTCTGGTGTCTTCCTTCTCTTGAGTCTGCTTTTCTGGGATTATTTAATCTTTGTGAATTCTTTGATGTAGTTAACCTATTGAGTTTGTACTTTTCCTTCTAGCATTTTTAGTAGGCTGGTATTCAAGATAGATATTTCTCATATTTGGTTTTATCACCTGAATGTCATTTCATTTTTCAAGGTTACATGATCAGATAAGGAAGATTGAGCATGCACCCACCCTTTTTTACTTGCATTTCTCTGATTCTCTGTATATGAAATTCTCTTCTTCATCTTCAATTTTGATGATGGCTATAACATTTTACTCCCTAAAGTTGTGTTAACTTATTTAGTATTGTGACACACAAAAATTAAACTAAAATAACATTTTCCCAATAAGTAGACAATGCATATTATTCTATAGCATATAATATAAACTATCACTTTATATTTAAAGACTTGTTTGCTATTACATACATGTCTCTTGGTTCCTACAGTGAATGATGTGACCTCTTGCTAAGGCCAGGTCATTAGGTCACCTGTGTCTGGAACTAGAGCAAGTTTTGAGACCCTTGACGTGTTCTGAATCAAACCCTGCTCCTCTTCTAGAGAAGTGTGTTTTCTTAACCTCTGAATAATCACTTCAGCCACCAGACACATATAAATTTATTATCTCCTACTAGCATATCTATCTCTTTAATCAAGTCCCTATTAAATGTCTATAATATTAATGAAGTTAGTGACAGTTATATTCACATGTGACAAAAATGTCTCAAAGTGTCAAATAAACAATATTCATACCTATAAAATGCAAATAATTAAATTTCCTCCACTGACATACATTATTTGACACAAAATATATTTTAACTTTCCTGAATTAGCAATGCTTTTAATCTTTTCAATAAAACTATATCCAAATATACTTCACTATTAAGACTGTCTTTTTACAGCATACTTACTTCATTGCATAAAACTATGAATCACTGAATTTAAATTTGCTTCATACTAATATTATTTCAGTCCTTTCTTAATTCTACAATCCTGCTAGAATCCTGCTACATCAGATGTAACTTAATTTTTTTCATATCTATACATCAATTAAGAACATAAATGATGATAATAAAATGAATTCTTGAAATATTCTTATTTTCAGAAATAGACTGCTGACTTTTTAAAAAGTCAGATAATGAAAATGATTCATATTCTAAGTCATTGATGAATAAAGGGCTGGTAATAAGAATAGGAAATACATTTCATATGTAGTTATCTACAAGAATTTTACAATAGTGTCCATGTATTCATGGAATTATCATTTAGTATAGACTATGGTATGATTGATAAAGTAAAATTGTTGATTTCATTAAATATATTTGAAAATATATTATAATTAAGTGAGTGACAATATAAATAAAGTAGAGAGGATTAGAAACAAAAAGCTCACCTCAGTCTTAAAATTTAATAATATGGAATTTGTATTATATAAAATATATGTTATAAACTCACTTAAACTCAATAAATCAGGAAATTCTGAAGTAATCCTCTTAAAATTGAGTTATAGAGGACATAATATTAAAAAAATTGAGGTAAATACAAATACTAAAACATCTTTTCAACTAATTTCTCATTTTCATTGTGTAGAAAGCTTGCAACTCCTGCATCCTATCCATTCTTTATTCTCCATCCCATAGAAGCATCTATATAATGAACATGTCAGTATATCTAAACCAAAGCCACTTGTGACCTAGTGTGTTACCTCCTTTAAAACCAGTCATGTAACATAGGGAGCTAGTTTAATTTTCTGAAAAAAATCTTTCCCAGACATCTAGTGATTTTCAAAAGTCTTTGATTCAGAAAAAATGTGAAAGCTTTAGGTCATTATTACTGTTTAAAACTAAGTACTTTTTCTCTTTATCATTTAGGACGTATAAAATCTTGTAAAAATGCTATTTAGTACTTCATTTTAACTTTATTTTTGTTACTATTAGTATGATTTGTGGAACTGGCATTTGAACCCATAGTGAGCATTTTATCACTGAACTGCATACTTCACTGGCTACTTTGCATTTAAGCAAGATTATAGCTGTTTTACCAATGTTCATGCTCTGATCAACGAATGTATGTTAAACACCTCTGAAAGGCCATTTCATGCTTGGCTATCATATTATATTTCTATTTTATACTTTGTAGACTGAAGATGTACGTTTATATCACTAAGTCTGTTCCTTGCAGAAAATAATTGTTAGTCTAGTAATAATATGAACATGAGAGTCTTCACAGATTTTGTGTCCATAACAGTCACAAGTTGGACCTTATGTTAAAAGGGACAGTATAGCTGTTTATTTTACTCAGAGTAAGCAGTATAGAGAAGTGGTCACAACATAATCAGCCATACTTGATACTTTATACGTATTAATTGATGATAATTGTTAATTGGTTTTTCTAAATCCTGTTATTAGCAGTGCTTTGGAATTATTGAATAAGTTTAACTCTTTTATCACCTCTCTTCTTTCAGAATATAAAATTTAATGAACAGAGTTTTGGTATGTGAGACTTTACAAAAAGTACAAAGGAACACTTGAAAGTACACAAAAAAGTTAGTGCATAGCTGATAATGAGTAAAATTTCTCTGAGCTATCTAACAGATATATATCAGACAATAAAAGTGTCTATTAAAAACTAAAATCAATAAATAATTAATAAAATACATAAAACAGTACTGAAATAATTTGATTCAGTAGTCTAATAAGGCAACACTAAATGTATAATGAACACAATTTTTTGTTTGGTGAGGATGATGATGGCGATGATTTGCAATAGTGAAAACACTGTTATTGTAGTTTGGGGACCAGAGCCACTGTGTAGTTCAAATCTGGTTGGCCTTGAATTCATAGACCTACTCTGGCCTCAGTCTTCCAAACTGCTCAGCTCAATGATCAAAGATACATGTAAGGGAAAAGGCAGACATATTGTAAGAGCCAAATAGTGGTAGATTTCAAGAAAATTGTATCTTCCGGATACAACATGCCTGATATACCACTAATTGAAGTACTGTCTGCTGGGAGAGGGAAAATGTATTGTCCAGTAGAGAGTCACAGGGTAATTAAACCATACTTTGGTCCAGGCCCCACACCCATGATTAATTGGCAAATATAAAATAAACTGCGTGTGTTTTATCATGGATTTTTTACTTTTTTATTTTTTTCTTAGTGGTATTTTGTATATTTTTTAAAAAATTGTCAGGCATTCTTTATTGTCAGATTGTGTGTGTTTATGTGTGTGTGTGTGTGTGTGTGTGTGTGTGTGTGTGTGTGTGTGTGT
>OU015751.1:82620306-82644895 GCA_907169655.1 Acomys percivali | reverse complement strand
TGTGTGTGTGTGTGTGTGTGTGTGTGTGTGTGTGTGTGTGTGTGTGTTGCTTGGTAAGGTGGTGAGAGGGATCAGAGGAGTTGGGGAGGGAAAAATGTGATTCAAATATATTTCTGGAAAGAACTTAAATGAAAAAAATTAAAATACCAAATATTTTATAAAGTAAGTAAATGCAGGAAAGAAACTATAAAATCAAAACTAATATATAATTTTGCATTTTATGATTTATTGTATATTTGTAATACATTCAGATATTAACTTATAAATAAAAATGAGTAATTTCTGAATTTCTTTGACATCTAAATATGTTATATATGGCTGCATGGTTTGTATTTGGAACCATGTATAATAAAATATATTTAGATTATTTATTAAATAAATGTTGGATTAAAAAACAAAATATTAAATATTGCCTAAACATCAAATTAATCTCAAGTTTTAATCAATATTATTGTTTAACCATACTATCTATCTTCTTGCAAAATTCAAAAATTGTAGCATGATATTTAGTTTCTTGTTTTTTGTTATATTTTATAACAATAAATATAAACAATACATATTTCTAATTGTATGTATATTAAAGCCAAACTCTTATAATTAAAAAAAGTTTATCTTATTTTAAATAAGGTATGTAAATAATATTTTAATATTTTAAATAAATTATTTGCTCTTTCATAAATAAAACATGGAAGTAAAAATAGTTTAAATCATTTAGATCATTTCAGTAAAAATTATAATGTGAATTTCTAGATTTAAGATATCTACCAAACAACCACCCTGAAGAGAAATAGGGCATTTTTCTCCTAAAGTTTCTTTAAACTGATTTGGGTCAGGGAATACCTGTAGGGGGCCCAAATAAAAAAGTGGTTAAACAAACTGGGAAAAGTATTCATGGTCCAGTCTCTAAATATTGAGAAAATCCAGGCTTAATATTAGTTCTGTGTGGGACAGTCTGAAATGCTGGACCAATTTGGATCAGGAATCTTCTTTGAAGTTGTCCTTCTCTGATGAGGAACAGCCACCAAAGCATTTGGGGCAGGAACATGAAGCATGCAGGACGTCAGCATCTCAGCATGCTGGAGGAATGATTCCTGTCAGGTCTAATCCAGCATTAGTGTTTGGTTCTTTTATTCTGAAAACATGTAATTTCTCACGAGCATTATACAGTCCTAAAACTATGAATGTATTAGGTGTTCATGATGCACATGTCTCAGCCAGTCTCAGAGCTATTCCATGTAGTGGAATTAGCAATATAATTTTTTAAGGATTTATTGATTTATATCATATACAGTGTTCTGCTTACATGTATACCTGCATACCAGAAGAAGGCACCAGATCACATTATAGATGTGCCACCACATTGTTGCTGGAAATTGAACTCAGGACCTCTGGAAGAGCAGTCAGTGCTCTTAACCACTGAGCCATCTCTCCAGCCCAGCAATATAAGTTAACTGCTTCTTCTGCAGTTTGAATTCATGTAAACATAGACTCACTTAAGTTAGTAGTTTCTCTTTTATTCAGGTTTGTTTTATTTTGACCTCTTTCAAAGACGAAATATAACATCATCATTAACAGTGAACATACAATTCTCATCATATTGAAATCAAAACAAAATTGTATAGTTCTAAATGTCCTTTTCTTGGCGCCATGGTGCCTGATGTATAGGCAGGCAACAACCTCTTTGCTGAGATAATGCTTCCTGTTTTAGAATCAAGCCAGTTGCCCAGAGCAAAAGAAAAAGGCATTAAGCTTTAAATAAACATTATATAAACTCTCACTTTATATTAAGGTTTATGTATACTGTAGGTATCTTGTACCTGGCTTTATACATTTATTGTTGGTGTTTTAGTCTCATCCTTTCTCTACATAGGAGCCATGCAGTTTCATGTCTGTCTCTCTGTCCAAACTTAGTCTTTGCCTTGACTAATAAAACATATTTCTTGGTCCAATTTACCCTTTAGCACCATATCTCTGGTGGACGTTTCACTTTGAAGGAGATTGGCTGGCCTATTTAAAGCATTTCATCACTATTTTTTACATAAACCTCAAATTGATGTGTATCTGTCCCTTAGATCAGTAAGCACACATAATTCATTATTAAGAAAAAGGAACATCATGAAAGTCTTCGCTTATCATGAAAGTGGGATAGGGGGGAAGACATCCTATTGGGACACTCGGTGAGAGAAGAATGGAAGAATGGGGAAATAGATGGATCCAGAGGGTCTTAGAAACCTATAAGAAGAACATCATGCTGGGGGGATCAGGGACCAGAGGGGGCTGCTCACACTATTGCACTAACCAAGGACAATACAATAGTAAATATCGAACCCCTACTCTGATCTAACTAATGGACAGGACATTCTCCACAGTTATATGGAGAGCAGGGACTGACTTTGACATGAACTCTGGTGCTCCATATTTGACAACCTCCCCTTGGTGAGGAGGCCTGGTGGCACTCAAAGAAAGAATAAACAGGATACCAAGATGAGACTTGATAGCCTATGACGATATAGTGGGGGAGGAGGTCCTCCTAGGCCATAGACCTAGGGGAGGGGAATAGGGTAAAAGCAGGAGGGAGGGAGAAACAGGAGGATACAAGTGATTGGATGACAATGAGTTGTAATCTGAATAAATTCATAAAATTTAAGAAAATGAACATACCAAAAAAAATTTGTCAGTTTAAATCTTAGGTATTTTTAGCAAGTAACTTTTCTTATCAGCAGGGGGGTCACACCCTATGTAGACCAGGTTGATCTCCAATATCACAGACCTGGCTTTGTCTCTACTGTGTTGCAATTAAAGTCTGATGCCACCATAGCCCTGTTTAACTATTTCTTCTCAATATACTGAAAATCTTTAGAAATCCCAGTAAAAACCAAGCAAAGAAACCAAAGAAGTCTAAACCTCTGGTCAGTTGTGCCAATTTAGGCTTCAGTTAGTAAACTCTTGTCCAGCATTCTTTGGAACTTAGTTATTACTATCTCTTTCTGATTGTTTGTATATTCCTGATTTCCTCCATTGACTCTTTATAGGTCTTCAGAGCTTGAACCGTTTTATTTATTTCTTTCATTTGGTTGTTTGCATTTTCCTGAAATTTTTCCAGTTCCACTCCATGAGCTTCTTTTATGTCTCTCACCTGTTTGGCTGCGTCTTCCTGTATTTGATTACGAATTTTATTAGTTTCCTCCATTAATATGCTCTTTATTAAGGATTTGATGTCATTTTCTTGTGTATCCATTGTATTTGAGCTTTCTGGGTTGTTTTCTTTGGGATAGCAGGAAACTGGAGATGCCATGTTGGTTTGGGTTTTTTTGCGTATGCTGTTACACTGTCCTTTAGACATCTTGCCGGCTTTGTTTTTGTTGGGTAGCTTCCAGAGTTGGATGGAGGGAGTCTGATGATAGATTCACTTGTTTTGTCACGATTTCCGTAGGCTGGAAGCTCTGATGCTTCACTATTGTAGATGGCAGGAGGTTAGCCCTGTCATTTTGGGCTATCACAGCCCTTGATCCTCAGCTCCTCTGTAGTGGGTCCTGGAATCGATCTGGGTCTCTGGATGAGTGTTGGGTCAGGCCAAGGAATCCACAGCCTTCTGGGTTCCCTGCCAAGTCCAGCCAGGGACACTGGGCCTGAACCACCCGCTGAGCTCAGCTAGAATCTCAGGGCCTGAACTGTCTACCGAGATCAGCTAGAAATTCTGGGCTCAAAATGCACACCAGGTCCAGCCAGAGTTTTTGGACTGGGACTGCGCACCAAGCTCAGCTAGGGGCTTTTGGCCAAACTGCGTGTCGTGGTCAGTTATTGACTCAGGCCCGAACCATCTGCCCAGCTCAGCCAGGAATTCTGGATTTAAACTGCACACTGTGTCCAACCAGAGTCTTAGAGCCAGGACTGTGCCAAAAACTCACTAGAGTCTCTGGGCCCAATCTGTCTACCAAGCACAGTTAGGGACTCTGACCCTAAACTGCACGCCGAGCTCCACCCAAGTCTCTGGGGTGCAATTGTGCACCGAGCTCAGCCAGGGACTATGGACCCACAGTGCACGCTGAATTCAGCCCGGGACTCCGGGCCTATACTGCGTGGATAGTCCAGCCAGAGTCTTGGGGCCGCTGAGTCTGTGTGCACAGCTCAGCTAGAATCTCTGGGCCTAATCTGCCTGGCAATTCCAGCTAGGGCCTCTGGGCTGAATCTGCGTGCTCATCTCAGCCTGCATCAGTGCCCCAAAACTGCTCGCTGAGGTGAGCTAGTGTCTTGAGCAGAACTGCTCGTTGATGTGAGCTAGTACCTCTGGTGGGACTGAGCTCTCCACCCAGCCTGTGTCACAGCAGGTGAACTGTGGCTGCGCTAAGCTGGAGCCTTAGGTGGACCTGAGCGCTCCGCCCATCCTGTGTCACAGCAAGTGAAATGCAGCTGTGCTGAGCTGGCGCCTAGTGTGGAACTGAGCGCTCTGCCCAGCCTGTGTCACAGCAGGGGAGCTGTAGCTGCGCTGAGCTGTTGCCTTGGGCAGAATTGTTTGCTGCTCTGAGCCAGTGTCTCCACAGCACTGTGCACTGAGCTGTACCCAGGACTCTGGGGCTGAACTGTCCGCCGAGTCCAGTTCGGGTCACAAGGCACCACGTGACCCAAATCCTGTCTGGTATCCCCTCTCCTGCAGTAACTCCCACCAGCCACCACACTAACTGCCTCCACCGGAAGGCTCTGAGCTGCAAACCTCAGTCACTGCCACTGGTGCCGCTTGTGCCACCGCTGCTGCTTTGCTCCGAGAAAATCCGCACTCCTCCCGTGTGCAGGGGCAGGCAGGTCCTCCGCACCCTGGTTCTTCCGAACCGTGGAGCACTCCTGCTGCCATGGTGTTGGGACTTTGGTGTTCCTGGCTCAGAAATCTGTGCAATTCCCTGAGTTGTTCACTGGAGCTTCCAAACACAGTCCACACTACTCGCCGCCATCTTGGATTCCTTTTTTTTTTTTTTTTTTTGGTTTTTAGAGACAAGGTTTCTCTGTATAGCCTTGGCTGTCTAGGATGTTTTTGTAGACCAGGCTGGCCTACTTTTAGGTCTAGATAGATATTTTTAGGTTTATAGATATTGATTTAGGTTCAAAACTTTAGACTCACTAGATCAGAACTGATAATATTTTCTTCGAGGTTGCCAAACACCTTTTGATTAGACATTATGTATCTAAGTCTTACCTGTTGGTTTTTATAATTTTTCATAATTGTTCTTACTGCATATTTTTTAAAAATGGCCTTTTTACTTAGATAGAAAAGGGGAATTGTTGGAGGTTGGTCTGATGTATTTTGATGCTATTTACTGCTTGTTGTCTCTGTGGCCCACCTTGTACTTGCCTAAGGGCCTAACCTGTCTGACCAATAGCAGGGCAGCACACCTGGGCCAAGCAAAAGAGATAGGTGTGCTTAAGGTTCTAGGGCTTGGGGAGACAGGGAGAATTTTGGGATGAGGAGAGAACAAAGGAGAGAGAGGAGAAGAAGGTTGCACCATCATGAGTTAGGTGGAAGGGAAGCACACGGCTGGAGTGGATGGAGACTTTGCCCACATGATGATAATTACCAAGTATTTGGGATTATGGAAGGGAGACAGCTTGATAGAAATTGTTAGGGACAGATGGCAAGGGATTGGGGCAGGTATCTCATACATGCCTCACTCTGCTTAGTAGTTTAGGGGATTAATATCTGCCCTGACCAAAGTTAACTAAGGCTGTGTTAAAATATAACAAGTGACTGTGTCTTGATTGATTGCTAGCAGGTTAGAAAATACTGCTGTAATAATAATTATAGGCCTAATAATAAATATTATTAGGTTTTGCTGAGAAATTAACTGCAACTCAAAAGCAAATTATTTTTTTACTCTAGGAGTGTATTTATATAATATTTTGTTAAATTTTATTCTAATGGGTTCTGTCATTTTGTCAATTTTTGTCTGATTCACTATTAAACTTTCAAGTTATAGTTTTAAGTAATTTTGTTATCTTCACAGTTGATTGTAGTTTACTATATGTTGTTTTTTGCACATTTTTTTTATTATTTTTTTTATCTTGAAATTTTCTTAGCCAGTATTGTATAATTTTAGAATTGTTTTTATTTTGTTTGCTTTCTGAATACCTATCTTGGTATTTTCTTAATCATCCTTATTTCTAATATATAGAAATGAGTTTTTTAAATCTAGTGTGTTTAGACTAAAATATTCTTTGATTAATATTTGGGATTTAAATTTAACTGTTAGGAGGAAACATGTCAAGGACTAAATTTCATGGCTTCATATACTTGCCATAGGGAATTCTTTAAGCTTTTAGAAATATTCAAAACCAAGTAAATTTTGAATAGGCTCACAAACATAAAAAATCTCTAATTTATAATTAAAGTCAAAGAAATGTATTTAGTGTGCTAATGAAGCCTGATTAAATGAGTTCAATTCCTGACACTAAATCTTTAGAAAGAGAAAATCTATCCCAAATAGGTCTTTCCAGTCCTCCATTGTATGCCATGCCATGCACCTGTGCATGTATGTGCCATTCTCTCTCTCTCTTTGTCTCTGTCTCTGTCTGTCTGTCTGTCTGTCTGTCTGTCTGTCTGTCTGTCTGTCTCTCTCTCTCTCTCTCTCTCTCTCTCTCTCTCTCTCTCTCTCTCCCCCTCTCATACAGACAAACAGTTGTTTTTTTTTTTTTTGTTGTTGTTGTTGTTGTTTTTTGTTTTTCGAGACAGAGTTTTTCTGTGTAGCCTTGGCTGTCCTGGAGTTTCTTTGTAGACCAGGCTGGCCTCGAACTCACAGCAATCCGCCTGCCTCTGCCTCTGGAGTGCTGGGATTAAAGGCGTGTGCCACCACACCCAGCCTATACAGTAAATAAATAGATAAGTAAATCCATGCGTAACAGGAAGATAATCATAAGATTCTAAGAATAATCAAGATGACCTGTAAGATAACTTATTTCTCTTTTCTAGTGTGTCTTTCTGGAGTTCAGGAAATAGGATACTACAGAATATCCATGTAACTTTATTAACTCCGACTAGCATTTGTTTAGTAAGTATGGAACTACTGCTTTTTATCTACTGTACTTTAATAGCTAAGAAAACTTTAGACCTTTGAGTAACTTTGTTTAACTCAAAATTGTTTCATATTGACTCAAGCAGTCTACAAATGCCTTGTAGATCTTTTTTGAAAGATCTAGCACCTTACCAATCATGACGCGTGCAACTACAACAGAAAGTATAAACTGTGATAACTATCATGGAATATAGTGACAATATCTACTCACATATGCAGAAGCAAAAGGAAACAAAGGCTGAACTTAGCATGGGAGTAAACAACTAAGCAAAACTTTTTAAAATTAAGATTTGAATATACAGTTCATCTTGCCTTGATCACCAGGAGAATACAATATTTTTTAATTTGACATTTTCCCTTATAAACTAAATATAAATGGTATCCCAATATCTAGTTTACTAAACAATAAACACAAATTTGTCTTGACTTTTTAAACTTCACTCAAAATAAAAACAAGGTATATGTTATGTGATTCCTAAACTCTTTATGGCATATATGAATGTTTTGTTCTTATTCCCATAGTATTTTGACTATGTTACTTTTCTAAGAAGAAAAGGATTATGAAGATTTCTTTTACCTTACTCAGCTTGATGGATGAATCATATGGAAATGATAGTATTTATTAATTTGTTTTTATACTTTATTAAATAATCAAGTTGAAAAAACATTCTCATCAGAAGACACAATATTTGTAACAGAAATCATGTTCCCCACACATTGAAATACTTTGGTTAACTACAGGGCTCATGTACTGATTGAAAAATAATATTGTCGTTGTTGTGTTTCTTAATGAAATTTTATGAGAATGTGTCATAGCTGTACATGTCAAAATTATAATTAAAAGCCAAATATGAGAATACAATAAAGACACATTTTATATTTTTAAATTTATTACTTTTGCAACTTTTATGAAAAATAGGAATAAAAATTCACACCAACTGTTATTATTAGAAAAATTTCATTACTGGTAAGGATCTTGAATAGATTATTCATCTTTTATATTTTTTTGGGAAACCACTTTTTCTTTAGTCACTAATTTCACAGACAGCAGATTTTTCTCCTGACTTTAATAACTACTGGTTCTACATCTACATTAACCTATTAAATTATCAAATATTGCTATATGCAGATATAAGATGACTACATTAAATTATGTCTTGGTTCATTTAATACAAAGTACAATGAGTCCATCATAGCCAGGTCATTCTAAGCTTAATCTTACTCTGTAACAAAGATCACAATGTTATAGAATCTTCAATATCAGTTGGTTTCAGCAGTTATCTTCTCCACTTCCGACAATCTTATGAACTACAAAATGCAACCAGAAAGTTTCAGGTAATGTGGTAAATAAAAACACTTTAAGCATATTGATGCTAATGTTGTGTACTCCTGAGGGTTTCAGGTGCTTTATGGAGAGAAACAGCTTCTTTTCAGTCACATAAACGCTATCTGGCTTTTAAAGGTTTCTATAAAAACAATACTACTCCTTTTATTTTAAAATCTATCAGCATAAGAAAGTCATACAAGTGCCCCCTGTGAGAAAGCACAATTCTCAGCACATAGAGAAAGTCAAATTCATTCTATTTAGGCCAAAGCTTTATTTCTTCCAAAATGCACATAATAGGTTTTCAAAATAATTATGTCTAATCTTGTTTTTGCTGTCATTTAGAATAGTAGTGTATGCATTCTTTATACATAGAATGTTAACATTTGTATTTTAGAAAACCACACATAATATGCTCATGCATTTATAATATGAAATAGAAATTCAATTTCTTTGAAGGGCTGCAATCACATTTATTCCAAAGGCTTACTACAGTGCTGTGATGGTATAGAGTTTAACTCTATAGGGCACAACTGAAGTAAAAATAGACCATCTCTATCTCGTTATAAGAAGGAAGTTGTATTTCTGGAAGACCATCTCTGTGAAAATACACTTTGATTTTTCTGCGATTAAATATTTTCATATAGGATCATGAGAACACAAATTTATCATTGTTATCTTGCCAAACAACACTGGAGAATATGATTACAGTATATTGTAATATAAAAAGTGCGTATGAAAAGTACTTATTTTGTAAGTTGTCAGAAGAAACAAAGTAAATGTGGGGTCATCCCTGGCCATAGTGCAAGCTGGTTTATTTATTACAACTATACAATGGTATTTAGACTGCACTCTACAATATATAGTTGATATTGTTCTCAAAAATTATGAATTGGAGCAGTAGTTTTATTTTCAAATGAGAGTTACAAGATAAAAGAGTATTTTTCTTTTTTTGAATTTATGACATAATTACATGTTCTTTCCCTTTCATGCCTGCAAACTTTCCCATGCTCCCCTTAAACCAGTCCTTCAAATTCATGGCATTATCTTTATTGATTGCATGTATGTATGTTTGCGTGGACATATACATGCACAAACACACACACACACACACACACACACACACACACACGTAAATTTAACATGATCTTTATATTGTTCCCCGACCCACTAAACAAGAAGGAACCAATGCCTGGTACTGGAAACCTAGCAAACTATGCAATGATAATAAAGTCATAGTTGAAGGAGATTTTATAACCACTAACTTGCTAAACCAGCATAAAGTTCTCATAAAGATGTATATACACTTGCTTTTACATGCAAAGATACGTGTATTTTTCACTACTCATCAAGAAAAATTTTCTTTGCAAGAGACAGAGATTTTTTAAAGAAAAACCACAACCAACTAAAAAAATGCAGTTATGGAGCCCTGTCCCAATGGATGTATGTTCAAAACACTACACACCTAAAGAATGTACTTATATGCTCTTAACTGTTATATTTAGATTGTGTACCCTCCCCAAACTTCTTACACACTGAAAAAGAAATGAACTAATTCACCTTTTCATTGAGTTGTTCATATATGGACAAAATGCCAATGCCAGCTAATAGTTGAGTTCTATATATTATTTATTTATCTACATTTTAATTTCTTGGAGTGCTGAGGCAGATCACAGGGACTTGGATTTTTGAGACCTGCTAGTCCTAAAGTATAAAAAACTAAGTTTGTACCAACCTCTGTACTTTTATGTCTAAGTTCTTAGTCAAGTTCTTTATTTTCATGTTCCTCAGATTCCAGTAAAAGGAATACTGAAAGCATTATCTTTTCAAATAGAATGTGATGAAGAATTACAATTAATTACGATACTGTTAATTATTGAGTTCTTTGGCACAGTATATCACTCCCTGTAGTAGGAAATGTGAGTAGATACACTGTGACATACAACTCAGAGCAAAGAAGGTTCTCTTCCCTTCCTCCTGTTTACATTCTACACAGTATTATAGAAAAACTCTCAGAGTGAAACCATTCAAGAAGAATGTTGACTGCAACCCAAGGTTTGGCCTCCACAACCAATAATGTACTAGTGGAAAGAGGTGATTCAGATGCATTGAATACCTACAGACTCATGCACGTGGAAGCCTTATAAAATGCAGGTTATCTGCTTTTTCATTACTAATTCAATAGGCAGACTACGGGTACTATAGGGATAAAATAAAATTTGAGATAGCAGAGTTATAATTCTGATGTAGATATACCACCCGTGATAACTGTTTTAGAAATAAAGACCATAGTTCACAT
This sequence comes from Acomys percivali, assembly GCA_907169655.1. Lineage (NCBI taxonomy): Eukaryota > Metazoa > Chordata > Mammalia > Rodentia > Muridae > Acomys > Acomys percivali. The sequence goes on along the minus strand of OU015751.1, from coordinate 82,634,214 downwards.
TCTATATTTATTTTATATTTAAGATAACTTTTCTGTTGGGGCAAATATGAGATATGGCTGGCTTGTATATATAATATACAAACATAAAAATGAAAGAAGAACCAACATCTCAAAGATGATGGATGCCTACAGAGAGGACTGGCAGAGAAAAGCACACATTTCAGGATGGAACATATAATTCAGTAAAGGAAGTACTTGCCTGTCATTTCTAGGTCCTGATTGTAATCCCCAACACAGCATAAACTGGTGGTTGTCATAGATACCAGTAATCTCAACATTGGAAAGTGAAACATTAGTTTAGAACTTCAACATCATCCATGGAAATCAAAAATTGGAGGTTTTTACATGAAACCCATCATTAAAAACAACAAAAGAACAACACACACATACACACAAATGACAAACCAAAATTCACATTTTAGCTGTGAAATTATAGAATGTAGAAATTAAGGTTAAATTATAAGCTATAATTTTACTATATTTTAACTAAAATGTATACTTGTTATATTTTATATGCTGTCCTATCAAATGCTATGATACATCAATATATTCCAACTCTTCCTCATCCAGGTTGCAGTGGGGAGGTGTTTCACACTCAGGGATACACAGATTCTTTAATACTGCATGAAAAGCCATTGAAGCTACATTTTCCCACAGTAGGACAATAGTAATTATTTCTTCTTTTATTCATTCGTCCGCCCCATAGAGGAGAGGCACTGGAATTTTGGAATTGTGAAACATACTATAATGTAATTTGGAGGTCATTGCCAACATTTTCTTATTAGAACTTATGAAATTGGGTAAATTGTCAACTTGTTAACTAGATTCAGCCAAAAAATGAGACAGAATATTACATAATTCATCTGCATATAGGTAAAATATTCTATGAATACTATCTTTGTACTATGTGGGAAGGATTGTAAGCTTTGTCACAGGTGAAAGCAGTCTTGGAGGCTTTGCCCTTGGACACACCATGGATATTCCCTGAGATTAACCTTGAGATATACTGGCTGGAGCCATCCTGGGCCTGGAATTCAGGAAGCGGACCTGGGGACTCCACCTGGACTAATGTGTTTCTAATCGACCCTCAATGGGAGAGGGAGACCACCCCTTGCACATGAGAGACAGGCAGGCAGAGAGGACCAGAGGGGCAGCAGGTTCAGACCGGGCTTGAGCACACGTGGATCAAGAAGAGGATCAGCGTGCCGGCAGGACCAGCGCGCAGGCCAGAGACACCAAGGGACCCATCCCATGGAACGGATACTGGAAGGTTCACTCTTGTTTCCCTTTAACCTTTTTCCCCTCTTGTGTAAGCTAGTTGGGTTGTATAATAAAGTGTAATTGTTAAGAAATAGAGCCTACAAGTGGTGCCCAATGTGGGGCCCGATGGGTTCCACAGTTTCTAATGGTATGAGGGAATTTTCAGAATTCGAAGGTACAGAAATGCTATTTCAGAGTATCAGCAAAGTCACAACTACCATTGCAAAACTCTTTCCTGCCTTATACTTAGAGGGAATTCTCTGTTTTTTTTGTTGTTATTGTTCTTTTATTGTATTTCATTCTTAGAAGGATTAGGAGAAAGGATAATAACAAAGAAAAGCCAGAAGGGTCAGTAAATTCTATCCTTTTGAAAAAGATTGCAGATTTGACTGGACAGATGGAAAGACTGAGGAAAGAAAATGAGGGGATGGGAAAGCGAATAGAATTTTTGGTAATTGAGAGTGATGAAGGACAGAAAATAGAGAGACCGGAAAGCCAGAAACAACAATACTACTTATGATATATTCTTGAAATACAATTGAACACTGGTGTGGGGTTTTGAACAACTGATATTTATCCTCGACTCAATATTATTTACCATGGAGGACACATTATCACCATGATATCAGAAAAATAGATTTGCTCATAAATAGTTTCTATTAAACAAGTCTATTTAAATTTAACCAAGGTGACTAGGTTTTAGGAATTATTGGAGATAGCCTAGTTTCAAATATTTAAAGCTAATCTAAATTTGTCTTTTATATGTAATTTCTTACTTACACTGTCTGAAGTTAGAAAAGAAATGTAATAGTTGGCCAAATAATCCACATTTTTTCAGTAGAAATGATAAATTATTTGAATGTAACTAGATCAGTACAGTACACATAATTGTAACTTAGAAATAAATTACATGGTGTTGAAATCATGTTAAAACTGTCTTTGATTGCTTGTAATTAATAGGAGGCAATGTTTAGAGTTTAGCTTGCCAGTTTCTTGGCAGAAGAAAAAGTACAGGCTCACTGGAATCCTATTCTAACATCAAATTTTCTGGAACTTCCTTTATGTTTTGAATTCACTAGTCATTGCCATCACATTATTTTTGCTGACAGCATGAACAAATTGGTAGCACAACAGATTTACATGTACATATATGTTTACATTGCTAAGTACATATAATGACTGCTTGTACAATAACTTAGAAAGTCCAAATGTGCTGATAGGTCTTGTTCATTTTAGATATTTTTTTAAAAAATGTTCCTATAATGAATTGGTTTTATTATAATTTTTATATTTTATTTTAACTAGCTCATTTTTTTGTCATGTGGGATATGCCTTCTTCTGAGCTGATGTGAACGATTATCTGTTCACCTCAATATGTGGTACTGAAAAGAGATCAACGAAACGGTTGTATTCAAGTCCATATTAATAGAGTTGTTGAGTATAGGCAGCTGCGGTATGAAAAGCCAACCTTAACATTGGCAGTGACTCACAAAACCGCTTCCCTATAACAACCTGAATGACTTACCAGAGAGTGAATATGGTATGCACAGAATCTCCATAACAATTGTTCATTCACATAAAAATATGCTTACATCTTCATATGGAGAGTTTCTGTGGAATCTTGTACATTTCAGGAAACTCTTTATTCTTGTGATTTTCTTACTTCCTCTGTCTTAAAATGATCCTCTCTCTGGAAGAGCACTGTTTCTATTCAGTAATCTTAATTAAAAATTTAAAGATTATTTTGTAAGAATAGTTCTGATATGTCTTCAGAATTGTTCGTTATTCAGTTCACTTTCTCACAACAAAGGACTGAGGTAGAATTATAATATCAATTTAATATTTGATATTGAATTTTATTGAAATTAAAGTGTTGAACAGAATATAAAACAACTGTTAGATGAAGTTGTAAATAAAGAACACCAAAGAAAAATTTTTCTGGAAATCAAAGAGTCATTATAAAGTTTATTGTATTTTTCCTACTTTTTAAAAGGATTAACAAAAGTTCTCTTTATATATGTATGTAAACATGCATAAGTATATTTTGTATTATGAGACATGTATTCACAATATAGTCCATCTTGCTTCCAACTGATGCTTCTCCTCCCCTGATTCATATATATATATATATATATATATATATATATATATATATATATATGCACCACAGTGGTACCAATATTCACAATTACTGTTATAATATATATTTCAAAAGCTTAACAAGGCTTCGATACCACTTAAATCCTCACATTGCCATTGCATTATAGATCACAACAGAGCACTGAGAGGGATAGGCTTGTTTTCCTGAATCCATAGAGAGCAGACCCACTTATTATAAGGATTTCTGGGAAATTCCTTTTTGCAGCCTGGCATTCCACCTACAGTAAATTATGTCCTTTCTATTTTGTGTGTGTGTACACTTGGTCTCACCAGTTAGTATCAAACTCCGACACAATATTCCTTGGTGAGCAATACAAAAAGCTTTTGGGCTTTTTCTGAGAGCATACAATCAATTTCACATAACCTAGAAGCATTCTGGGTGAGTGACTGGTAGGAAATGGCCAGTAACTGAAGCCATGGTAAAGGTAGTGTGGTAAGACACAAGTTTGGTTTGTAGCCCCTGTGACTGTTGTGAGGAGTAAATCCCATTCCCCATGGATTCCTGAATAGATTCCAAAGTTAAAAGGCCATGGTTGATGAGGCATGACTCCTGGTGCTGCCTCATTCTTGTAAGTGGTTTGATGCTGGGCGGGATATGGAGCTCCAAGCCTAGATCTGGTGGATAACTCAGTTTCCACAGACTGCTCCTTCCCTCACCAGAGTTCATTGCTAGATGATGCAGGAGGAGGTTCTGGTTAACACCATTCTCTTTCTATAGTGTGGACCTCAGGAGTCTACTTGAATCATTCTTCTCAAAAGGGAAAGAATGATAGAATGATTAGAAATGGAAAACTCAATAAATCAAACAAAGAAAATAATGAGAAGTATCACCAACTGATAGAAAAGCCAAAGTAAAGAATATCTGGTTAAGGATAATTCTCAAGACTTGTTGTATTCAATTTTCAGTGATAAAGCAAGAAGAAACTATTGCAATATTCTAGGCCTTTAAAAATAATTAAGCTATCAAACTGGGAACACACAGTATAGAAGAGTGGGATGATACTTAGACAAAGACATAGAAAACATGTTAAATAGAATCATACCAGAAAATTACAAGTTGTTATCTGTGGTGGCATTCTTGAGTTTCCATTCCAGTAGATTTAAAATCACCTTGGAAGCAGTTGTCTTTGGTGTGTCTATGAGGATGTTTCCCAAGATGATGAACTTTTGAAGGATACAGATCCTCTCTATAGGTAGTTTCTTCTAGTAGCTTCCCTTCTATGTCAATAATCAAACAATAAAATGTACCCACAGCCTTGCCATTAGGCAACATGATATTGGCATTCTTACTTGAATGTTCCTCTTCACAGATGACTCTATCTTGTGTCAAGGTACTAAAAGTTAACCAGCACAATCAGTGAATACAAAAATTAAGAGGGATTATATAAAATGAATTGACATCTGTCCTGGTTGCTTTATGTTTCTATGATAAATGTCAATGACCAAATCTAGCTTGAAGGATTTCATTTCTTTGTGGGAAGGATTGTAGGCATTATCCCCTGTGAAAGCATTTGAAATACCACAGATACCCCACTGAGATTGACATTGTCATAGACTGAGTGGAGCCATCCTGATCTGGAATTCAGGAAAAGGACTGGGGACTTTGCGGGGCTATTGAGTTTCTAATTGAACATCCATGGGAGTAGGGATCCTGAGAGGTGACTGGACATTGTGCTCTAGAGAGAGACACAGGCAGAGAGGAGAGGAGAAGGCTGCAGGTTAGGAGCACAAGCGATCAAGCCTGTAGGCCAGAGACACCTAGGGATCTGTTATGTGGAACTGATACCGGAAGGTTTATTCTTGTTTCTCTTTAACTATTTTTCCCTCTAGTAAAGGTTTGTTGGGTTATATAATAAAGTCTAATTGTTTGGCTGGTTTTGTTTGTTTGTTTGTTTGTTTTTTTCGAGACAAGGTCTCTCTGTGTTAGCCTTGGCTGTCCTGGACTCACTTTGTAGACCAGGCTGGCCTCGAACTCACAGCGATCCGCCTGCCTCTGCCTCCCAAGTGCTGGGATTACAGGCATGCACCACCACGCCCTCTAATTGCTAAGAAACAGAGCCAACACTTCTTAGTCACAGTCAGTTATTGAACGAAGTCAAAGAAAAGTCACATACATTTGCAGAAGCAGACACTATGGATGAATCCTACTTACAAGTCACTTCCTCTTTCATTACAAGGTCTTGCTTATGTAGACAAGGTCTACCAGCCTATAGTGGGGCCTTGCTTGTACAGTAGCTGGAACCTTCCACAATAATTGTCAATTATCCCAATATTCTCCAAACATTTCTACTGGCCAATATAATCAAAGGAATTTCCTACTTTCCTACAGTCAAAAACAGCCCTTAGGAGAGGGGACATTTAGAGGTCCTTGCAGGAGTGCGTTGAAGGGGCCTGAATTGACGTGTCTTTTGTTTCCAGGGCATGAAGCATGACGTTTCCTCTTCTATACTCTGCTGCTTTGCTGGGCTCAAAGGGACTGAAACACCTACTCCAGGCTAGTGTTTTACTTTTGTTCTTGTATCCTAAGTTAAGTTCTCATGTGTGTTTGGCAACCACTCTTCCTCCCCGAGCCTTCTCCAGAACAGGCAGACCACATTTTGATACAGTTCTTTAGGATGTTTGTTAAACTAAAGCTTAGATTAAAAAAAAAAATCTATTATTTATCTAACATATGTTGGCATATTTTTAAAACTATTTTTATGTTGGGTTCCTTAAATTTCTTTCCCCTACTCCATCCCAATCCCTTCCAGCACCTCAAAACCAGGTAGAAGAGAGAGAGGATTAGTGGGGGGAGGGGACATAGTTTTCCTTAGCAACTTCCTGTGTTTAGGGTTGTCAGGTCCCTTGGAGAGAGGAAAATCCTCACTTTAGGATATCTCCAACTTCTCTTCAAACTGCATCAACAGTAACCAGAAGCACCATCACCCTTCTTTTTTCTCAAATCTCCCGGGAGCACTCCAGGTCTGCCTTTTATCCTCACTGACAAAGACCATGTGCCAGCGTGTGGGAGTTCACAGCTGACAAAGATCCTGTGCTCTGTCAGGAAGCAATGAGCTGTGGACAAACTGGAGCAGTCCCCATATCCCACCCTTTCAATTAAAATGAAAGCATGCTTACCTATAAACTGGAACTTCCTCCACAAGAATAGTTGTTAATTTTTATTCTGTTTTGTTTCCTAACAGTGGAAAGCTGGTAGAATTTTTTTGAAATGATGGTAGATAATGAAAACAGCAATGTGTCTATACTTGCTAAAATAACCAAAGTGTAACCTTTATTTATTTTATACCTGTATGTTAAATGTAGCTAACAACAACTGTATGAATACTGTTGTTGGCAGCATCAATACACAATGCAAATATAATTGCTAGAGTGATTTTGACATGGAGTATCCTGAATGCTGGCATTTTCCAGGTATTTTACTTAGTTCTACCAACCTTGAAAACACATAATATTAAAAAAAAATAAAATAAAAAATAAAATAAAATTCAAAAAAATATACAAACTGACAAAACATTTCATCCATCAGGCTAACAGAATATAATGAATAGTCTATAACATTTTTCAATACATATATCCAACCTATATCTGCACCAAAAAGAGAGCTTAAAAGGACATTAATATTTAACACTAATTTTGCATAAATAAACATTTGCTATGGAAGATACGCATAGTGACGTTATGAATTCCTGTATTTAATGCTATACTATATTGCCCTCATGTGTTTATTCTAATAAAATACCCACCCTTAACTTGTTATTTCTTTATTTTATTTTATTTTATTATTTTATTATTAATTTATTCTTGTTACATCTCAATGGTTATCCCAACCCTTGTATCCTCCCATTCTTCCCTCCCTCCCATTTTCCCCTTATTCCCCTTCCCTATGACTGTTCCTGAGGGAGATTACCTCCCTCTGTATATGCTCATAGGGTATCAAGTCTCTTCTCAGTGACCTGCTGTCCTTCCTCTGAGTGCCACCAGGTCTCCCCCTCCAGGGGACATAGTCAAAAAGAGGTTTGAGTTCAATTATTTTTTATTTGTTTATGTATTTGCTTTATATTTTTCTTTCAATTTCATATCAAAAAATCAATAAGCTATATTTAGGTAACATTTTCAAAATAAAGTGCAGTGGTCAAATTTCAAAAAGTAAACAATCAATTCATCTACATTAAATTAATATTTCAAGTTGATTTACATTCACTTAATCACATGATGGAGGCAGTGCCCCAGGCAGGATGTATCTGGTCAGCTGGAATATGAATGGCTATAAACATGCATTAGTAAAAATACGTAATCAAATTTCTGAAAATAGCTTTGGTAAATCTTTTGATGACTTTTAATCATTCATACACATGCTGCATTTGATTAAGCTGACAATAAGGAGAACAATTACTGGAAATTCTCTATTGGACAGCACTTTTCATTTTTATTGAAATGTCATCTGGCCAAATAACTATTACAGTAAATTTATTTCTATTTTACTTCATTCTTAGGAATTGCAATTGCTTCACTACTGTGTGTGTGGGAAAAAAAGGTTTTTAAATCCTTCAGGGTTAGAAATATTTCATGAGTGAATTTAATTTCTTAATATTTTACTGAATTTCTATTTTAATATTTCATCATTGCTATATTTGATATGAAATACTGACACTAAGCCATGTAAAAGTGTCTTTAATTTTGCCATCATTCATATTAAACTAGCACATAAAATTTATTTAACTTTTACTTTTGTTTTTTTGTTTTTGTTTTTGTGTTTTGAGACAGGTCTTCAATTTGTCAAAACTGGTATTTCACTGATGATACTTCTGTTTTCACCTTCCAAGGGCTATAATCACAAGTATGCAATGTCATACCTGGTTTCTCTTTTAGACTAACTATCAAAATTTATGGAACCTTAATCTTCCTATTAAATACAGTTGGAGCAGTTCTTTTTACTGTCTAAAACAAGGTTAGAATGAATGTGCATATCCTTGTTTGCTATTTAATTTTATTAGCTTACTCATCCCTCATACAGTACATACCAACCACAGCCTCCACACCCTCCCCTCCCTCCTCTTCTCCCTGTTCCCAGGCTCCTCCCATCCTCCTGAGATCCACTGTTCCTTTATTTTCATTAAGAAAAGAACAGGCTTCCCACTTTGCATAACCAGATGCAATTAGACTAGGCACATACTCTCACATCAAGTGGGACGAGGAAATCCACCAGGAGGAAAAGGGTCCAAAAACCAGGCAGAAGGTCGAGACTCCCCCACTCTCATTCTTACGAGTCCAACCAAAACCCCAAGACAGAACCACAACATGTATGCAGAGGGCGTGTGCAGAAACATGCAGGCACCTTGGTGGCCGCTTCAATCTCTGTGAGCCCCTTTGAGCTCTCCTTATTTGAGTCTGTGGACCATGTTATCCCGGTGTCCTTGACTCCGATGGCTTCTACCATCCTTCCTGCCATTCTCTGCACAATATAAGGAGCTCTTCCTCATGTTTGCCTGTGGGCCTTTCTACTTGCTCCCATAGTTGCTGGAAGAAGCCCCAATGACTGCTGGCTAGGCTCCAACCAATGAGTATAGCAGAATATTGTTACGAATCATTTCATTGACATATATTTGGTTTTGTCTGTCCTGTTGGGTTCTACACTACAACTCTGAGACATCTAGCTTCCAGATCCTGGCCATCCAGGTAGTATCAGATATGGGCTACCTCTCTTGGTGTGAGCCTCAGGCTGGACCAGTTATTGATAGACCACTCCTACAAGCTCAGAGCACATCTTGCAGGCATGGCAAGATGTATGTCATAGATTTTGTGGTTGGGTTGGAGTCCCAGTTCCATCACCAGAAACATAGCCCAATTTCAGAAGATAGCTAGTACAGACTCCATAACTTTCATTACTAGTAGACCTCTGTAAGGCCCAACTCATAGGTTCCATGAAATGTCCACTACACTAATCTTCCATATCACCCTCTAAATGCCCACCCATTTTATCTGTCTCCTCCTGTACTCTTTCTCTCCATGCCTCCTTCTCCCATCTGATGCTTTCTGTTCCTATCCTCATATAGTCCCAGTCCACTCACAAAATCTATTTCTCCTTCCGGAGAGATCCATGTGTTATGCCTAGAGTTTCTTTCTTTTTTTTTTCTTTTCTTTTTTTTCCCGAGGCATGGTTCCTCTATGTAGCCTTGGTTATCCTAGACACTCTTTGCAGAATAGGCTGGCCTCAAACTCACAGTGATCTGCCTGCCTCTGCCTTCTGATTGCTGGGATTAAAGGCGTACGCTATCACCATGCCATGCTTCTTTATCTAACTTGTCGAGATCTGTGGATTGTGGTGTGTTTATTATCCTTTACTTACCCCAAATATGATTTGTAAGTGATGGATTTTAAATTAATTAATTAATTAATTTTCTCTGTATCTTGGATGTAGCCCCTGTCCCCCACCCTCCCAGGTCCACCCAACTTTCCCCCTCCTCATATTCCTCAGAAAAGGGAATCTCCCTACCTACCAATCCCAACTCATTAAATCATATCAGGACTGAGCTCATCCTCTTCCCCTATGGCCTGGCAATGCAGTCTCACAGGTGGAAATAATCAAAAGGCAGGGAACAAACCCCAGCACATGATGATTTTTTTTCTATTTCCCTCCATTTGCCTGAAAATTTCATGATATCATTTTGAAACAGTTGTAGAATACTCCATTGTGCAAATTACCACATTTTCTTTGTCCATTTTGTTCATCGACAGGCATCTAAGTTGTTTCCAGTTTTTGCCTGTAGTGAATAAAGTCACTAAAAATATAGTTAATCAAGTGGCCTTGTGGTATGTTAGGACATCTTTTGGGTATACAAACAAGAGTGGTATAGGGGCACCTTGTAGTAGATCGATTCACAAATATCTGGGGAGCTGCAATATAGATTTCCATAACAAGTGCACTATTTTGCGTGACCATCACCATTGGAAAAGTGATCCATTTGCTCCACATCTTCACCAGCATGAGCTGTCATCTATGTTGTTGATCTTAGCCTTTCTGACAAGTGTAACATGGGATCTCGAAGTAGTTTTGATTTGCATTTTTCCTGTTGGCTAATGATGTTGGATATTTCCTTAAGTATTTCTCAGTCATTTTATAGGTTCTTTAATGGGAATACTGTTTAGGTCTGTATCTCAATTTTTAATTGGACTATTTGGTTTATTGATATCTAGCTTCTTGAGTTCCTTATATATTTTTGATATTAGTCCTCTAAATATTGTGGAGGTGGAAAAAATATTTTCCCATTCTGTAGACTGCCATTATGCTCTATTACCATTGTCCTTTACCTTACAGAACTGTTCAGTTCCATTTTTGGTCCCATTTACTAATCGTTGATCATAAGGCCTGTGATATGCGTTTTCTCTTTAGGATATTGTCTCTAGAGCCAATGAGCTCAAGGTTATTTTCCACATTTTCTTCTAACGGGTTCAATGTTCTGATTTTATCTTAGGCCTTTGATTCTCTTAAACTTGAGTTTCTTTTATATGCTTCAAAAGGACAGTACTCAATTTTATATGAAAAAGCAAACAAACAAACAGGACAAGACAGGTAAAAATATCCTGAACAATAAAATCTTCTGTAGGTATCACTGATTTCAAGCTGTACTATAAAGCTATTGTAATACAAATCAAATACTGTTGGCATAAAAAGGGAGAAGTTGCCATCTAGTAATAAGAACATAAGCATAGTCTGGGCCCCAGGGTCTTCTGCAAACTATGGCAACAGCCAAGGAAAATATAGGCAGTAAATTTTGAACCCCTACCCAGTCTAGTCGATGGACAGGACATTCTCCACCATTGAGTGGAGAAGGAGATCTGACTTCCACACAAACTCTGGTGCCCCATATTTGACCATGTCCCTTGGATGGAGACGCCTGGTGGCACTCAAAGGAAGGATAATAGGTCACCAAAAAGAGACTCGATACCCTATGAGCATATAGAGGGGGAGGAGGTCCCCCTCAGTTACAGACATGGGGGAGGGGAGTGGGGGGGGAAGCAGGAGGAAGGGAGGAATGGGAGGATACAAGGGATGGGTTAACAACTTAGATGTAATATGAATAAATTAATAAAAAATACATTTGCAAAAAAAAACATAAGCATGCTTATAAAACAAGCTGGTCAACACTGCTAAAGGAAGTTTAAATCCTTTGAGATAACAGAAGTGTGACATTATGCTCTTCATTTAAACTAGTGGAACTGGATAATCTTTGCAGACATTTGTTTATAGAGGAGCAACTATTGCTTTTGGAGAAAACAAATGTTTTCCATGACACTATATGTATTATAGCAATCTTTTATACATTGGACACAACTAAAGATAATAATTCAGATTTTCAGGAAGTAAATGAATACAAAAGTCACTTGAAACTTTCACATGAACTCTGGTGCCCCATATTTGACCATATCCCCTGGATGGGGAGGCCTGGTAGCACTCAGAGGAAGGATAGCAGGCTACCAAGAAGAGACTTGATACCCTATAAGCATATACAGGGGGAGGAGGTCCCCCTCAGTCACAGTAATAGGGGAGGGGAGGAAGAGGAAAATGGGAGGAAGGGAGGAATGGAAGGATACAAGGGATGGGATAAAATTGAGATGTAATATGAATAAATTAATAAAATATATTTTAAAAAAGAAAATAAGATACTACATTTTCAATGTGAACATGAAAGACAGGTTAATACAACAATAATTTCTGGCTCAATATTCTTACTGAGACCAGTTTTCTACTTTAAACCTGCAAAACAGGAAGAAAGACATCTAAGGTATATTTTATAAGAAAACATACACCCATTAGAATGGCTGAGATAAAAAATTCAAGTGACACCACAGGCTGGCAAGGATGTGGAGAAAGAGGAACACTCCTTCATTGCTGGTGGGAATGCAAACTAGTACAGCCACTTTGGAAATCTATCTGGTGCTATCTCAGAAAACTGGGAATAGGGCTTCCTAAAGACCCAGATATTCTACTCCTTGGAATATACTCAGAAAATGCTCCAGCACACAGCAAGAAAATTTGCTCAACCATGTTCATAGCTGCCTTATTCATAATAGCCAGAACCTGGAAACCTAGTGTCCCTCAGTAGAAGAATGGATAAAGAAACTGTGGTACATTTACACTATGGAATACTACTCAACTATTAAAAATAAGGAATTCCTGAAATTTGTGGACAAATGGATTGAACTAGAAATTATCATAATGAGCGAGTCCACCTAGAAGCAAAAATAGTCAAATTGTATATACTCACTAATATCAAGACACTAGCCCAAGGGGCATGTCCCATGAAAGTCTTCACATACCAGGAAAGTGGGTCAGAGGGGAGGACATCCTATTGGGACTTTAGGTGAGAAAAGCATGGGAGAATGGGGAAATAGAAGGATCCAGAGGGTCTTAAAAACCTACAAGAAGAATATTATGACAAGAAGATTTGGGCCCAGTGGTCCTACTCAAACTATGGCACCAGCCAAGGACAATATAGGCCAGGGGGAAAGCGGGAGGGAGGGGTGACTAGGCGGATACAGGGGATGAGATAACAATTGAGATGTAATAGGAATAAATTAATGAAATATTTGTTAAAAAGAAAACAAACTTTTCTCATAATGGTCTATGAGTACGCCACTCACACTTAGGTGTCAGTCCCATGTCCAGGTTGTAAATGTCAGAGACAGAATGAGCTCAATGATATTTTAAGTATACTTTTTGTCTTAGCACTTTCTTTGGGAACTTTATTTATTTACTTATGTCTTACTGGTCTTTTGATAGTAAGTTATGATTTCTTTTCTTTTTCTTTCTTTCTTTCTTTTTAAACAGTGATTGTCTGCGCAGCCCCGACTTAGTTGGTAGACCAGGCTAGCCTTAAACACACAGAGATCCTCTGGTCTTTGCATCCTGAAGTTAGGTCTCGGATTGCAGACATGCACTACCATCACTATGCGGTAAGTTATGATTTCTTATTTGTTTTTATTTGTTTTGTTTCTATGTGCTTGTTTTGCACTGTGTCTTCTTTAAATTATTATTGTTTAATTTGTATATCTTTATTATTTCTTTTTATAAAGAGATAGAGAAAGAAAATGCCCAAGTTTAGTGATAGAGGAGATGGAAAATGTCTGGAAGGAGAAGGGTCAGGGAAAACCATAATAAGAATATATATAGTTATTTTAAATAATATATATTAAGAATAAGTATTACTTTTATGAATGTTTATAGGCACACACCTTGGTGTATGTATCTGTACCATATGTATGCAGACCCAGCATAGATCAAAAACATATGCTGGATCTTTAAAGAAGTGATTAAAGGTAGTTATGAGCAATATATATAGGTTCTGGGAGATCGATTTGGGTCCTATCTATGAGTGACAAGTGGTTTTAACTGATGATCAATATCCAGGCCCATGTAGTTTCTTTTAAACATGCCCCAGAAACACACACACACACACACACACACACACACACACACACACACACACA
>OU015751.1:82603335-82620296 GCA_907169655.1 Acomys percivali | reverse complement strand
CACACACACACACACACACACACACACACACACACACACACACACACCAATCCTAGACAAGCTGTAAGAGATAAAGATTAATGATAATATGGACATAGGTATGTCTTTGAGAGTAAGCTGTTTTGGCTATCACTTAGCATTTTAATTTGTAAATTCTATGGATGAATCAATGTTTAGTTCTTCTGATATATAGGATAAGGGCCATAGGGAACTATGGTGGTAAAAGCAGTTGCCCAAACCAATAAACTAGGAAATTAAAGAACATGAATTACAATTGGAAACTGTAGTCCCACATCCTTTACTATGCGCCTTAAACTAATCAGTTGTCCTTTCCAAATTCTTATAGAATCTATTATTAAAACCTATAAATTGTCCAAAGAGATAGACAATTTTCTTCAAACTTTGTTAGAAATGTTTTTAAACACTTTGAATAATTTGGGAATTTTCTCAAGTGTTTTTTGGATTAAATACATGAGATGTGTTTTGCTAATCAATAGGTAAACAATACTACACTAAGCTTCTTTGTGTTTGTTTCTAGGGCACTCATAATTCAGATAGAAAATGGGCAAATCAATAAATAGCTGGCTGCCTATAAGGATTAAAAGAGATGATAGTCATTGCTTCTCTGTTAAAAATAAATAAAATATTTTAATTATTCAATAAAGGATAGGTTCAATTACATTCAAAAATATGCCAAAAAAAGCATGATTATAAGAAATCAATTAAAAATTTTTATAGAAAAATTTCTTTTTACCTATTTTTAACTGACATATAATACTTATATATGCATATAGGATATAATATATTTGAAAATCCATGCACATTCTATAAATATCAAGTCTAAATATGTAGCATAATCATAATTGAATGCATTTATTATTTTCTTTCAGTTAACCATTCAAACTATTGTTTACTTAATTAAAGATAATTAGTTCACTAATTATTTCTACTAACTGTAATTTCTCTTTACAGCCCAGTGTCTTCATATCTCTGCTACCATTTTCATTGAATATTAGCTATTATTCTATTTAATCTAATAATATTAATATTTCACATAAGAGTATTTTATTATGTCTTTTGTTTTATTTTCTTACACTTAATCTCACTTGCATCCCGTCTTTGCATAGATCTCACTATGAAGTCCAGGGAGTCTAATCTTTCTAGCAATTCCCCCTGTTAAACGTAGTTTTTAATTCTATTTTATAATATCTTTGCTTATTTGAGAAGCAGTACTCAGCATTTTCCATTTGAGTACATAGGACATCACTCAAGCACTAGTCATAGCCTCATGTTCATTAAAATCTTTTGACAAATAAATATTTATAATATAATCAGACCACTAAGATCTCTGATAGGGCTGCTTAATGCTATTGGCATTGCTTTCTGCCACCACCCTGTTATAAAAATCCACTTCAGAGCAGAAGAGAAGTTATATTTTCCTTTAAATTTAAAATATTAGGTGATATTTTATTCATTTTTAAAAAAATAAAATGACTTCTAGGAGATTGAGTGAGACTGGAAATTACTATTATATACAATATTCTAAATGCAGAATATTGAAAGGCATGTTCTATCTCTCATGTGCTGATACCAGACTGTGTAAGTTTCCACAATGTATATGTATGTGCAGAAAACATGTTAGTAAAATATATGTGAAATGAGTACATCTGACTGGAAGATGAAGCCATAGCAAGGGAAAGTGTCAGAAAAATTGGAAACAGGACTAAATAATGAAGAGCAAGAATAATAAAATATTTATGTATAATGAAATGCATTACTTTGTATATTATTTTTTAAAATATAAGTACATATTATTTAAAGGAATATTTGTGATATATATCATATAATATATATGGTTTTTAATTTCTTATTTAAAATTGTGATGTCTGTGTTGTTTCTGTGAATATTCATATACTTTCATGCAAGGACATCCTTGATTAACATTCTTAATTCAACCATATCATGGGAAATCCTATGCCCTGCATTCTCAACTTAGTTCCCACACAAAAATTATTCAGACTCTAAAAATGATATTGAATAAGCTTTTTTCAATTTGAAAAAAATGTTTTTATATGCATTTGTAGTATAAAAATGTATTTTCCTTCTGTAAAATTGATATAAATTTTAAAGCTTGACTGAACAAAGACTTAATAGTTTAATTTAAAACCATCATGAAATAACAAATAAAGCTTAATTGGAAACTTTCCATTATTAACAAACTAGAATTCCTTTATTAATTTCTTTATGCAATATGCTAACTCTGGTCTTTTGGCTAAATAAATTTAATTTCCTAAGAGATCAAATTAGTACTACATGCGTGCAGTGTTTAAATAGTTTGCAATATTATTTCTAATTTAATACATACTAAATTTGATTAATGATTTACTTTTATTAATTTTATTTTCTGAAACAGTGAAAAGATGTTATTAAATACTGTTGCTCAAACAGAATAATCTTGTGTGTATCTTTTATCTCACTGATGTGTTAGCATTTAATAACCAAGGAGAAAAAGTTCCTTTCATAGTCTCATATTCTTCCAAGTCTTAGAAGATTTTTTAAACTAAAGTGGTGTTGGATAGATTCTAAATTAAATCTAAAAATGGTGTCTGAAACTGAAGTTTCCATAGATATATGAAATAATAATATTAAATACATTTCTGAGAAAAAGTTGGCTTACTAGCTTTGTTTTTTTATTACTTCAAGGTGTTTGCTGAAGCAATTGATTTAAAAATACAATAAAAATTCATTGATACAATTTATGTTTTTATAAAAGTCACAAGAAATATTTCAAAATGCACTTTAATTAGAATATACCTGAAAATAGAAATTTAAATACAGAAAAGGGTCCAGGTGAGGCCAGGAAGATGCCAATCCTTACTCTGGTTCAAAAATGGATGTTGGCATAAGAGTTACTTAGCTAGAGAGGGTGCAGAAAGTGTCAGTTGCCTCCTCCTCCAGACTGGAGACTGTGGCCTGAGAAGTGACATGTTTTGCTACATGGAGTGTCTGTTCGGAATAGCTAAAGCTTCCACATCATCCTCTGTCCAGAACAAACTCCGGGAATTTACAGGATGCTGTGCATTTGCATCAGTGCTCATGATTTGCCTTATCCTGAAGTGTGACTATCATATCTTCATTTTACCTTGCCTCATGTCAGTCTCAAAACTGTGACATTTAAAAAAAAAGAAAGAAAAAGAAAAGAAAAAAGAAAGAAAGAAAAAGAAAAAAGAAAACGAGAGAGAAAAAACAAAAAATTCACTTAAAAATGTCTACTAAAGATTTGGGTTATTTGAGTTTGCATGGATATAATGTAGTAAGCTTATTGCTTTAATGTAATTTCAAATACATTTAAATATTTACAAATCCACTTAATTTACTTAGTAATACATATATAGAAGTTAAAATTCATAGAATAAATGAGGGAACCAAATTTTAACTTAAGCAGATATTAAAATAAAAACAGGTTTAATATACATTTACATGCACATATGTATGCTTTTTATTTCTTGGTTCATCTCTTCCTGTCAAGCTACATGGTCAACTTGTTAAGGTGGAGTGAGGCACTGTGCAAACTGGTTCTGAAACCTTCCAAGGATGTTTTACCTGCCACTGAGCTGATATTTCAGTAGAGACTTCCCCAGCTGTTTTCTGAGAGCTGTATTGTTGTCTCCTGAGGTAGCCAGTGTTTTTGAAACCTTGTCTTTTTGAAACTGGTTGGCCTTTTCATAAAACATTTAATTGTATGGGGCTAGAAATCCCAAGTAACTCTCTCATGGAAGTCAACACTAAATTTTTTTCCTTTTCTTAAATGATAAATTTACCTCCTTTTCCATAAAAGTTAAAAAAAAAAAAGATGTCCCTTTCTACAACTCAACAGGATTTGTTAGTTCACAAATTACTTATGGAACAGTTTTAACTGTAATAGAATAAAGCATCATAACAGTTAATAATTACTGCGTGGACAAAGAGACTTTGTAGGAGTGGCAAATGGAAGAATGGCTCCTTTTAAAAATTTAAACAAAATTATAACAGACATTCATATTTTTCTAAATGTGTCCACCTTAGATGATCCTCTCCTGTCTTGCAGACAGAAGCCTAGCAGGGTTGTCCTCAGATAGGTCTCTAACTTACAGCAGTTCAAAACAGATGCTGAGACTCACGGCTAAATATTGGGTGATGCATAGGAAGTCTGAAGCACCAACTAAGGACCACACATGGACTAGACCTAGGTAAAGATAGATGTAGCCAATGTTCAGCTCAGGCATCATGTGATTCTTCTAGTAAAGATACTGGAGGCTGTCTTTGAAATGGACTCTGTTGTCAGCGCTTTGATTACTTCCTCCTGATGCAACTGCCTTGCCTGGCTACAAGGAAATGGAAAGAGGATGAGCTCGTTCTTGATGCAACATGATGAGCTGGCATGGATGGGTGAGGAATTTGGGAGGGGTAGAGGAGGAAGCGTGGGGCTGGAAGGAGAAGAGGGAGTGGCTATAACAGGGATGTTAAATAAATAAATAAATAACAATAAAGAAAAAATTGTAAAAAAATCATCCTCAGAGATAGAGCTTTCTATTTATTTAGACATGTGATCCATCATTCACATGTGTGATTTGATATATATGGGAGAGAGAAAGAGCCAAAGATAGTGAGAGCAGGATCCAGAGAGGACTATGGACTACCAAAAGATTCTGAATTAATTCTAATTTTGTCTCAAAGGAAAGTTTTGTGTCAGTCTTAAAACATAAACCATTTCCCTCTCCCCAGAGCATGAGTGTAGTTAGAATAATCAAGTGATTAATAATTAGAAGAGACAATGTAAAACTAACAAACTTTAAAGAATTTACCCTGAATTAGCAACATGGAATGGAACTTAGTGGCACATAGCCTTCTAAGAGCTAGGGACTTAAATTATTAGCACACCATAGAGGAAGCAGGAAGAGCCTGGGAGGAGAGACTGAAGTCTACCATTATGAGACCATGGACATCAGCAGAAAAATAAGAACTGAGGAAGACCAGACTGTCTTCACCCACCGAGATTTCAAATCATCTGCACCTTCACTGTTTTTTTTTTTTGAAACTGTATTCTAAAGATCTAGGATAACATATATTGGCATTGATATTTGGCATTTAGTTTGTATTAATTTGCTGTGGAAACAGAAAATAAATACAATGAATAAAAAAAAAAGGCCATATCCCATAATGCTAGCAGATTTCTAGTGAATAGTTGGAGCACTAAGACTATTGTGTAATTCAATGCTGATTTCTGTACCCCCATCCCCACCCCATATTTTCTCTTATGCAGCTTAAGATAAAAATGTACCCACATGTCAACCAGATTTTCATTTATTAACAATATCTACATTGCTTCAATTAGGCTTTAAATGCTTTATTTGTGTTATAAAAATGGGAGAAATCACAAGTAAGCTCAGGAAAGCAGAAAAACAATAGTAACAGTTTGGGCAGAAATATGAATAAACAATATTTCAGAAATTTAAGTCCGCAAACCCTGATTTCATTAGGAGAACACGTGTATTAAAGGTATACATTTTATTTCGAGGTCACATGAATGATGATCAGCTACTTGGGGAGTGTTGTTAGAGCTGAGAAACTAAACACATGATGAGAGAGAGGTATGCCACTGTATTGACTCCAAGTGGAAAAGAAACCTTACAAGAGTTCATTGAAGAGTTGAGTACCATATAAATGGCTCCTTAATGAGAGCTCATATTGATCCAATCTGGGGAAAAAAATGGTAAGATTTGGGTAGCAAAAGGTCAAGAGTGAGGGCATCCCAGAGTGGATCAATAGTGTGAGCAGTGTCAGTCTGCTACTGATAATTATTGAGATGGTTTCTTGGCTTTCAATTTTCTTTATTAAGTGGATTTTAGTAGCCTGACATTAAATTCTAACAACTGGTGGATGCCCATATTCTTTTGGAGTTGCTAAAATATTTTCAGCATTGTCAGATTAAAAATCTAAGAAACTTCTCTCTAGTAGCCTAGCCCAGCAAAGCAAGCATAACTCCTGCTTTCTCTCTGTCTAAAATAGCCAGCCTAGAGAAATATCTCACTATACAAAAGGACCATTTGGACATTTATAGTTTGCTTTTTATCTATTCAATTGTTCCCTTATATTCTTAGAACAGAAAAAGGAACCTTTTAAGAATAATAACATACCAATTACCCTTAATTACTCTCTAGCTTTTTCAGTTGAGAGAAAAACCTCTCATTTTATGTTTAGTTTGTGTCTGAATAGAACGTGTTTCATCTGAAACCTTTAATGGAGAGGCTTTTCCATTTTCTACAAGTTCCTTGCTATTTAATGTATCTTCTAAATTAAATAAAATATTAAAGGTGCTATGTACTCCTTGATAAACTTGAAAGGATGAGCAAAACATCAGTAAAAATAATTAAAAATTATATTTTATTCTGAAAAGAATTAATATTTACTACGGTAAAACACCTACTGTTTTTATGCTGATAGCCTTCACTTTTTACAACCAAGTAAATTTTTACTACAAAATATATACCCTAAAAATCTGACTGTATAAATATTAGATGGCAATTAGAATACATCAAGTTGTTAAGGATGGGCAGGACAGAATTAGTTCCCTGGTTTATATATATTCTATTAAATAAAACAGCATAACAAATAATAAGACTATTATTTGGAGTATAGAAAAAATGATAACATTTAACAATTCCTGAAAATTTTCCATTTACTCAGGAAGTTTGGAATATTTAATCTTAGCTCATCACTCTTGTAATTCATGTTTCTTTCCAAATGCACAGCATGTATTTATTCTCCAATGTACAGTTTGAGTGAAAAGCATGATTTAAAACCTGGAATATATGTCATTTAACAACTTCAGGAAATGTTAGTAGATTTTTTTTGGCAACACCATGTTTTATTCACAAATTTTCATACAAGAATAAAAAAATTAACTTCTGCAATTTTATATATCATGAGACTTCTTGTTTTAAAAAGAATTAGTATATTAGGGATATCAAGTTTACAACCTAAATAATTTGAGAGAGATTTAGTCTAGTTTCCATGCCTCAATGTTTGTGTTAAAATATTTAATGTTTAAATATTTCTAGGTCAGCTGTTCACATGGAAACCTCACCACACCTGGGCCCTGCTTCTCATTGTGCCTGCTTACAGCCATTAAGAGTGTGTTGCTATTTTTGTCTGAAGAATGTTATTAGTTTAAGAAAATACAAATGCTAATTTAAAAGTCAATCCAATTCCCAGAAGAAATTGTGCTCACATAGGAAGAGAAGAAATATCTAAGACTGCTGTGGATGTCATACAAAGATATTTGAATGAAAGAAAAATCATATGTCCCCTGGAGGGGGAGACCTAGTGGCACTCAGAGGAAGGACAGCAGGTCACCGAGAAGAGACTTGATAACCTATGAGCATATACAGAGGGAGGTAATCCCTCTGAGGAACAGTCATAGGGGAGGGAATAAGGGGAAAATGGGAGGGAGGGGAGAATGGGAGGATACAAGGGATGGGATAACCATAGAGATGTAACAAGAATAAATTAATAAAATAAATAAAAAATTAAAAAAAAATAAAAAATAAAAAAATAAAACAAAACAAAACAAAACAAAAAAAAAGAAAAAGAAAAATCGTATGAAAACTAAATGGGAGACTAGGTCATAAAAAAGAGAGAAATAAATACTGATATAAAAATTTTAAAACAAATATAGAGGAAAAAATTAGAGAAACAATGTTTATCCATTTTAATTATCAAAAAAAAAAAAGAATTTGAAAGTGACTCCAAATATTCTATTTGCCAAATAAACGCCAAGCTAAATTTCACATATTAGTATTTGAACAAAAAAAATCAAAGAAATTGATTGAAATCTACCATATCATCAGAAGAAAGTGCAAATGACAAGTATAAGGAAACAAAAACATTTATTAAATACATTCACAGTAGACTTAAAAATAAGGACTACAGTCAATAAGTTAGGATTCAAATGACAGGGAGGAAGGCTCACTTGTTCTGAGGACTAGAGGATGGCGGAGGAGGGGCTGAGAGAGAGGGGTGAACCAGGCACAGGCAGGGGGAGGGCTACAAATTCAGGTGTACAGTGAATTAATTAAAAATAAAAAAGACAACAACTACTTTTAGAATAATTACTGTGAGTGAATATTACCAAATTCTAACAAAGATAATAATAGTTAAAACGGTTCTTTTTATTTAATTTTCTTTTATTTAAAATAGCTTTTTTCCCATACAGCATATTTTGGTTATGGTTTCCCCTTTCCCCTTTCCCAACTTTTATCTGATCTTTCTTTCATTCAAATTCACATTCTCTCTCTCTCTCTCTCTCTCTCTCTCTCTCTCTCTCTCTGTGTGTGTGTGTGTGTGTCTGTCTGTCTGTCTGTCTGTCTCTCTTTTTCTCTCTCTGTCTCCTTACTTCTTGGAAACAAAAAGGCACTGCAAAATAATAATAAGATAACATAGTAAAAATAAAGTAATTATTACATATGTGCTTTTCAGGTTTTTTTTATACATTTACAGTGCCATTTCACATTAGAAATTTCAAATGTATCTAAAAGGTCAGGTCTATCTACATAGATAATATATAGATAGATAGATGATAGATAAATAGACAGACACATAGATGATAGATTAGATATATATATATAGATAGATACAGTATATGAATGATTACATAATATTATCAATGCGATATTCTTTCTAAATAAAATGACTGAGCTTTTCCTTTGATGGACTAGAGGAGAATAGCATATCACTGAAGTCCATCAGCCTCCACTCTTTTTCCAGTTTCCAAGTTTATGTGCAATTTAATCTACTGAGAATTATAGATATGGAAAGGATGTTTGACTTAACATACATATGATTTTTACATCTATTTGAAAAAACTCCTATTCTATAAATCAAATATAGTAATTAATATACATATAGCTATTTGTTCTGAATTATTAAATACAGTCTCATTCTGCAAACATAATATACTACGTTTTTGGCAATATGTATTTTCTACATTTGCAAAACAATTATTGATGTCTACATCATGATGTTTTCATACAAATCTTTCTTATCCTAAGATCATTCTTTTAAGTCTACTAGATAACACTCAAACATGAAATGAAGCTGAGTTAAGTGACTGTGCAGATAAAAATAATTTTAAACTAACATACATAGATGTTGCTCTTACAAAGCACAATACAATATAAAATAATTAAAATAATTGCATTAAATTTTAATCAAACTTATTTCAAATGTCTAAAACTTTTTAAGAGCCTTAATAAATAAAAAATCTTGTACACTGACAAAAGTGTAAAGAAAGTTATCTCACTAAAATTTTATAGCAATGAACTAGTGCTTGATTATTAAAAAGTTTATTCTGTAGGAGCTGTGGAAAACCTTAGTGGGTGAGCAGTTGGCTCTGGCGTTTTGATAACCAGAACTAAAAATAAGAAATGATGATGAAAGAAATATCAAATATAATCATTAATTAAATTTTAAACTAAATGTTTTCTTTTTCATTTGAAATTATTTCCCTGAATATCTAGTGATGATTATGTACAAAGTAAAATTGAAAATTAAGAATGATGCTTTCAAATGAGAACAAACTCTTTTTTCTATAATAACAGTGTAAGAAAACTGGTCATCTTAAAGGACATAATGCAGAAGGTACATTGATAACCAATAGTGAATGTACACAATGGACTGAAAATATGCCTGGTGTGAAGAATGGACAGTTTATGTGAAGGTAAAAGTGAAGACAGGAATCTTAAGTAAAGGCATACCTCCAGAACCATGGCCTGGATTCTAAAGCCCACATCATACTTCTAGGCTAATGACTACATATCCCAGTGTTTGTTTACTGACATTGATGAGATAATTATTTTTCCTTGTGAATACTTATGAGCAGCAGAAACAACAAAAAGTTTCAGAGACATCATATTACTGAATACTTAAACAATATGTGTCATGACTTTTTCAACTTCAGTTTATGTCTGTGCATGGGGAAATAAAGCCTTAAACAGAGGGAAAAGTTCGTGTATGTTGAATGTTGTAACAGTACCCTCAGATAGTGCTCTGACACAGGAGTCTATCACATTGAGAGCAAAGAGGTCATCCTTTGGTAGCCTTATCACCAACACTTTTCCCTACAGATTAAGCTAATAAATAAAGTCGTAGAGGAAATGTCTCATAGGATGATTATTATAACCTTGCTTATTAGTTATTCTGTTTGCTTATGTTTTATCTTTTCTTATCTTCCTGGAATGTTAGTTACTTTTCTGTGTAGTTCAGTACTTACTGGGTTGTTGCAGATTACCTCTACTGTTCAGGAGGATACATTATGACACAGTATGGAGGGAACTGTTCTCTTGTTCTGTCCTTTACATTGCTTGTTTCTGGATTTTAATGAACACTCAGTTCAGCAATTTCAAGACTGCGTTTACTTCCTGAGTGCGTTGACATCTCACAGGTTTTGGGCACTTCTATTTTGTCTACCAACATTTGTTGAAACGTAATTGTCTCTTTCATCCCGTATCAAGCTTTCTTTTATGGCCGGATGAAGTACAGATTTCTTTTCCTGTGTTTAAAATTTGGTCTTCTGTCTTAAAAAAACAAACAAAGATACAAACAAACAAAAACAAAACCTTCATTTCTAATATGAAATTTTCCAGACAGAGAACTTCACTGATCAACTCTATTAATTATTTAAGAGGAAATAATTCTAATAGTAAATCAATTTGAAGAAAATAATATCAATGTCAAACCACTTGAACAAAAACACAAGTTGAAGTTGAATAACAGACTTCCAATGCACTGATAATACCAAAAATGACGTAAATCAACTGAGAGTAACATTTTAAGACATAGCATTAAAATACATGTTTGATAATCCTTACCAAAAATTTTAAAATGGTTTCTCATTCTTTTTTTTTCCTCTTTTTAAAAATTTTTTAAAATTTATTCTTGTTACATCTCAATGGTTATCCCATCCCTTGTATCCTCCCATTCTCCCCTCCCTCCCATTTTCCCCTTATTCTCCTCCCCTATGAACTGTTCCTGAGAGGGATTTCCTCCCCCTGTATATGCTCATAGGGTATCAAGTCTCTTCTCGGTGACCTGCTGTCATTCCTCTGAGTGCCACCCTCATTCTTGATATTGGGATTTTTGTTCATCTATGTCTCTTGTAGGCCATATTGTCAGTGCAGATGAGAAATTTTAATTTAAATTATATTTATTTTATGCAGTCATGTACTATTTTTGTTTTTAGATGATATTATGATTATATCAGTTCTCTCTGCTCTTTCCTTCATCCAAACCATCACATATATCCTCCTTGCTCTCAATCATATTCTGAGCCTCTTTTTTCATGACTTGTTATTACACATTCACACACACACACACACACACACACACACACACACACACACACACACCCCTTAATACATGAGTTCAACCTTCTCAGTCTGTACAGTGCTACTTCTGTATATCCTTTGATTGTTTACTAGTTGGTAGTTAATTTTACTACTCAATATGCTTAGCCAAAAAACTGAACAGATATTTCAAAAAATAGGGCATATATATTTCCAAAAGAACACATGAAGGTATCCAACATCATTAGGTAGGAGAAAATTCACATAAACATGCAATAAGACCCAATTTTCATACCTATGCAAGAATTAATATTAATAATGATCATAAAAATGTTGTCAGATATGTAGAGAAAACTCTAGCCTTGAAAGTTGTATTCTTTGGAAGTAAAGTGTTATCAGTAATTTTGGTATCTTTATGAATCTTTATATATCAAATTATTTTAAAGCCAACATATGACTATTGTTTAAGATAACACTTTCATTCTATAGAATGTTTCCAACCAAAGTACAGGCATCCATTTTCATAAAGTCTGAAGGTCATCACCCTGTTTTCTCTCATCATATTCCAAGTTTTATAATCAGACTTTAATATGCAATCTAATCTACTTTGGGTTCGTTGTAATAGGAAGGCTATTTATGATACATATGATTTGTAAAGCTATTTGAAATAAATCTTCCAAGCTATAAAGCAAAATGGTAATTCTTGTTCATATAGATATTCATTGACACTCTGTTTAGAATGGAAAGAGCCTGAGGACATAATAGACTAAATATTTGTCAAAGTATATTTTCTGTATCTAAGAGAAGTTAATGATGACATAGAAGCCGTTTCATATAGTGTTGTATGTTTACTCTAAGAATTATTGCTTCAACCAACATGAATGTTCTTCAATTGGATAATGTGTGAACACTGACATGTATCTAAATATTGCAAAAACAATACAGAAAATAAATAAATCATGGTGGAAAACAGGGCATAGATAACAAATATTGTGTATTGAACAAAAAATAGAAGCCTCATACATCAATTTCCCAGTATACGTATTCTTATTAATCTAAATACAATAAAGCAGACATCAGTCATGAAGAAAGTACAATGACTGGTCTCTAAAATTATGAGGAAAACAATTGACTAACCTAAATAGTTTATTCTAGACTGAATAATAATATGGTGATTTGCAAAAATGAATTAAATTGCTCACTTATGATTGTTTAATTTGCATAAAACATAACAAAATTTGTTTTGAGAGAGTGTGTCTCTTAAAAGCCCGGATTCCTTGTTCCTGAACAGAAATAAAGACAATGAATGATCACTACCTTAGCATGGTGGGTGGAACCAGCTACATTAAAGAAGGACATATTAAGAAATATTATTTTAAGGAAATTCTTAAAATTACCTGGGCTTCTGCTGTTTTGTGAGAAGGAAGGCTAGTCCATATTCATGTAAAATGGCAAAAGTCAGTGGGCAGAGGAAACAACAATAAAATAAAAAATATTGAATAGATAAAGATAAGATAGACTTTTGAAATACACAAAAAAATGTGAAGAGCAGAAAGGATACACCAAAGTGTGGTAAGATGAACACAGTTTCATCTACATGCTCTATGGTGTGTGGCTGAAGCTGAAGTATCCTACAAAAGTTTGTCTTCTCCTCAGTGATAGTGGAGACTGAAGTTTCAAGACCAGACTGTTCAAGGAAAATGTGTCAGTAAACATCTCAAGACATGTATGATGAAAGTTACCTATATTAGTTACCTATATTAACAGTATTTTATAAGAAATATTTAAAATGAAAGGCAATATAAATCTTACAATGGAATATAACTCCTCAGTTACTGAACAACAATACTGAGATAAGTAGAATGTCTGACAAAAAGGTCAAAGGTTTTCTAGTTCCAATGGTACACATAAAAATCACCTGCACAAATAAGGGAACATTGTGCAAGAGAGGGCCAAAATTGTCTGAGCCACAATATAAGGGAGTTTGCTGTGAGACTTGTCTCGCAGTAACATCAGGAACTATACCCATAAAAACTTACTGATACGACTATTCAAACTTGAATTGAGCAAGGAGGACATAAATGACCAATCCAAACAGGATTCAAAAAGCCCATTAAAAACAAACAACTAACAAACAAGCAAACAAATAGACAAGAAACAAAAATCAAAGACAACAGAAACAAACTATGCAAAGAATGATAAGCAAGTGAGTAAAGATGGAGTAAGAAAGATGTTTCTTCTCAAAGAAGAGGCACACACAAATGGTTGTTCATTGCCAAGTGATCATGTCTAACAGCATACATACGAGTTATAGTATGTGTACATTCATTAATGAATATATATTCATTTATATATTTATGTAATATATTCATGTAATATATATCCATGCAATAATAATAGAAGAAAACGAGACTGTGAGTTTGTAGGAGAATTGGAAACAATACATGGATCATTTGAGAGGAAGGAACAAAAGGTATAAATGTAATTAAAACACAACATCAAAAAGATGTTTTTCTGAAACCTATCCTGTGAGAGGCATGTGATAGTTTGTGAAAAGCTGTCTTGTGAGAGTGCATGTGATGTTTTGCTGAAAGCTGACACACGAAAGGGTGCATGATGTTTGGGAAGAATATAAATACAGAGTCCCACAGATAATTGGACAATGCTTTTGCTTTGCTACACCATGCCAGACTTTGCTGGTCTTAGTTGATCTTCAAAGGTCTTCACTTCTGAAAAAGGAATGCTCCAGAGAACTTGTGATACTCCTGCTGATTCTGGCTGCTTTTGTTGACTTATGAGATTCAGAAGAGCCTTGCAGTTTCTGTTGACTCCTTCTACCTCTATGGATTCCTGTTGCCATTTGGTGTATGTAATTGGCCTGGACTTCTTGTATCCTGACAAAGCAAAGTAGAACTGACCCAATGAACTACATCAAAACAGGTCCACAACCCTATTACCTATTAACGTTCATTCTCTCATTCCTCTGGTTGGTGGGATGGAAGTGAGGCTGGAATTTTTATGACCCCTAAATTATTCCCTTGATTTGATCACTGCATCCTGGTGGAGAGGCCCTGAGGGAACACAGAGGAAGGAGATGCAGGCTTTCTAGATGAGACCTGATAGGCTGTGGTCAGATGGTGGGGAAGGAGGATCTCACCTGTCAGAGGTAGGAAGGAGATTATCTCTGGGAGCCATCTTTTACTATTGAGTGTAAGTTGCTATTTACTAGGGGAAGAGGGATCCTTATCTGAGGATGTGTTCACAGGCATCACTCTCATGTTCTAATGGACGCCCCATAATGACTGTGTAGGCAGAACTAATTTGAACTAATAGTTCATTAACAATTAAAGACATGAAGTAGGAATATATTGAGTGTAATATGGGGGAGTTTAGAGGGTTGTAATGGAAAATATTATATTTCACTGTATATATGTATAAAGTGTGACTACCTCATCCAAGAAGTCAGAGAGAGGCTTATAGCCTTAACATAAGCATGCACAGCAAAGAAAAAGATGTTGACAGTGAGATGTTAGAAAAAAAATGTAAGTAGAGCAAGCCTACAAGAAAAGTATCAAAATATTGAAAAGAGATAAACTTTTATCTCAAGATTCGATCATCAGTAAATATCAGAAGAATCTCTCCATGACAAGGTGTCAAAACTTAAAACATAAGAAGGAATAAGTGTCATTCAAGAAATGAATGAACAAATAAGAGCTAGAGTTTCCCATATTTTCAAGAAAGACAATCAGCAAACTATGCATCTCAGCAATAATGAAGAAAAAGAACAAACTATTGATTCAAGCACACAAACACACACAAAACGGTCATATTACAGGGACTGGTAAAAATCTGTTAGTGACCATCATTAGCTACAATTTCAATTCACCAAAAAGAGATGCAGAGTTGCTGATGGAACTAAAAACCTAGGTTCATCTCTCTGCTCTTTCACAGACTAAGAGGCAGAGGAAATAGGGTTAAAATAACATAGAGTAAATAGGGTTGAAAATATGGTGAAGTTATTTTAATATCTGATATAGAATAATTGAAAATAAAGAAGATGTAAAAGGGCCATCACGAAGGATTAATGTGTAAGGGCTCTTATCACAGAGCCTGGTTAACTGAGTCTGATTCCTTAGGATCCACACCATGGGGAGAGAAAACCATTTGCTAAAAATTGTTCTAGGGCCTCCACATACGTGCTGTACCACTCAGGTCTTTCAAAGTAGATTTAATGAATATTTAAATTATATAACTAATGTAATTATGTCCACCAAACATTAAAATTAAAAAAATAACTCTCAAGGATGTAAAGAATAATGAATATCCTGAATAAACCGCAGTGTGTGATATCAGTATTTTAGACTTAACTTTTGATAAGCTATCAAAACTAAAAGTCAACCAAGAAATCTCATACATAAATTATACTATTTATCAGACTCAAAAAAGGGAACACTGCATTTCTTATATGTGGCTCCTAGATTGAAAATTAAATATAAAGATGTGTGTGTGTGTGTGTGTGTGTGTGTGTGTGTGTGTGTGTTGGAGGTTGGCCTGTTATATTTTGCTGCTATTTATTGTTTGCTGTCTCTGTGCCCCACCTGTACCTTGCCTAAGAGCCTAATCTGTTTGAACAATAAAAGGTCATCACATCTGTGCAGGGCAAATGCGATAGGTGTGGCTAAGGTTCCAGGGCTTTGGAAGACAGAGAGAATGTTAGGAGGGAGAGAGACTGGAGGAAAGGGGAGAAGAAGGCTGGGCCATGGCTTAGGTGGAGGAGTAGCACATGGCCAGCGTGGATGGAGACTTGGCCCAGATGATGATAATTAGCAAGTATTTGGCATTATGGATGGGAGGTAGCTTGATAGAAATTATTAGAAGCAAATGGCCTGGGTTTGACGCAGGTATAGGATACCCACTATAGAAAGTAGTTTAGAGATTAATATCTGCCCTGTCCCAGGTTAACTAAGGCTGTTTTAAAATATGTCAGTGGTCTGTGTCTGTATTGATTTTCAGCGTGTTAGAAAATACTGCCATAATAATAAACACTATTATGCCATGCTAGTAAAAAAAACAAAGTGTGTGTGTGTGTGTGTGTGTGTGTGTGTGTGTGTGTGTGTGTGTGTAGTGTGAAAGTCATGAAACTGGGAAGAATATCCTGAGAAGGGAAAAAGGAAACTTAAGGTACACAGAAAGTAGAGATTGGGAGAACAATCTTGGGCAAAGAAGAGAACAGGGTAGAGTGGACCAACACACAGGAGAGTTGAGAAGAGAAACCAACAAAAAAGTAATGGTGTATGTGCATGAAATTACTACAATAAAATATTAATTAGCATGATGACAATTTATATTAATTTTAAGATTAAGTAATGTGGTTTTATGCACTTCTGAAAAAAATACATAAAGCAGAAATGTTGAATAAAAATATCATTGAATTATCCACTCTGATATACTCAACAATTTAGTTTTGTGATAGATTTACTAATTTTAAAACATTTGAAATAACTCTTCACTCTTCATCTCTGTCTCTTGGTGTGTGTGTGTGTGTGTGTGTGTGTGTGTGTGTGTGTGTGTGTGTGTGTG
>OU015751.1:82568746-82601823 GCA_907169655.1 Acomys percivali | reverse complement strand
ATATATATATATATATATATATATATATATATATATATATATATATAAAATGTGTGTTACTTTCATAGTGCTTTGGTTATTTGTTTTTGGTAGCAATGAAAAAAACATCTTTCCTAACTTGGTGAGTCTAAAATTATGAATGTAAATCAATATCAATCATATCTAATCATTATTAAGTTAGAACATCTATCTAGACCTAAAAACATCTTAACCCCTAAACAACTAAGCTTAATTATAAAATTAAAAGATCTGGTCTTCATCAACATCAGAGACTTGAGAAGGAATAACATTAAGTACCTGAGTATTCAAGAAGTGAAGATTAGCAGCTTCCCAAACGGGAAGATTACAGAGACAGTTTGCTGCCTGTTACTCAAAGGTTGTTTTTAATTTACTATTATAGAATTTTGTATATAGGTTCAAAATAAGTTTAATTTTAGACACACTTGTATATAGTTCAAATTTAAGATTATTCTTTATACATAATATAAATATGTATACATTCTAATATGTGGTATTGTACTCATACTACTTAATTATAATACAAGGTTATTTGCAATATTTTGAAAGTGCTATCATAGGCTGTTTAGAATAAGTAAGTTATACAAGTTCATTTTTAATTGATCAAATCATGGTTTTTTTATCACAAGAATATAAATCCTAGGTGTAACAGATAGATATGATTCTATAGAAAGATAAGGTAAAAATAGTTAAGATCTTTAAAAACCTCACAGACATACAGAATATGGCATTTAAAGCTATTTTATTTTAATGATTCTTTGACAACAAGACAAGTTAACTCCTGGAAACACCCAGCCGACCTCAAAGAATATGGTGAGCAACAATGACCTCCTTATGGAGATAGCTTCAAATGTGGCAAATAAGCCACTGGGCAAAATGTCCTCATTTCTACCATAGAAGTCTGCCTAAAAATGGGCAAGCTTGGATGAAATCAAAGTTGATAGCCAAACTCTGACAAGACAGGGTAAACAAGTCCTCAATAGTTCCTGCCTCACAAATATGTCTGCTTGGGTCCTAATTGAAACAGAAAGTGTTTGTTAAATGGCTTGATATAACTACCAAGAGGCAAAACATAAATGAATAAAAATAACACGGAATAATGAGGTGTCGAATGTAATTTCCTTAATAAATTATTATACTTACATGGTTATTGTTGATAGCTGTCTTGCACTGAAGGTTAGACATATTACTTTCTGATGATTATAGGTTTAGGTTCTACCTTCTTAGTTTGATTTTGGTGCATGTGTGTTGTGTTCCTTGGTTTCTCTGTTTCCTTTTTGATCTTCTGGGCTTTGTGGCCCAAATTTCTGGTTACCTGTTTGATCTCTGAACCACTAGGGAGTCTCTCGCCAGATTGAGGGCTTGTGTTTTGGGAACTTGGTTGTCTTTTGTTACAGCAGGGGATCTCTGTGCTTCTGACTCCTGTGGCCCTGTACCTGAGCACCTAGAGACTATGAGATTTGGGGGCAGTGGCCTGGCATGTGGCTGTCAGAGAGATGAGAAAAGGGAGGTGATAGAGTGGGCTGTGTGGGACAGAGTCTAGTTAGAGGAGTAGTTTGGGTGTCCGGAGCTCACTCCTCTGTTCTTTGTCTGGTTTGGTGTGCAACTGAGCCCATCAGCAATATCTTAAAAGAGAAACATATTTCACCATGTTTCTGTCTCACATTGTATCAAGTAGAGAATTCTAGGGCAAGTGAGAGGTTGAGAGCTTGTCCACCACTAGTGCAATCTTGAAACTGAGGATTCTTATAGAAAAGCCTATGTCTGGCCAGGATTGAAAAATCAAATGGATATCAATAATTTGATTTTTGTCTTATGAGCTGCTTAGGATGGTTTTTCGAATGGTGCTTCCAAAACATTAAACCTTAGAGAAGAATTTAAAATGATGAGGTGATCCTAGCAAAAGAACTTTCACAGGCACTATATATGATTATCAGAATATGAACAGAACTTGAAGGTGGCCAGTTAGTGAAGCACTGATTAAAATATGGATCAATAGTTTCCATAACTATGTGAAGTATGGTGGTAAATAGTAATATCCCACAGAATCAGCTGTGTTTCTTCTCCAATTTCTCCTTCTTTGTAAAATTAGACATAACATAGTGATTGAAAATTATTTATGATCCCATACTAAAATAGTAAAAGTTGCATCCCTTAATATCTTTTCATTAACTCTGGTTGATGCATACTCAGATCTTAAGGCTTTGAGTATAATTAGAAAAAAAATATTTCAAAATCGAAATGACCACAAATTGAAATTTTACATATTTATTAGATGTTAAAAGAGGACAGAAATATTATAAATGTTTCAAATTATTATTATACAAACTTAATAGAAATACTATTTGAAAATGAGTTGTTTTTATTAAAATTATCTCTGCCCCAAGCAAATTCCATATCTTAAACCAAATTATTCTTTCTTTCTTTCTTTCTTTTCATTTTTTCCAGATGGAGTTTCTCTATGTAGCCTAGGCTGTCCTGGACTTCCTTTTTAGATGAGACAGGCCTTGAACTCACAGTGATTCTCCTATCTTGCCTCCTGAGTGCTGAGATTAAAGGCTTGCACCAATATTCTGTTCTCTAATGACCATCTTCACCAGAGAAATATGTATATAGTCCAGTATATATAGTTATACTAAATTCACATGCTAATTAAATACTTACTGATAACAAATGATAAATTAATATATTTCAAAATTAGAATTTCCTCTAAACCCAGTAATCTTCTGAATAATAAACACACATAAGATAAAAATTAGTGCTTCATGAAGACACCCTTTGTGATGCTCACTTTAGCAATTTATATACAACATGGAAATGATTGGACACATAATTCTGCCATCTATGCACATGCTATTTCATGACATTACTATTTACTTAACTATCTTATGGAAACACAGCTTTTACCAGAATAGCAGAGAAGTAAAAACATGCAGCAGAAATAAGTAAGTCTTCAAATAAACTTTCGTTTGCTATTTACACAGATGTAAAGTATTGTTTGTACAGCCATATAAAACAGGAACATCTAGAAAAATTTCAGTCACTTTTAACAAACAGTATGCTCAGGGGAAGATATTTTGTCTGACATGAAAACAGTAATGTGTTTTTAGACTCTTGGCACTTTAATATCCCATTCAAAATATGGGTTCCTAGACTGAGTGGGAGAAAGAGCATTGAAGAAAAAGGCAGTGGTCTACTACTGAAAACAAATCTGAGGATGTCCCCGTAATCAGGAAAGGAAATGGAAGAAAGAGTAGGCTTTTAGGTGATGAGTAGTTTTTGAAGGGTTAGGTAGAAGGTACACCAGGCTTCAGAGAACAGGAAGTAGAGGATGCATCCACACCAACGATTCTGCTGTTCTTCCTGTTGCTATAAAGCCTCTGTATTCTGAAATAGGCTAACACTAGCTTAGAGTCCTAACAAAATTGAGAATCTTAATGTGAGCATTGGGACATTAATTGTGAAGAGATAAGTGATTTAGGACATGTAGTAGTGCTGTGGAAGCAATAAAAAATTGCTAATAAATGTGAATTAACACACACACACAAACACACACACACACACATTTCTCAAAGGAACGTGGACGAATTCTATATTTCCTGTTTTTACCATACTCCTTAGTCATTTAATTTTATTTATTTGAATAATTTACTTAAAGCGTAACTCTAAAATGTAAGAAAAAATTGTAACTAAGCATTAGGACAAAATTTGATGGATAATTTTTTTTTTTTTTTTTTTTTGGAAGTACAGACCATAAGGCATGGATGCTACTGATCAATTTTAGCCTGCACTAATTTGGTGAAAGAGAAACAGAGTAATAATCAGGGTTTTTTAAAAAAAAAACTTCCTGGCTTCCTACCAATATGTATAGCA
Source organism: Acomys percivali (assembly GCA_907169655.1). Classification (NCBI taxonomy): domain Eukaryota; kingdom Metazoa; phylum Chordata; class Mammalia; order Rodentia; family Muridae; genus Acomys; species Acomys percivali. The sequence continues at coordinate 82,597,932 of OU015751.1, read as the reverse complement.
GCAATATACAAATGCATTTCATAAAGATGTTATATGACTCATTTCTTTCTAGATAAACAACTTAATATTTCCTTCAATTTCACATAATTTTCTATCCTTTATAATCATTTCCCTAGCTACTTCCTTCCTTAATTTAATAAGCAGATGTCTTATGAATAGTGCCCAATTATTTAGGGATCCTTCTTAGTTATAAAGATACTATATCCTAGTGTTCACAGTCACTTGCTTCCATGAAGTTATATTTTCATGGAAGAAACTAAAAAATGTTTCTTAACTGAGGACAGTTGTAAATGCAATGTAGAGATATCTGTATGGTAAGAAAATACATTATGGTAAGAAACTATCCAGGTAAGAAAAAGTTAGAACTACAATAGGTTAAGCACCAGCCAAGGGATAAACTAAGCCATGTACACATTTGGAAACTGATGATTAAGAGCTATGTGAACTTAAAAGGTTTTGTGTGTACTAGAAAGTACTAGGAGGTACACTGTTTTCAGTAGGTAGTTAGGCAGGTGTATTAACATGTAACCTTTGTGTCAAACAACATGGAAAGTAAAGACTAAGTATCAAGGGTGAATTCTGACCTCCACATGTGTGCTGTGGAACATGTGTGTCCACATACACATACATTCATGATTATTGAAGGTGTGTGAAAATAAACTCTAAGACACTAAGAGGATAACAAAGGATATTTATAAGCTATTGTCAGTATTGGAAAGCAATAGTGGCAAGCAGCTGAAGTCAGTCATTTTATTGGGATATCTTCAAAGCCATGCAGAAAATATCATAAGTGGACATTCAAATAGTACTGGTACTCTGCACTGGGAGCTAATGATAACCGTTATAACCATTTTATGAATAGGTTGAAAAAGACACACTTTATGAGGAGGTGCTCATTTGAATTATCATCTGAGAATACAGAGAAGATGAGGTCAGTTTATCAGTAGCATGGAGGCCAATGAATATGAGCCCACCATGGCCATGGATGAATGCTTGGAGGAAAGGAAGGTCTTCTCATATGCTTTGACACACAACTATTTTAAGAAGAGAAATATACTAAAAATAAATTAATAATTTGTAGACATTCACATAAAGGAAAATGAGAAGGGCTTATCATTGGAGCACAATAGATTATGAAGATGTTTTAAATGAAACAGAATGTTGGATTTAGTGAAGTGGGAGTGCTCATAACCTTAAGGAAGATTAATTTGCCTTAGCTGTCAGACATGAAATTCAAATTATGCTAGTGTTTTTAAATTAATTAACACATTTATTCACTTTATTTCCTTATCATTGTTCCTTCCCACTTCTCCTCCTGATTCCACCTTCATTCTCTCCTTTCCCCTGACTCAGAAAAGAGGAGCCTCCCCAAAATATCCCATCTCATCCAGTCACATCAAAACTGAACAAGTCCTCTTCCCTTGTTGCCTGATGAGGCATGGGGAAAGTGATAAAAAAACAAACAAACAAACCAGGCAATAGTGTCCATGTCAGCCACAGCCACAGCTCCCTTACTAGGGGCCATACATGAAGCCTGAGCTGCCCATAGGCTACATCTGTGTAGGAAGGAAGCCTAAGTCCAGACCACAAATGGTCCAGGGTTGACTGCTTCAGTGGATCTGAGTGGATCTCACTCAAGTGGATCTGAGTCCTGGTAAACTGGCTCTGTTAGCCAAGCTTCTATCACTTCCAAGTCCCTCTATCCTTTCCCCCACTTTTCCATGAGATTCCCTATGCTATGCCTAATGTTTGGCTGAGAGTCTCAGCATCTGTTTCAATCCACTGCAGGGTGGAGCCTCTCAGAGGACAGCTATGCTATTTTATCCTCTGAAAGCATAGCAGAATATTATAATTGCATCAGGGGTTAGAGCTCTCCCCTGTGGGGGGTCTCAAGTTGTCCTAGACATTGGTTGGATATTCTCTCAATGTCTGCTCTATCATATTCTTGTACATTAAGTTGAGGGGTAGATTCACTTATCTACTTTTTGTTATATCTCCACTAGATATTTTTATATTTCCCCTTCTTTCTTTTCAAACCTTATCTCCAAACCTAATAATGTAAGATAAAAAAAAGGGGGGGGAGAGAGAGAGAGACTGCTAAGTCTCACTTGTTTTCTCTCTGAATAAGACGAATAATAACTTGTAACCAACACCCATTGATAATAACCCTCTATAGCCCAAGAAAGCAACCAGGAACCTACCTGACCCCTTTAAAGGAAATGGAACACCATTTTCTTACAAGGTTTCTTCCAGTGATGTGGCAGAGAGATATGATTCTATAGAAAGATAAGGTAGGATAGTTAGATACGGTCTACAAATACCTAGGAGACATGCAGGATATGGCATTTAAAAGGTTTTTATTATTATTATTATTATTCTAAAGATTCACTGACAATGAGACAGGTTTACCCCTGGCAACACCCAGCCTAACACAAAAAGGATGATGAGCATCAAAGAACCTCCTAATAGAGATGGCTTCAAATGTGGCAAACAAGCCACTGGACAAGATAGGAAAGATGTTTTCTTCAAGGATGTCAAATAAAAATAGCTTAACACTAAGGATGCAACATTTATATAATTCCTGATTGTGTCATGGTTCTTCTTGCTATAGGTAGTCTATTGTATATATGTTTAATAATATAAATGTAGATGTAAAAAAATAAAAAAAATCATTAAAAGGCTAGCAAGCTCCAATGCCATGTGAAAAAAAGATGTGGTAATGAATTAAAATAAAATAAATGTATGGTAGAATTTTATATTAGTGTGCTTGCAGATGCAGATGCTTTGTTATGTCTATCTTTGAAAATGTTTTCCTCTCTAGACTTTTCATTGCTCCTTCCTCTTGTTTCACTTCAACAGTCTAAATATTCTGAAAATGAGGAGTACAATAACAGAGCTGTATTACACAGTCATCGCTACATAGACTTCTTCGTTTCCCCCACAATACGGTATACCTACTATATTATGGCCAAACACTATCATGATGCACAAAATATTTTGAAATTTTATTGCTGCAGTCAACATTATAAAGCTAAATTTTCACACAACAGAATGAACTCAAGTCATAGAGCTAAGGCAAACTACTGTGTTAGGTTTGAGCATTTACACTTGGTAATAAAAGATATTGAAGGGAATTCAAATCTAACTTCATTTGAGGGCAGCCCCAGGCATTCTGTGTTTGTGTTCCTTGTAACTTTGCAGAGACAATTGAAAGTTCAATGAGGTATGCCTCCTAGCAACTCTTAACCTCAGAATAAAAGCCACAGGAAAGCTCACAGGAGGATTGTCTCTTTCAAGCAGGGAAAAAAAAAAGGTGTGCTGATTCCACTGTTGTTGTTATTCGTAGTAAAATTGTTAAATAAAATACAATAAAGAAATGACTCTTTTCTCACTAGTGTGCCTTATAAAAATAATTACTTAATAATCTACAAAGGAAAATCAAGAATTTGCAAACATGGCTGGTGGTAGTCAAAATGGATAAAAATTCCAAGGGTTTCTTAATATAGTTGTTTTTAACAGGCTAGATTTCCAATGAATAGATTGCACATAGTTTTGTTTGGGAAAGGGCTGAAGCAGTTTTGTGTACTTCCAAAACTGTATAGTGAGCCTTTTATTTTGATAATTCCTCATTAAGCACATGAGCTGAATTTCTTTAATAATAGCTAAAAGGAAGATTTAGATATATAAGCAGAAAGAATACAAAATACATCATTAATAAAGTGACTTATGATAGCACCAAGTAATTTTAAGAGTAAACTATACCTGTGAAGTTAAGAACATTGAGTCAGTTCAACTAGGGAATTGTAGAGACAATGGAGTTTACTTTGTAACCCTAACTGTGAAAAGATTCAAATTTTGAAATTTTGAGTTCTAAAATTATGTTAAGAATTATTTATTTCACTTTATATTTTAAAATATTTGCAATTGGAGATGATCAAGGTAGATATTTGTTTAGAAGATCATGAACATAGGCATACCTTACATCTCATTTTTATGTATAACAGTACATATAAAAATAAACAAATCATGTAAGTGTTTATTCAAAGTAATCAGAAAGGCTTAGATTAATTTTTTATATTTATTTTAACTCAAACATACAAGAGCAAAGATACATTTTATTTGTGGAGTCTACTACATATTTTGTGACAAACGCAGTTGTAGCTTGAGGAATTTGTTTTCTGCTGATCTTTCTCTTGTTAACATTTTTATTTTAGTACACTTTTCATTTGGTATATGCAAGCATATTACACATGTGTTAGTGTGTACATGAATATATATGTAAGTGTGTTTGTGTGCACTACAGTATACATATGGAGATCAGAGGAAATGTGAATTTTTTGATTCTTTCTGTCATGTATCATATTTAACCACAATAACTAAAATTATATCTAAATTTTAAGTCTTGTTTTCAATTTCAGGTATGAGTCTATTGTCATTAGATGCTACATTGTTACCCATGAACAATTAAGTGTAAAATATTTTTAAAAATGTCAGTGCATGGGTAAGGGTCATAATAAAGATGAGGAAACTAAGACAAGATACCACAACATCTAAGCTACATGGAAAGTAAAGCCATGGGACATTTGTAAAAGTATATTTGTGCATTCTTCTGAAATTCTCAACTTCTATTACCTATTGTCTGTTACTGTATAAAGATGCTCTATGCATCAGAAGATTCCTGAGACACTGTCATGTGGATATACATACAAAATTAATATGGAAATTTACTCTAAATGAATAGCTGTTCTATAAACCAATCATGATGAATTAGTCTTCAGTAGCTATGTTAGGTCATTTCACTTATATTTTTCATTTCATCTGTATAAATATATAGACCTTTTCTATTTCTTTCTAGAAGCATCCATCAGTTTGGAATTTTTTAAAAGTTTGCAGAAAGAGTAATTCTTGCAGATTTTTCTGTTAACCCCTCATGTGATGTGAAAGTAGTATTAATAAAACAATTATACATATCACTCCAAAACATTATGCAAAATCAAATATGCTTATATATACAAATATTTCATATCATACACATAAAGTTAAAGAGATATAAAGTATGAAAAAGAAACACTGAAGGGTGTAAGGGCTGGTTTTCCTGCATCTTGACAAAATTTAGGTACAGTCTCAAAAGAACATTTTTCCCTTCAGCATCAACCCATTTACGAACCAATTTATTTCTGAAATAGGCCCCAGGGGCAGTGTGGTGGGTGGCTGTAATGGTGTATATCTCTCTGGCCACTCAAGGAAATTGCTATGGACTTTTAATCTTATTTTGATTAAGTTCTGTGTAGATTGTGTCTGCCAGGCTGGCAATAAGATTACTGTTTCTGAGATCTTTTGGCTGCTATTGGACTGAGATTCAATTTTTTCCCTACTTTTTCAAGGTTAAATTGAAACAATATTATCCATTCCTTATAAATAGTATATATTTAGGTTTTGACTTGTTCTAGAAACTGCAATGTTAATAAAGATACTATATTTTACAAGTCACAAGTGTATAGAAGCTGAAGTTTTTTAAAACAGTATTATGCATAAGTAAAGAAAGGAAAAGATTTTAGGGGTATTCACCATATTTTCACATGTCAGATATTTACAAATAACCTTTTTGTATGTAAGCTGAATATGGTTTAAAAGTCAATAATCAAATGTAAGTGGTTGGTTGTAGAAAAGCGTGAGCAATTTGAAGCTTTACTTATTTTTTGTATCTTCTTGTTTTGTTGTTGTTATTGTTATTGTGTTGTTGGTGGTGGTAGTGGTTTTTGTTTTTCTTCGTCTGTAGACATCCAGTAGTAGAATGGATCACTTTCTTTTTTGGAGCTTCCAGAAGATAACAAAAAAGATATTGTGGCCTTTCTTTCCTCTTTATTTTGTTTGATTTTCATTTTTATTATGTCTCTTTTTTAATGTATACATTTATATTATTACACAAGAATAAATTAAACTACATACATGAGGAAGAACCACGAGATATCAGGAATTGTATAAATGTTACATTCATAGTGATTTGGCTATTTGTATTAGGCAAACTTGAAGTAAACATATTTCCTATCTTGTAGGGTCTAAATTTATGAATGATGATCAATATCTATCATATCTCATCTCTATTAACTTAAAACATCTATTTTGATCTAAAAACATCTTAAACTCTAACCTACTAAGCTTAATTCTAAGACTAAACTACCTGGTCTTCAACCCCATCAGAGACTTGAAAAGGAATAAAAGTGAGCATTGACAAATTAAATGAGGCTCATGGACCCCAGAGCTAAATCTTGAAAGGGAATTTTCGGCATTAGGAATTGGTAGAACTCATTCCTAATCTAGTATGTGGTTATCACTGGCTTCATATTTCTCATTTTCCTTTGCCTAAGATCACAAGGGTTAAAAGTCACTTACTTTTTAAAGTAATACTTTAAAATGTACTTTATAGTTTTAATTTATTGTAAAATTCTATCTAATTATACGTATCAAAACTGATATTTGTAAATATACAAACTAATGCAAGGACAGCATGTTTCAGTTTTACTTAATTAATCAGTTTTATCTTTGTGTTGCCCTGGACATCCTGGAATTACTTTGTAGATCAGGCTGGCCTCAGACTCAGAGATCTACCTGGCTCTGTTTCCCCTAATGCTAGTATTACAAGCATAATTGGTCTGGTTAATTTATCAGTATGGCTGAATAATATTCATTATTAGGCCTATAATTATTATTATGGTTGTATTTTCTGATCTGCTAACAATCAATCAAGACACACACACACCTGTTTTATTTTAAAATAGCCTAACCCATGGCACTGGCCTTCTTTCTCCTTCTCTTCCCCTCCAGTCTCTCCCACTTCCCAAGATTCTCTCTGTGAATTTTGGCCACACATATTCCTTTTACCCTGCCCCAGTGTGATGACCTTTCATTGATCAAGGAAGTATAAGCTCTTAGGCAAGGTAAAACCAATTTGGAATATGTGAGTCTACTTATTTGTGCAGAACAGTCAAACATCCAACAATCTCCCTCTTCTGTGTAAAAAAAAAAAAAAAAAAAAAAAAAGGTAATTTTTATGGTATACAATAAGAATAATTATAGAAAATTAAAAAAAAACAATCAAGATTTACATATAAAATGTCTAATCAAAAGGAAACTGACAGTCTTTTCAAAAATATCTATCCTGTCTTGGTGAGTCTAAAGTACTGAACCTAATCCAATCCCTATCATATCTCATCTCTATAAACCTAAAAAAATCTGTCTGGAACAAAAATCATTTTAACTTCTAAACAATTAAATTTAATTATAAACCTAAACTATCTGGTCTTCAACTCTATCAGAGACTTGACAAGGAAAAAAATTAATTACTTGAGTATACAGGATGTGCAGGTTAGCAGCTTTCAAAATGAAAAAAAAATGACTGAGACAGTTTGTTGCTTGAACAGTCACCTAAAACTTTCCATATCATTGGAGAGTTTATCTTCTGCCTTCTGTTCCAGTATATTTGACTGACATATTTTAGAAGCAGTAACTATTGATGACTTGCTTACCCTGTCTTGGTAGAGTTTGGCTTCAACAACAATGGAAGCACTTGAGGCTGGAACATGAAGGATGCAGGGTGTCAGCATCTCAGCCTTCTGGAGGAATGAATCCTGTCAGGTTTGACCCACCTTCAGTATCAGGTTCTTTTGTTTGAAAACATAATTTCTCACAAGCATTATGCAGTCCTAAAATTATAAATGTGTTTGGTGTGCAGGATTCACAGAACAATTAAAGCTTTTCTCTGCTCTTTGTATGAGAAAAGACATCTATAAAGCTTCATTCATGCCATATGAAAAATGGCACTTAATGATAAGCCAAGAGAATTCTGTAACCAACAAGAAGCACTGTTTATGCATAGGCATTCATATCTCATCCAGTCTCAGAGCTATTCCCCTGTAGTAGGATTAGCAATATAAAGTACCTGCTTGTTTTGCATTCTGAATTCATGTAAGCATAGACTGACTTAAGTTAGCATTCTCTCTTTCATCTAGGTCTGTTTCATTTTGACCTCTTTCAAAGAGGAAGTATAATATTACCATTACTAAAGAACATAAAATCATTATCTAGTTGAAATCAAAATAAGATTGTATAGTACTAAGTGTCCTTCTCTTGGCTCTATAGTCCTTGATTTATAGGCCAGGACACTACCTGTTTCCCAAGAAAATGCATCCAGTTTATAGACAGGCTGGTTGCACTGAGCAAAAGAAAAGGCATTATGCTTTAAATAAACTTTATATAAATTCTCATTTATTTTTAGAATTCAAGCATACCCTCGGCATCCTGTATGAGCATTTTAACTGTTGTTGCTGGTGTTTTAGTTTAAACCGTCTCACCATAAGGGATGATTGCTTCTACTTTTTAAGCATATGAATTATAGCCTTTGAGTTCCTGGGACTTAAGTAGGCTGATATGTAATTTGCCAACTATAACTTCCCTGTGTCTCTTTGCGTTAGGTGTGACCACCATCTGTCTCCTGTGAAAATATACTACTTTTTTGGATTAAGCCAGCTGGTAGTTCAGTGACAACTCAACTCAGTCAGCATACAAAAGCTTTTCGATGTGGGAGGCATGCACCTTGCCTGTCTGTTCCCTGCCTAACCTTGGGTCCCCATATTGCCCTATAAGGCCTATTTAACCTTTGACACCACTTCTCCCCTGGAAGCCTCACTTTCAAGGAGATTGGCTGGCTCTTTGGAGCAGTATGACATCATTTTTCTTACATAAACTTAAGATTGATGTGTATCCATCTTTTAAATCACCAAGGACATATAATCCATTATTAAGAAAAAGGACTCCTCTTAAGGCTAGAATTTCTCACCATTTAGAAACTGGACCACAAATATTATTCCTGGCTTGTTTAACCATCTTCCCCAATTTTATTTGGACTCCTACAAAGGTATTATTTGCCCAAATCAGCTGGAAGAAACCTTAGAAGAATAATGCAGGAAGACACCACCAACCAGGTGGAAGACATAAAAGAGGTCTATAGAGAGGCACTGGAAAAAAATTCAGGAAAATACAAACAACTATATGAAGCAAATCCATAAAACAGTCCAAGACCTGAAGATGAAAATGTAAACAGTAATAAAAGGACAGACAAAATAAAGACAAGACGTTAGACCTTAGAGAAGAAAATAAGCAACAATGCGGTGAGCTTCTCTAACACAATCCAAGATATGGAGGAAAGAATCTCAGAACTAGAAGATACAATTGTAGAACTTGAAGCAACCATCAAAGAAAATGCAAAATCTGAAAAATTCCTGACACAGAATATCAAATAAATCAATGACACCAGGAAAAGACAAAACCTGAGAATAATAGGCATCAAGGAAAGAAGACGCCCAACTCCAAGGCCTAGAAAACATCTTCAACAAAATCATAGAAGTAAATTTCCCCAATCTGAAGAAGGGGATGCATATGCTCTTACAAGAGGTCTTAAAAATGGAATAGACCAGATTAGAAAATCTTCCCACCACATAATAATAAAAACACAAATATACAGAACAAAGAAAAATATTAACAGCAGCAAGAGAAAAAGGCAAAGTAAATTACAATGCAAACCTTTCAGAATTACACCTGATTTCTCAACAGTGACCATAAAAGCCAGAAGGGCCAGGGCAAATGTCTAGAAACCCTAAGAGACCACAGATGCCAGGCCAGATCCTATATCCAGTGAAACTATCAATAGCCATTGACAGAGAACACAAAATATTCCATGACAAAACCAAATTCAAACAGTACCTACCTACAAATCCAGCTTTACAGAAGGTACAAGAAGGAAAACACCATCCCAAAGGGACAATCCACAACCAAAGCTACACAGGAAATAGATAACTACGCCATCACAAAAATACAACCACATAAACTCTCTACTACAACCAACATCAAGAATTAAGGGAGTTAACAGTCACTTGTCATTAATATCTATCAACAACAATGGTCTCAATTCTCCAATAAAAAGACACAGACTAATTGAATGGATGCATAAACAAGATCCAACATTCTTCTGCATTCAAGAAACACATCTCACCCACAAGGACAGACATTATCTCAAAGTGAAAGCCTGGAAAAAATATAGCAAGCAAGTGGTCACAAGAAGCAAGCAGGCATAGCCATTTTAATATCTAATAAAATAGACTGTCAAACAAAATTAATCAAAAGGGATGAGGAAGGACACTTCATACTCATCAAAGGTAAAATCAACCGAGAGGACATCAAAATTCTGAACACCTACGCCCCAAATGTAAGGGCATCCATATTTGTAAAAGAACTATTGACAAAGCTTACACCACTCATCAATCCCCACACACTAATAGTGGAAGACTTCAACACCCTACTTTCACTGAATGATATTTCATTGAAACAGAAACTAAGCCAAGAAATAACATCATTAACTAACATTATGAATCAAATGGATCTAACAGATACTTAGAGAAATTTTCACCAAAACACAAAGGATTGTATCTTCTTCTCATCACCCCATGGAACCTTCTCCAAAATTGATCACATAGTAGGTCACAAAGCAAGCCTCAACAGATACAAGAGGATTGAGATAATACCTTGTATCCTATTAGATCACCATGATCTAAGGCTGGACTTCAACAAATACAGAAGTAACAAAAAGTCTACACCAACAGGGAAACAAAACAACTCTCTACTTAATGAAACATAGGTCATGAAAGAAATAAAGAAAGAAATTGAAGACTTCTTGAAATTCAAGAAAATGAATGAACAACATAGCCAAATTTGTGGGACACATTGAAAGCAGTGCTAAAAGGAAAATTCATAGCACTAAGTGCCTTTATAAAGAAATTGGAAACATTTCACATAAGCAACTTATCGACACATCTGGAAGTCCTAGGAAAAAAAGAAGCAGAAACACCTACGAGGAATAGATGTCTAGAAATAATCCAACTCAGGGCTGAAATCAATAAATTAGAAAAAAAGAGAACCAATGAATCAACAAAACCAGGACCTGGATCTTTGAGAAAATCAACAAGATAGACAAACTGTTAGCCAAACTAACTAAAAGGCAGAGAGACACTATCCAAATCAAAAAATTCAGAAATGAAAAGGGAGACATAACAACAGACACTGAAGAAATACAAAGAACCATAAGAACCTACTTTAAAGTCATATATGTCACAAAATTTGAAAATCTAAGGGAAATGGACAATTTTCTTGATCGATTCCACTTGCCAAAATTGAATCAAGATTAAAAAAGAAATTAAATAGTCCTATTTCTCCTATAGAAATAGAAGCAATCATTGATAGTCTCACAACCAAAAACAAAACAAACAAACAAAAAAAAAAACCCACAAAAAACCCAGGGACAGATAGTTTCTTCACAGAATTCTACCAGAACTTCAAAGAAGAGCTAATACTAATACCCTTCATGCTACTCCAAAATATAGAAATGGATGGAACATTACCAAATTCATTCTATGAGGTCACAGTCACGTTGATACCTAAACATCAGAAAGAGCCAACAACAACAAAAAAAGAGAATTTTAGGATAATTTCACTTATGAACATAGACACAAAAATACTCAACAAAATACTCACAGAATGAATACAAGAGCATATCAAAGATCTCACTCACCATGACCAAGTAGGCTTCATTCCAGACATGCAGGATGGTTTAATATATGGAAACCTATTCATATAATCCACCATATAAACAACTGAAAGAAAAAACCACGTAAACATCACCTTAGATTCAGAAAAATCATTTGACAAAATCCAACACCCATTCACGTTTAAAGTTTTGGAGAGATCAAGAATACAAGGCACATACCTAAACATAATAAAGGCTATATACCGCAAGCCAATAACCAGAATAAAATTAAATGGAGAGATACTCAAAAAATTCCTCCAAAATCGAGGACTAGAAAAGGTTGCCAATTTTCTTCATATCTCCTCAGTAGAGATCTTGAAGTTCTAGCCAGAACAATGAGAGAACAAAAGGAGATCATGGTGATCCAAATGCAAAAGGAGGAATTTAAATGATTCCTATTTGCAGATGATTTGATAGTACACATAAGTGACCCCCAAAATTCCACCAGAGCACTCCTACAGCTGATAAACAACTTCAGCAAATTGGCTGGACAAAAAATCCATTCAAAAATGTCAGTAGCCTTCCTATATACAAATGACAAACATGAAGAAGAAATTAGCAAAACTGTACTCTTCACAATATTCACAAGCAATATAAAATATCTAGCAGTAACTCTAACCAAGCAAGTGAAGGACTTGTTTAAAAAAAAAACTTCAAATCTCTGAAGAAAGATTTAAGATGACATCAGAAGATGGAAGGATCTTCCTTATCCAAGGATCGGGAGAATTAAAATAGTTAAAATGGCCATCTTACCAAAAGCAATTTACAGATTCAATGCAATCCCTATCAAAATACCTACACAATTTTATAAAGACATTGCAAGACCAATTCTCAACTTCATATGGAAAAACAAAATCCAGAATAGCTAAAACAATCCAATGTAATAAAAGATCCTCCTGAGGAATCTCCTTACCTCATCTCAAGCTGTGCTATAGAGCAAAAGTAATTAAAACTGCATGGTACTGACTTAGCAACAGGCTGATTGATCAATGGAACTGAATCGAATAACCAGAAATGAATCCACACACATAAGGTCACTTGATTTTTGACTGGAGGTCTACATGTAGAAGCATGTGCTTAGACCCATATTTGTCACCTTGCACAATATTCAAGTCCAAGTGGATTAAAAGACAGTAACATAAAACCAGAGACACTAAGTCAGTTAGAAGAAAAAATGGGGAAGAGCCGGAAACTCATTGGCACAGGAGAAAATTTCCTGAACAGAATACCAACAGCCCAGGCCTTATGGGCAACAATTAATAAATGGACCCTCATGAGGCTGAGAGCTTCTGTAAGGCAGGAGACACTGTCAAGAGAACAAAGTGACAGCCTATATACTGGGAAAAGTTCTTCACCAATCCTAGATCTGAAAAAGGTCTAATATCTAAAATATATGAAGAACTCAAGATATTAAGTACCAACAAAAGAAATAACCCAATTGAGAAATGAGGCTAAGAACTAAACAAAGAACTCTCAGCAGAGGAATATAGAATGTCTGAGAAACACTTAAAGAATTGCTCAATGTTTTTAGTCATCAGAGAAATACAAATCAAAATGACTTTGAGAATCCACATTACACTCACTAGAATGCCTAAGATTAAAAATTCAAATGATACCACATGCTTGCAAGGATGTAAACAAAAGGAACACTCCTTCATTGCTGGTGGGAATGCAAACTTGTACAACCACTTTGGAAATCTGTCTGGCACTTTCTCAGGAAACTGGGCATAGGGCTTCCCCAAGGCCCAGCTATTCCAGTACTTGGAATACACCCAGCAAATGGTCTACCACACAACAAGGACATATGTTCAACCATGTTCATAGCAGCCTTATTCATAATAGCCAGAACATGGAAATGGCCTAAATGTCCCTCAGATGAAGAATGGATAAAGAAACTGTGGTACCGTCCCCTGGATGGGGAGGCTTGGCGGCACTCAGAGGAAGGATAGCAAGTTACCAAGAAGAGACTCGATACTCTAAGAGCATATATAGGGGGAGGAGGTCTCCTTCAATCACAGACATAGGGGAGGGGAGAAGAGAGGGGGGAAGTGAGAGGGAGGGAGGAATAGGAGGACACAAGGGAAGGGCTAACAATTGAGATGTAATATGAATAAATTAATAAAAAATGGAAAAAAAAAGAAACTGTGGTACATTTACACTATAGAATATTACTCAGCTATTAAAAACAAGGAAATCCCCAAAATTTGTGGACAAATGGATGGAACTAGAAATGATCATGAATGAATTAACCCAGAAGCAGAAAGACTCACATGGTATATACTCATTTATAATTGGGCACTAATCCAAAAGGCATGTACCATGAAAGTCTTCACTTACCAGGAGATTGGGATAGATGTGAGGACATCCCCCTGGGACTCTAGGTAAGAGAAATATAGGAGATGGGGAAAAAGAAGGATCCAGAGGATCCTAGAAACCTATAAGGACATCATGACAGGTGGATCAGGGCCCAGGGTGGTCTGTTCAAACTATTACACTAATCAAGGACAATACAGGTAGTAAATATTGAACTCCTACTCTGATCTAGCTAATGGACAGGATATTCTGCAAAGTTATGTGGAGACTGGGGACTGACTCTGACATGAACTATGGTGCCCATATTTGACTACCTCCCCTTGGTGTGGAGGCATGGTGACACTCAAAGAAAGAATAAACAGCCTACCAAGATGAGACTTGATAGCCTATGATCATATAGTTGGGGAGGAGGTCCCCCTTTGTCATTAACATAGGGGAGGGGAATAGCGTGAAAGTGGGAGGGAAGGAGTAATGGGAGGATACAAGGGATGGGATAACAATTGAGATGTAATCTGAATAAATTAATTAAAAAATAAAAAATAAAAATAAACTACCTATATCAGTTTCCCTTCTTTTCTATCTCATTTGAGATTTATTTATTAATATTTCAATTTAAGATATAAATTTTGAATCATCTTACCATGAGGCAATATAGCTTCAAAGAAATTTTCATTTGTTTCATAAATGACATCTAGAGGAACTCACAAGACACCAAAGTACATTTGCAGCTAACTCAAACTCGTGTGTTTAGGTGACCTAGACTGTACACCACTCATTGTAATGCTAAAATCTGCATTTAGAGCTAGCAACAGTGTTTGAATATCTGTCCATGACACTTTGGTTTGTACAATGACTCTTATGGGCATTTCCCTTAACCTTACATGGGTGCCTTCTGATTTCATAGTGTGAGATAGTACAAGACACACAAACAAGGTTCTCTCTTCATTTGGGAGATTTTAAGGGGTAAATAGTCCCTCTTCTGGCTTATAGTTCTTTGTAGTACATAGTGAGATGGGTTGATTAGCTTCAGTAGCCATAATAGGAATCTCTGAATCGGACTACTTAGCCTAAAAATGAAGGAAAAGACCTTGATTCATCTGTTGATCAAGAAAGAAAACAGTGGAGGCATTTGTCAGAAGGAAAGTAGTCCTTATAAAGATACCTCCACACATGCCTGGAGGGTCTTTGGGACACCAGACAAGGAGGGTTGGGGCATTTGGTCAGTGTGTAACATGTTTTACGTACCTCCATGTGTCATGAGGACATCCGTTTGACTCTCCAGGACCTATGTACAGACTGGAGTGTAGTATACACTGGAATTCTAGCACTCTTCTGGGAATGTGAAAGTGGAGAAAGGAGGATTTCTGAAAGGCCATGCAGAAGGAAAAAAACTCATATGCGGAAACAGACTCTGAAATTCTACCTTCTTTGAATCTTTTCAAAATTCTGAGGCCTATCACCATAGATTTCTTTCACAAGTCTCTGATATTTCTAAAGTATTTACTATTGTAATGGACTGGGGAAATGGTTTAGTTGTGTATTATTCAGCAAGAATGAATAAGGCTGTGCATGTCAGTGCGACTCACTAAGTTATTTGAGATTTTAATATTATTATATAATTTCTCTTTTCCTTTTATTCTCTCAAACCTTTACACAACCTTCTAACCTTTCTTTTTTATTTTTTTAACATAGAAAGGTTTTATTTGCAGAGGAGCAAGAATTTAATCAAACAAGCCATGTCCTATGTCATCATTTGACTCTTCGGACTCTTCCTTCTCCTCATCTTTCTCCTCTGCTGCAGCAGGGGCAGAACCAGCAGCAGGAGCTGCTGAGCCAGCGGCAGCGTAAACAGCTACAACCCCCCCACCAGCAGGCACACTGGCTAGCTTGCCAGCACCCTGAACAATGACATCTCAACGTTTTTCTCCATTCAGTTCACTGATAACCTTGTTGAGCGGGTCATCGCCTGCCTCGATGCTCACGCTGTTTAGCATCTTCTTGATGTCTTTGGCACAAGTAGAGGAGTTGCCCCCAAGGGTGGCCAGCAGGTAAGAGGTGACGTAACGTGTGTCGGAAGCCTCGGACCAGCCTCACGCATGCGACCTCGGCTGTTATGTATATATGTACATGTATATACATATACATTCCTAAGTACCCAAATATAGCCTGCACAGGCTGTTACCCGTATATTTTAAAGGCTCTATGTATGTGTCAGTGGTTTAATATTTGCATAGTATGTTTCAGGCCATTCATATATAGGCAATCATACCTTCTGTTGTCACTATGATTGGATTGTGGGAATTATGAAACACTCAGTGGATTCCATAAACAAAGAAATTCTGTTAAGTTATCCTTTTAAAATTTGAAGGAGGAGAGAGGGGGGGTGGGGATTCTCTTTAAACTGATAGTACACATAGACACACATGTATTCTATAGAACTCGGACTAGATACATTAATAAGGGATAAAACAGAATCCTTATATTTTATTCTAAGCCTACTTATTAAGTGTTGTTTCAGGTTAACTTAATTGCCATATTTCCTAAGTATGATTAGAAATTCTAAATTTCACTCCCTTAAATAAAAAAGGAAGTTTATAGTATAAGATGAAAGCTAATAATGTTTAATTTAACAAATCCAGAAAAACATCTACTATGCAAGACTGTCGCTCTTGTTAGCAAAAATCAGCATGAGGCTTTTGTCCATTAGTCTATTTTCCATTGGTGCTCCTCTCAGGTCACATAAACAGCTAAAAATTGTACTATATCATGTTGAAAATGGAGGGTTCATGGGAGAGTTGGATGGAGGACAGGAAAGGGAAAAAGTGAGGAAGTCGTATTTCAATTTTATAACATTTCATTAAAAATAAAATAAAAATTCATCCACACAAAGATTTAATGCCACTGGTTTTCAAATAATCATCTCTTGACATAGCCATTCAACATGTCTCACTAATACAATGGAAAACTCGTTAATTATAAGAATTATAATTTACCCTGGTAATGTCATAAGAAAAAGGATTAATTACTTTGAGCATTCGATTTTACAGATAATCATAGCTCTTTATTTCAACTACAAAAAGGAAGATTTGAAGATAGGCTAATGCATAAAACATGAAGACTATTCACTCAGTAAAAATAAAATCAGCATTGAGACTTTCCGCACAGTTGGTTGAAATATGCCTATTTTTTGTTGAGTAACTTGTAATTATATTTTTAAGTTCAATTGGCTCTTAACACAGCAATGGAATTAAAAGAAAAAAAAACCACTACTTGAAAAGACTGTTGTATTTAAAGGATTTCCATTTGGAAAAATCATTTTTTGAACATTAAGATGTGTTGTAATATCATAAACACTACAAGAAATTAGTGAAAGACTGCACTATGGATTAAGATAGAGGAGCATTTTAAGCACTAGAGGCTCAAGGGAGCGTCTTATTTGAGAAGTCCTCTTTCAATAAATATCACAGCCATACAAATTTAAATCTATTTTCAACAACCCTATGGTTCCATTTTGAAGGTGTAATGCGGGACACATAGAAAAATTCCATTTTAAATTTCCTGAACTTCATGTATTTTTGAAGTCTTCAGTATTATTATAAGCTATAGGTGAACTTAAGACCTAGTTAGTGCTGGCAGGTTATATTGTGTAAACACTTCCTGCAATAAGAAGAGTGAGTCTGAGTCAGACATGAACTTAAGAGCACAGAGGATAAGTGGTTCAGAATGTCTCATTTCTTGGTAGAGGAATATGAAATTCCATATGTAGTAATATATCTTTATAATTTGAAATATGGGTCCTGAAGTACAGCAGGAAACAGTGCTCTCTGAACAAATGGGGCCATGCAATTTTCATTCCTGGATCCCAAATAAAGGTGAAAAGAGAGAAGTGACACAAAAAATGTTCTCTGAGCCCCATAGGTAAACAAAAGAATGTGTCTTTCCACAAACATGTTAGGCACACACATACACAATGATACTGACTATAATGAAAAATAAAATGAAGTACATATATTTTAATTTTATATAAAATCTTTGGTTACGGACTTTAAGGCATTTAAATTAGATGTTCAATATTTTTGGTAGCTAATTTGAAATATGTTACGGTGTTAAATATGGTGCTAAAGTAAGATCAACATTAAGAGAGTATTTTTAAAATTCTTCTGATGGGATAATAAACTATTCAACTTTGGCTGAATAATTTTGAGATACTATTAATTTAACTAGTTACTTCAAGTTTCAGAATTTCTTTTGTTTTAACCTTGGTGAGGATGGCACATGTGCAGATAAGTACAGTTAGCCATAGAGGCCGATGAGGGCCTCAGACCTCTGGATCTGGAGTTAGTGACAGGTGAGTGTTGGAAACCAAACAGTAGTCTTCTGCAAGAGCAGTAAGATTTCTTAACAGCTGAGCCTCCTTTCTAGTTACTGGGAAATACCTTTTGGATGAAAAATAACAAAGTTCAAATGTTAGCCTTGTGTTCATTTTCTTCTTAATTGTGATCAAATTGCTAAGTTGTCAAATACCTTCTGCCCTGAGATTTTGACTGTTTTAAATCCTCGTTGTTTCACTATTTGTCTTTATGTTAGAAATATACCCAATTGTCTTTTACATTGGATTATATTATCTTTGTGTAGAAATATACTATTAATCATATCCATGGTATATAAAAATGACTCTTGTACCAATCTGAAAATAAACATAAGACAGTAATTACATTTCAAAATGCCAAAGTTCTACTCTAATAATTTACCTAAAACAGCATGAAGAATAAATAAAGTGGGTTTTGGTGATGCTTATAAATAATATAGAAGGCATCAGCAGACTAGAAAATTGAGGAGTTTTGTAATAGATGAAGCATATTGAATTCAAGTGCCAAACATGCTAATCATTTTCTGTTACTGAACATGCAGTGGAAAGCCAACTGATCTGTAAGTGTGCATATTCCACCAGCTGATCTGTAAGTGTGCACATCCTCTGAAAGCAGCCTGAACCTCACAAATCCAAGGAATCCAACTAGAAGTGAGAACATTTCCACTTTGTAGCATATGAAAATTTTCATGGCACCCACCTGTCCTGAAGATTCATCTAGATTTGCCTTAAAATACCATTAACTCATTGTTTCAAATTTACATTTTGTGTGGTAGAAGTGATTGCAAAAGTAAATTAAGAAATAGGCCCCTAATAATATAGAAATAGAAGCAAGAAAGAGGAGGAGAAAGCATAAAAGAGAATAACTGCTTGCACAAGAAATTTTTCATAAACTCCAACTTCTTAGACTCATCATAACAGTTTTTGTTTGTTTCTTTTAATTAAATAACTTATTATTAGATTAGCTCACATAAATGTGTTTGTATATGAAATTTTTTCAAGTGCTTCTGTGGTAGTGTTTAATCTCCTAGGCGGTGCTGGGAAGGTTGTGGAACATCTCAGTCTCCTCAGGCCTCTGGTGTCTTGTTCTTCAAGGATGGCCTGAGGCTATGGTACCTGCCTTTCTTTCCTTTTCACCTTGTGGATATGAGATGAATATTTTCTGGCTGTTACATGCTTCCAGTAGGATGTGCTGCCTTACCCCTGTTTAAAAAAAAAAAAAAAAAAAAAAAAAAAAAAAAAAAAAAAGACTATTCTGAGCTACGACTTCCAAGATTGGGAGTATATTCTTCTGCTATGAGTTGATTAGCTCCAGACATTTTTTGTAGTGATAGAAAGCTGATAAATCATGGCTACATGGCTATCGCAAACTCATCACTCAGAACTTGAAGCTTCCAGCATGTGATGCAGCCCTGCTTATCTTGTAGAGGGCTGCTCACCTGCTGTGTGTTCAGAGTGTACAAAGAAAGTTTGTCTTCTAGTATTTCCCTATAAAACAGAAATTTCCCTAATATGAGTCCATGATTACACATTTAATAATGTCCAACAGCCCCATCTCCATTTTCACATTGAGTCATTAGAGGAGAAACAGAAGAGACATGTTCCAAAGGCAATAACTTGAAATCAGTACAGGCGTACTGATAATTATAAAAAAGTACTCAATTATTAGAAGAAAGTAGAGCAGGAGAATATTATGAATTTAGAAATGAAAAGTATGTCAAATGCAGTCATTTTTAATTAGTAGGGAGATACAAAATTTAGTTGCAGCATGAGTAAAAACCAAGCTTACAGGATATGTATTAGGAAGTATCTCAGAAGAAGTGAAAATGTGGGGCTAGCAAGATAGCAGCATTTTATTATTTTCAGTCCTTTATCCCAGTATAAGTGTTTAATAACTCAAATAATTTAATCTGGCTTAAACAATAAGAAAAAGTTTAAAACATATAAGTGCAGTTCCCAGAGGCTGTCAATTCTGACTTTTAATTCAACAGCTCAGTGAATTAATGAAGAATGTTGGATTTTCCCCATCTGTCTTCATAGACATATTGACTTTTCTTTGCCTCGTGAGCAAAAAAGTGGCTTTTAAATAATACAATTCAGATCTAAAGGGAATGTGAAGGTTATTGGTGATATTACTTTCTAAACATAAGTTCCTTTCTGCAGCACATGGCAGGCAAATATAGCCTCATATTTTCTATATCAAAAGTAGTCATAAATCAGTCTCCAACGATGGAAACCAACTTGTATTTTACTTTAGACTTAGTGACCTTAACATACTAATGTTAAAATAGGATTCTATTCCTGGATTTATGTTACAGGAATAGTTAGGATTTTTAGTGTTACCTCTGTTCTATGGTTATTCATTTATTATTCTAAAGACACATTTACTTTATCCAGGATAAGATTAAAAATAATGCTAAGTATATATCCCAGTATCATAAGGTTTGAGAAAATATTCTTTGCAACAGTTTATATCAAATATTTTTCATATTTTATTTATTTATTGTCTATTTATTTATTTAGTCCAGATTGTAACCCCCTTTCCTCCTCTCTTCCAAGTCCCACCTTCCCTCCCTCTTCTCCTACAACCACTTCCCTACTCCGCACAAAAGAGCAGCATTCACTGACCAACCCACGTCAGCACATCAAGTTGCATCAGGACCGACACATCCTCTTCCGTTGAGGCCAGGCAATGCACCCCCTCCAAGGGGAAGTGAACCAAAAGCAACAACAGAGTCTATGAAGAGACATCCTTTGCTCCCCTTAGTAGGGGACCCACTTGACCACCCAGCTGCCCAATGGCTCTTGTTTGGTGCTTCAGTCTCCACAAGCCCCCACTAGGCACTTATCAGTTGCCTCTGTTCATCTTCTTGTGGCACTCCTGTCCCCTCCAGGTCCACCTATTGTTCTTTTTACACCTTCACAAGACTCCCTGCCTTCCACCGCATGTTTGGCAGTGAATCTCAGCATCTGTGTCACCCACTGATGGGTGGAGCCTCTTCTCTCAGAGTACAGCTATGCCATGCTTCCATCTATAAGCACAGCAGAGTATCCTTAGTAGTGTCATCGGTTGGCTTGCTCCCATGGGGCAGGTGTCAGGTTGGGACAGGTATTGGTTGGACACTCTCTCAATCTTTGCTCTATCATTATCACTGCACATCCTGTAGGCAGGATAAATTTTGGGTTGAATTTTGTTGTGGGTTTGTTGGTGTTATCTTCCCTCCACTAGGAGTCCTGTATAGATAGAGGATGGTCCCTATGCCCTCATCCTACTAGGAATCTCAGCTAGAGTGACTGTCATATCTTTCCAGGAGCCTGCCGTCTCTTGGGCCTCTAGGTTGTCACAGAGGTGTTCATGTCCTAGGTTTGTGTTCTCTCTGCAAGCCCCCCTCTGTCCTCTCTTCCCCACTTTCCCTAGGTCTGATTTCTATCCTCATTTCTTTCTGCACTCTCTCTCTCTCTCTCTGTTATTTTGTTCTGTTCTCTCTTTTCATCTGCTTCCAGTGTCGATTTTATTTCCCATTCTGAGTGAGATTTAAGTATCCTCTCTTGGGTCCTTCCTGTTACTTATCTTCTTTGGGTCTGTGAATTGTAGTTTGGTAATCTATACCCTATGGCTAAAATCTGCCTGTAAGTGAGTACACACCATGTGTGTTTTTATTGGATGATAGTTCCATACATTTGCCTGCAAATTTCCTGATATCATTGCTGTTAATAGTTGGGTAGTATTCTATTGTTTAAATGCACCAAGTTTCTCTATACCTTCTCAGGTTGAGGGACATCTGGGTTGTTTCCAGTTCATGACTATTAAGAAAAAAGCCGTTATAAACCTAGCTGAGCTAATGTCCTATTGTGCAGTACAGCATTTATTTTTTCAGTGTAGCTGGGTCTTGAGGTAGAGCAATTCTAAATTTTCAGAGAAAGTGCAAGATTAATTTATAAACTGTCTGTACATGTTTGCACTCCCACCAGCAATTGAGTAGTGTTACCCTTTCCTCACACTCTCATCCCATGTGCTGTCATTTAAGTTTCTGAACTTAGCCATTTTGATGGGTATAAGATGGAATTTCAGAGTAGTTTTGATTTGCATTTCTCTGATGACTAAAGATATTGAGCATTTCTTTAAGTGCATCTTAGCCATTCCAGATTCTTCTGTTGGCAATTTTCTGTTCAGAAATATATCCCCATTTTAAAATTGGTTTCTTTAGTTTCTTCTTGTTTAATTGTGTACTTTATATATTTTGGATATTAACCCTTGTAGAATTGGTGATCTTTTCCAACTTTTTAACATGTGGTTTTGTTCTATTTTCCGTGTCCTTTGCCTTACAAAAGCTTTTTTAGTTTCATGAGATCCCATTTATTAATTGTTGATCTTAGAGCCTGAGCTGTTGGCTTTCTGTTCAGGAAGTTTGGTTCCTACGCCTATGAGTTCTAGACTGATCCCCACTTTCTTTTCTAGTATATTTAGAGTTTCTGGGTTTATGTTGAGGGCTTTGGTGCACTTGGACTTGAGTTTTGTGCAGAATGATAAGTGTACACATCAAGTTAGACCATTACTATTTGCTGATATGCTTTCTCTTTTCATTGTATGTTTTTGGCCTCTTCGTAAAAAAAATCAAGTGTCCATAGGTATGTGGGTTTATTTCTGGGTCTTCAATTCCATTCCATTGATCAACTAGTTTATTACTATGCCAATACCATGCAGTTTTTATTACTGTTGCTCTATAGTACAGCTTGAGGATAGGGATGGAGGTACCTCCACAAGTTCTTTTATTGTATAGGATGTTTTAGTTATTCTGCTTTTTTGTTTTTTCATATTAAGTTTAGAATTGTTCTTTCAAGGTCTGTAAGAGTGCATTGGTATTTGATGGAGATTTCACTGAATCTGTAGATTGCTTTTGGTAAAATGGCCATTTTTACTATTTAATCCTAACTATCCATGAGGATAGGGCTTCTTTCCATTCTCTAATATCTTCTTCAGTTTCTTTCCTCAGAACCTGGAAGTTCTTTTCATGCCAGTATTCTACTTGCTTTGTTAGAGTTATACCAGGACACTTTATATTGCTTGTGGCTATCATGAAGGGTGTAGTTTACCTAATTTTTTCTTAACCCATTGTTTGTTTGTATACTGGAGGGCTACTGGTTTTTAAATTAATCTCCGTTCCATCCACTTTGATCATAGTGTTTTTAAGGTGTAGAAGATCTGGTAGATTTGGGGAGGTCACTTATGTATACTATCATATTATGTGTGAATAGCAATACTTTGATTTCATCCTTTACTATTTGTATTCACCCTTGATCTCCCTTAGTTGTCTTATTGCTTGGCTAAAATTTCAAATATTATGTTGGGAAGATATGGTGAGAGTAGTCAGCCTTGACTTGTCCCTAATTTCAATGGGATTGTTTTAAGTTTCTCTCCACTTAATTGATGTTGGCTATAGGCTTGCTCTATATTGTGTTTCTTGTTTTTAGGTACATGCCTTGTATCCCTGATCTTTCCAAGGCTTTTAATATCGAAGGTGTTAGATTTTGTCAAATGCTTTTTTGGCATCTAATGACATGATAAGGCATTTTTTCTTTCAGTTTGTTTATATCATGGGTTACATTGATGATTTTTGTATATTGAATTATCTCTGTTTGCCAAGGATGAATACCACTTGATCATGGTGAATAATATTTGTAATGTGTTCTTGGATTCGGTTTGTGAGTATTTTTTGGGGTATTTTTGTATCAAAGTTTACAAAGAAAATTGGTCTGAAATTATTCTTGTTTGGTCTTTGTGTGGTTTAGGTATTAGGATGATTATGGCCTCATAGAGTGAGTTTTGCAATGTTCCTTCTGTTCCTGTTTTGTGGAATACTTTGAGGAATACTGACATTAGCTTTTCTTTGAAAGGCTGAAAGAATGCTTCATTGAAAAGATGTGGCCCTGGGCTTTTTCTTTTTGTTTTTCTTTTCTTTTTTCTTTTTTAGGGGGTGATGGGGCTAGAGGATGGGGAATTTTAATGACTGCTTCTAATTCTTTAACAGCTGATAAGATTATTTGCCTTGTTTACCTGATCATGATTTATCATTAGTAAGTATAATCTATTAAGAAAAATTTCCATTACATATATAATTTCCAATTTTGTGGAGTAAAGGCTTAGAAGTAAGACTTAGTGATTTCCTCAGTGTCTTTCATTATGTGCCCATTTTCATGTCTGATTTTCTTTTTATTTGGATACTGTCTCTCTACCTTTTAGTTAGATGGGCTAAGAGTTTGCATATCTTATTGATTTTCTCAAAGAACCAGCTCTTGATTTCATTGATTATTTTTATTTTTCTAATTATTCTACCCGACATTCAAAGATGAGATTATACCAATACTACTCAAACTATTACACAAACTATATACAGAAAGTAGATTGCCAAACTCATCCTAAGAAGCCAGAGTTACCCTGATACTAAAGCCTCAAAGAAGACTCAAGAAGAAAATTTCAGACCAAATTCTCTTATGAACATTGATGAAAAAATACTGAAAATACTCACAAATTGGATTCAGGAACACATCAAAAATATCTTCTACCATGATCAAATAGGCTTCATCCCAGGGATGGAGGAAATTATAGCATATGAAAATCCATGAAAATAATACATTGTATAAACAAACTGAAAGATAAAATACATAATTATCTCATTCAATGCTGAAAAAGCTTTTGACAAAATCCAATACCTTGTCAATTTTTAAAGTCTTAGAGAGATCAGGGCGCTCTAAACACAATGAAGCCAATTTACAGCGAGCCAATAGCCAACATCAAATTAAATTCAGAGAAACTTAAAGCAATCCCACTAAACTTAAGGACAAGACAAGGTTACCCACTCTCTCCTTATTTCTTCAATAAAGTGCCTGAAGGCCTAGTTAGAGCAATAAGATAACTAAAGGCCATCAAAGGGACACAGATTGGGAAGGAAGAAATCAAAGTATTTCTAACAAGCAAGTGAAGGACCCGTAAGAAAAGAACTCCAAGTCTCTGAAAAAATAAAGTGAAGAAGATATCAGAATCAAAAGGTCTCCCATGCCAATGGATCTGAAGAACTAATATAGTAAAATGGCTATTTTACCTAAATCAATTTTCAAGTTCAATGCAATTCAAATCAAAATTCCAACATAATTATTTATCACTCTGTACAGACTTGAAAGGACAATTCCCAACTTCATATGTTAAAACAAATGTCGAGAGCTACGTTATTGCCATGCCTTAAAGATGGCGCTGGCTTCCGCCTTCCACCCTCCCGAAGGTGAGTGCTCTCCTTGATAAACAAGTCCTTATATGGCTTTGAGGCAAAAGCACCAGGCGCATTGGTCCCCGTGACCTATACTGGACCTATGGAGAGGCTACACGTGGCTCCCCCTGATTGGCTCCTGCCTAGGATATAAGCTACAGCCCGGTTGGGGACGGGGCCACTCCTCGCTTAGCTGTATCTGCATTCCTGAGTAAACTGTCTTGAGAAGGAACCTGGTTGTCTTGCGTCTTATTCCTGCTGGACAGGAAGGGCACGGACAAACAAAAACCTAAATTGGTAAAGTAAACCAAATCTGTGCAATAAAAGAACTTCTGCTGGTATCTGTATCCATGATTTTAAGCTGTACTACAGAAAAAATAATAAAAACTGCAAGGTACTGGCATATAAACAGATGAGTGGATCAATTGAATAGAACTGAAGACCCAGAAATAAATTCACACACTAAATGAATAACTAGCCTGGAATCCAGTTAAAACATAAGATCTCAAACATTTTACAGGATCAATAGTAAATAACAGACTGCATTTACACTATGTGAGCTATGGGCTACCCAAAATAGGATTATCCCTTAAGACTGGAAAGATTTTACAGCAGCTGTACCGGAAGCTGGTTCTCAATTACAGTGGCTGACATGGTGGCAAGAAGAAACTGCAATTACAGAAAATTGTAATAGGTCTAACTGTTTAAAAGCATGAAAGATCAATTGTTGGATGAAGGTCAATTTGCTGAGTTAAGAGAGCAGATGTAATTTGATGATTCTATTATTATGCAATGAACTTTAGGAGCCATAAAAGCTTGGAATAAGGTGGAGGAACAGGGAAAAAGTGTATGTCATTCACAAGGATTATCAAAATTTCCAGAGAGACTTTACTGGTTTCTTAAATAAATTAAGAACTGCTATAGACAGGGTAATATCATATCCAGATGTGAGACCGATATTGGTTGAAACGTTAATTTTCCAAAATGTAAATGCAGAGTGTTAAAAAAAGTTCTTAAACTTTTGAAAGCTCCATCAGCACCCATGGATGAATGGATTAAACCTAATGCTGATATTGACCCTAATGACTATGTTACTGGACAAGCAATGACCAATAATCCTAGATACCAAAATGTCTACTTTCTAGACTGTGGTTATAAAAGGCTAATGAGATCCCTGGGCCCAGCCCACAGCTTTTGCACCTTCAACAAATGAGTATGCTCCTGATGATTTTGTCTCTGATTTACTTCTTGTCACTGTTATGCCTTTCCTCACTTGTCAGTAGTCCATCCTTCATATATCTGGCTTAGTATGAGAAGAAGCTCACTGCATAGTATTTCCTGGGTATTTACCTATTCTAATAGACAAATTTCTGCAGACTATATTTTAATGAACTCTTAAGCGGTTTCACTCTTGCCCAGGCAACAAACAACAGGAAGCAGGTATTTCATATCAGCAATCCACAAAGCAACTAGAGAAAACTAGAGTAGGTATTGGATATCTAGTGCATGCTAAAGAAGGAAGTTCTGCCCTTGACTTATCCATAGTAAAAATCTTACACAATCACCAAAAATTCAATGCTATAAAATACCCATTGGAGTCCATGGACCTCTATCCTAAAAAAAAGAGTAGGAAAGGTTTTAGGAAGAAGTAGCCTAATATCTCAAGGATTCATGTGCATCCAGGAATTATAGATGAAGACTTCAAGGGAGAGAGTTATATTATGGCTTATGTAACGAAAATTATGCAGTTTAAAACTGGAGACAGGATTGCTCAGTGTTTACTGCTTACAAATGGCAGCTCCAATAGAAAGAACAGGTGGTTTTGCAAGTACTAGAAGGTTTTTGGCAAACTGTTATCAATGACCAGTGGTAAAAATTAAAATTAAAATTGAATGGTATTAAAATAGAAAGTGTTGTGCCCCTAGAAGCTGGTATAGCTATTATCTCATAAATATCTTGTTATCCACATTCACTCCTTCAGAAGGTATCAACACAGGTTTTAGGGATTAGAACATCATCCCATGAAAAAAAAAGTCTAAGATAAGTTAAATATGTGGGACCAGAATGTTAAATAGGAAGATTAAGGCTTTTTTTTTTCTACAAATAGCACCATAAACCTGTGGGGAAGAGATCTACTACAAAAATGTAGATCTCAGGTTAATATTTCTTCAATCTCAGCCAAGGGACACTTATTTTAACTGATAATGCATATTGACAGCTTATTGAATGTGGCTTGATTTTTTTCTTTGTTTAAGTGTAAATACCTAAGTGTCTAGTTGAAAAGATAAGAAATGCTAGTTTTTGCTATGTGTAGGCTCATAAGGATCTAACTATACTTTCATAAACTGAAAAAAAAGATAAGATTAGCTGAAAGACACTGGATTGTAGAAGAAAAACCTAGTGAATTAGATTAACCTGTATATATTTCAAAAGATATTTTAACATCAGAATGGAAGTCTAGGACTGTGTTACATTGAAGAAGAGGCTTTGCCTCACTTTCCAAGGGAATGAAAGACTGTGAGTTCAATAAAATTGATAAGCAACCAATATCTGTTTAGAAGAATCTTCCAAATGAAAGGCCTGACTCATGGAAGGAAGAAACTAAGAAAGAGAACAATACAGATGACTTGCAAACCTGATTATCCCTGCACGAGGACATCTGAACAAACCATCTGAAAAAGGACAGGTTGTTTATCAGACTGGCAAACTGAAAATCTTGATGGAGAATTTTATTTCCTTTTTGTTCACTTTAAAGTATAACATAAGTACTACTTTTAATCATATCTACACATATAAACACTCAGTTTTCTCAATATCAGTTTAAAAATCCCATTCTCTTCTTGGGGAATTTCCTTGGAGACACTGGGCAATCAATTGTTCATAATATATGGATTTATTTTGGTAGTATCTTTTATAACCTCATGGTCATTAAGTATGTGTACTTATCCACAGTACTATGCCTTTTAGGTCATTGTAAATTAATAGTCTGTTTCAAGGCTAGTTTGTGGTATTTTTCGCTTTTATCTTCTTATTATCACTTCTACAATTTCACACCTTTTGTGATCTCATGAAAATAATAATTTATGTTTTACCTAGATAAATTTTATCTGTGACTGTTTCACAATAAATTTTTAGATCAACTTGAATTTTTAGACAGTTTGTCTATATAAATTATCCAGATTATGAATATAGAAATCAATCCTTTAGTATTTCATCATTTTAGAAATTATTGCATTATTTTCAATGTAGAATTATTTCTTCTGTTAGACTACCTACATTTCTATTTTATTTTTTGTATATATTATCCATGAGGTTTTTCTCCTGGTTTCCTTTTTACAAAGTTTATTATTACAGAAATGTTACTGGGTTTTAGTCTGTATTTATGTATAGAAATGATTGCTTTGATCAAAGTTCAAGATAATATCAGTGGGTCGACTGGAATTTTGTTTCTGTAATAGATGTCAGCAATACAGGAGTAATTTAATTTTTGTTTAATGATTAGTTTCCAACCTATAAACTGGAGCAATCTGACAGTGCTTCTTTAGGTTATTAGTGAAAAACACACACACACACACACACACACACACACACACACACACACACACAC
>OU015751.1:82540540-82568736 GCA_907169655.1 Acomys percivali | reverse complement strand
CACACACACACACACACACACACACACACACACACACACACACACACGTATTATCTAGCTGCCACTTGATACATAGTCCAGGATAGCTAATATTTGACCTACACCAAAGGAAAAAAAATGTGTTACTTAAAACTGTTAATTAAAACTCTTGTGAAATTCTTTTTATTTATCTATTGTTTTTCAAGAGGAAACCTAGACTTCTTGCTCAGATTTAGCCAATGTACAGCTGCAGGGTTGTGGAGAGAGCAGGGACTGGCTCTGACATGAACTCTGGTGCCCCCAATTTGATCGCTTCCCCTTGTTCAGAAGACCCAGCAACACACAGAGGAAGAGTATGCAGGCTACTGGGATGAGATCTGACAGTCTGTGGTCATATGGTGTAGGAAGAGGTTCCCTTTTGTCAGAGGTCCAGGGGAGAGGAATAGGGCAGAAGAGGAAGGAAGAGTGGGAACCAGCAGATACAAGTGAGGGGATGTGATCTGAATAAAGTATAATACAAATTTTTTAAAGAAGAAAAAAAAAGGAAAAACAAACAAAAACAAAACAAACAAAAAAGAATAAAAAAGTGTAAAATTTATAAATGACAATGGCCAGGTTTCAGTGTCAAGACAGTATTCAGACCCAATTCTAGAGCAGTAAAACACATGTTCCAAATATATGCATAAGAGCATTGAGCAATTCTTTTGTTTTTCCAAATGGCTGAAGATGAAGTTTACAAAATACTCATGTTCTGGAACCACCTCATTGCCTATAACACTATTTGCTATAATTCTAAATACATGAATATTTAATTTAAAAGTGGGTGATTTATTTAGCATATACTTTTTGTGATAATGAAGAAAAATAGACATTTAAACACTTGAAGAAGATTTATCTTCCAGAAATCAGCCCACAGTATTTATATACAGCATTGTTATAATTCATATTTAATATATATCAGAATATTTTCTAAATTTAAGTTCAAACATAATGAATTATAGAAAGGTACCACTGTATTAAAAATGGCCTCTACAGTTCTTGGATTAAGAAGGGGCTTTTATGTTGGTATGAGCACTAATAATTTCGAAATGAAAGTAGTTTAATACTTTGGTGTAAAATAAACAACATCACAGAATATTTAAAATTGTCCTTAGAGTGCTGAGGCTTCAGCTCAAACTCTTCCTCAAAATAGACAACACTCCGACTATCTAATCTCATAGCCATTTCGATCTGAAATTTTAATTTTAAATTAGTTTTTATTAAATTTTAAATTAATATCTAAAATTCAAGTATAATTAAATCACTGTTTCAGTGTCCTCTCATGCCCATAACAGCACACTCATTATTAATTTAATGTCCTATTTATTATCATTGTTCATTGTTTCATATATATGGATAAATATATAAATTCCACATTCTAAGTCCATTTATTGTGGATTTTGTTCACATGATTTCAGATCTGATCTAGCACTGAATAATCAATTTGGAAACTTTCCCTGTGCTAGGTTAATTCTTCCTCCTTACGTAGTCATTTGTTGCATATACCTGTTCGTCTAGGGTTAGGAATTAATATCCCCTTTTTTGCTGGCATTTCTGTTGATATCAACCTAGGTCATGTTTGACAATCATATTGTTGAGTTATTCAAAACAAACATACCCCTTCTCCAACAGCCAGACTTGCTTAGAAAGGTAGTCGTTTCTGTGACTTCACTTGATCTATTTGAGGTGTACCCTTAAAATGTGTGAATATCTTATAAATTTCAGTATTTATCACTTTTATCACCTTAGATAAAAATACACAAACCTAAATCCAAAATAGCTTCTTTCAGTAGAGAATTCTGAAAGTTTAATTGCAGTACTATTGATGCCTGTAATAAAAATATGTAAAAATAAAGATATTTTTAAAAATTAAATACCACAAAACTCAAACTATTTTCTCTTCATAGACAATCCATAATCTGTAATTCAAATTTCTTGGCATGGCTATCATATTTGGAAATATTAAATCATACATTTGAACCACACTTATTTCTTTGTATATTAATCTGAACTTATTGATACTAACAAAATTCTTAATATCTTTAGAAGAAATTTTAACACTTCTGACTGTTAACATGTTTTTTCAGGAAGAAAGAAAGAAAGAAAGAAAGAAAGAAAGAAAGGAAGAAAGGAAGGAAGAACCTTTCTAAATGCCACAACTCTTCTTAAACTTAAAAATTACATGAATAGTATATTTATTCTAAGAATGAACAGTCACTTTCATATTTAAAAAGTCTTTAATACTTTGTATTGTATTTAACACTTTAAGAAGCTTAAGTACCCCTCTCAATATTGCCTATAAAGTTTTAAAATATCCCTTCACAAGAAACCATTCGTCTATTACACTTGTAGAAACCATTAAAGAAAAGCCTATATGTCTTAGTTACCTCTCTATAGCTGTGATAAAACATAACAACCAAAATCAATTTAGAGGAGGAAAAGGTTTATTTATCTTACCGCTCCAAGATCACAGTTCATTATCAAGTGAATTCAGAGCTGGAAATCAAGACAGAAATCTGGAGGCAGGAACTAAAGTAGAAGCCGTATAGGACCACTGCTTACTGGCTTGCCTCTCAGGGAATTCTCAATGTGGTTTTTCTTATATACCCATGACCAACTCTTCAGGAGTGGTACCATCTACAGTATGGTAGAGCATACCATGTCAGTAATTAAAAAATAACAGAAAAATAAATATCTACCACCAATAACCAGGATGCTTTCTCTTTCTCTCTAATTTACATATGGTATTACATAATATATCGAAAAATGCAAATGTTGTCACTATTTTCTACATGTGAGAAATAAACAGTAAGTTTCAACATTGTGATATATATATATGTATATATTTGTATGTATTATACCCATTACTAGTCAACTAAATTTGAAATAGATTAAATAATGACGTAAGTGCAATGAAAAAAAAAGAAATGTATCACTGTGTTTGTAATTCATTAAATAATAAGACTAGAAACAATTAAACATCAATAATAACTTCACCTAATAATAATTTACTATATATCTTGATTTATTACCATATAAAGTTACTATCTTCATAGGAGACAAACAGTGTAGGGGTTTACAGACATTATGCATTATATACATAATACAATTTACATTGGAAGGCTCAAATCACTAGATATGTAAAGATAAACTTCATAAAAATTATTTTTAGAACAAGATGAGGAGGAAGTCATTATTGAATAATAAAAGTTTAGATGCAAACAATGGAACTACATCTGCAGTCAGGACAAGAGGGTATTGAACATGACCCAAAAACATATTTACCTTATATTTAACAAATATGATATGACTACAGTCAAGTAAATTGATTTTGCCCTCATAAAAATAAACATTGACGATTTCTTGAGCATACACTAAGCTGGAAAAATCTAGAAAGTCATATGAGATCTATTGTCTGTAAATTCAAACTAGTGACATTTACATCTAAATCGAAAAGTGTTTTTATATGGCTGTAAGTGATAAGTGTGATGCAAACGTCCACTCAGAGAGTCAAGTGCTCATGAGAATTCAGTGTATAGTTAAGTTTAGTTACTTGACACATAGCATAACACAGTAATTAAATGTCTTACTTTTTCTCCTGTAATATATATTACAATGTTTTTCAAGAGAGCATACTTGAGTACTTTCTTAATTTAAAGCCCTAAATAACATGAGTGCAAATTGAAATTACTACTTTTTCTTATATTTGTTTAAACTTTAAGAAAAATGGTAGTACAACCTAGCATTTCTAAGCAGCGATTTATTTAAAATATATCACAGAATAATCAGCCTCAAATTAAGAATAATAAAACTAAAATATTTATCTTTCATAACCTCTAAAATTAGCTGTTGATAAATTCACATTTTCGAAGTAATTTTTTAAAAAGTTCCTTCAGGTTCAGTATAAAATACTGCCAATATAATAAATTCTTGTCTCTAGTGTATTATGCTAAGATATATGCTGTTTACATAGGACAAATCCTTTATAGCCAGAGTCCTAAATAAATATACTAATAAGTATGTATAGATATGTATTATTTTGATGTTTGTATGTACATATTAATAATGTGTTTTCACAAAAATTACTTCTATAAATAAAAGCTTATGTATCATAACTGTAGATTTTTTTGCTTTTCTTAAAAAATTTTACTAATTTATTCATATTACATCTCAATGGTTACCTCCTTCCTTGTATCCTCCCATTCCTCCCTCCCTCCCATTTTTCCCTTACTCCCCTCCCCTATGACTGTGACTGAGGGAAACTTCCTCCACCTGTATATGCTCATAGGGTATCAGGGCTCTACTTGGTAGCCTGCTATCCTTCCTCTGAGTGCCACCAGGTCTCCCCATTCAGGGGACTTGGTCAAATATGAGGCACCAGAGTACGTGTGAAAGTCATACCCCACTCTCCACTCAACCGTGGAGAATGTCCTGTCCATTGGCTAGAACTGGGTAGGGGTTTGAAGTTTTCGGCCTGTATTGTCCTTGGCTGGTGCCATAGTTTGAGCGGGAACCCTGGGCCCAAATCTGCCTATCATAATGTTCTACTTGTAGGTTTCTAGGATCCTCTGGATCCTACTTTGCCATTCTCCCATGCCTCTCTCATCTAGAATTCCAATAAGATGTCCTTCCCTCTGTCCCAGTTTCCTGGATAGTGAAGACTTTCATGGGACATGGCCTTTGGGCTAGTATGCACATAAAAGTGAGTATATACCATTTGACTCTTTCTGCTTCTGGGTTAACTCACTCATTATGATCATTTCTAGTTCAATTCATTTGTCCACAAATTTCGGGAATTCCTTGTTTTTAATAGCTGAGTAGTATTCCATAGTGTAAATGTATCTTACACCCATCAGAATGGCTAAGATAAAAAATTCAAGTGACACCACATGCTGGCAAGGATGTGGAGATAGAGGAAAACTCCTTCATTGCTGGTGGGAATGCAAACTAGTACTATCTCAGAAAACTGGGAATAGGGTTTCCACAGACCCAGCTATTCCACTCTTTGGAATATACCCAGAAGATGCTCCAGCACATAACTGTAGATTTTTAAGTTTAATCATGCAACACATACATACAAACTCTTACATATTGTTACAAGTGATTTTGTTTATATAATTACCAAGAGCCATCCTGTTAAGGGAGCTCACTATGCATGTGGGCTATCTAGGAAGTGATCTGGTATTTTGCATCCAATTTCTGACTAACCTGTCAATTGTGCATTGCTGCATCTCTCTAAAATCTGGCATTAGAGCTGGGCATGGTGGGGTGCATGCCTTTAATCCCAGCACCCAGGGAGTCAGAGACAGGTGAATCACTGTGAGTCTAAGGCCAGCTTGGTCTACAAAGTGTGTCCAGGACAGCCAAGAAGACACTCAAGGTCTACAAAGTGAGTCCAGGACAGCCAGGGTTGAATAGAAAAACCCTGTCTCAAAAAAGAAAAAAGAAAAAACATCCAGCATTGGTATGAACTGTTACTTTCTAAATATTCACCAGCTCTGATTGAGCAAACTTCCTACAGGATCTTGTTTGAGGATACTGTTTATCATTCAGATGAATTAGTACTGATTATGGAATTCCTGATTTGATTCAAATAGTTTTAAAAGTTAAAGTGTTTTAAATCTTCTAAAACAATTGTAGAGAGTTTATGGCTGCAATAAATACCTTTGTGGACCTCCAGATGTCTCACTAGCCTTGTAGCAAATTTGTGGCTTCTGATAAGCCTCCATTCCAGATGGCACCAAGAATCCTGGTATTCACCATGAATATAGGCAAATTGGTTTGAACTTTCCATGAACCCAAGTTGGAATGAAGCTACCTGGAGATGCCTGAACTTACTCTGTTTGTTATAATGAAGACAGATAAAATTATTGTCCTTAACTCACTATGAACTAAGAGATAGCTAGATAATTTATAGTTAGGTCCATCCTAATTAATAAGTTGTATATTCTTGTAACTTAGGCCTTGTCACTCTGAACTCACTGTGAACT
Organism: Acomys percivali; assembly: GCA_907169655.1. Lineage (NCBI taxonomy): Eukaryota > Metazoa > Chordata > Mammalia > Rodentia > Muridae > Acomys > Acomys percivali. The sequence goes on along the minus strand of OU015751.1, from coordinate 82,562,728 downwards.
TATGTAATGGATACTTAGATAAGAAATGGTTATGTTTAAAACATGTAGCCTGTTGTATTTTAGAATTCATTTGTTTTTGTGATGAAATGTCCTCTTTTAACTATTAGGTAATTCCCTTTTCTCAGAAGTATAAGTACAGTCACAAAAATAAACAGTGTTGAGATTGGGAAACCTGACTTCAGTTGAAGTTGAGATGCCTAAATTTGTCCATCGTTTCTCTTGAATGTATGTGTGTGTGAGTGGTTTACTTTCTATCTTTCTCTTATTTTTTATTTCCCTGTAGATTCTCAAATAAGTTAGCAGACTCAGGGCTTTTTCATGGAGCCTAAGTTTACATTAGCTTAATGAAGATCTCCACAAAGAGGCCTGTCTACAGAACAAAGAGCCTCCTTTTACAACCCCTGAACAGTTTCTAACCAGAAGCCACTTTTACAGCCTCAGCCATAGGAAAACTGTGGCAAGATCAGGTTCTCCCCCTCTGTCACAGTATAGCCAGTCTCCCGAGAAGAAAGCCTGGGCTCCTTTTTCTCTTTCTTCTTTCAATCCTGATCGGTTGCTTGAGCCATCAGGTCTGGCCAACCAAGAGATGAAGCAAACTGGAAGAGCATCTGCATCCAGCCCCAGAGACCCTACCCTGGACCTCCTCAGAGCAGCAGCCAGGCATTAACTTACAATTTATGGGATTGCCTGTATTTCTAGTTGCTTTATTGTGAATATAACAGTATACATAAATGATTTAATGTTGTTACATACGTCATTATTTGTTTCATGCAATATATATTCATTATTTGTGTTATAACACACACACCAATGTTTGTATTGTGATATATATATATATATGATTTTACTATCATATACATAGATATGAATTGAGTCTCAATTAGAAATATTATTAAAGGACTGCAGGGAGAGTGGTTACATAAGTTTACAGCTCTTGTAGAAGACCTAGGCTTGGCTCCCAGCACCCACTTGTCAACTGTTTTTCCGTTTAGAAAGCCCTTCTACTTAACTCTCAATGAACTCCTTCCATTGACTAAAGAACTTTAATATTTCTATATTTTCCAATAAATAATCTTTGTCATTTAAATGGAAAGGCTCATGAACGCATGTTGATTCACATTAATATTCATTGACTGAATTAAGAACTATACCTGATGGTTATGTATATGCAAATGAAATATACATGAGTAAATCACATCACTTTCGTGTCTAAGTACATAAAGGCTATACCTCCAACCTCTACATCTTTGCACATGACTAGCAACCTTTATCTTACATCTGTGCATGAGCCAATAAGACTAGTGAGTCCCTGGAACTGTCAACCTTAATCATCTGTGACATATTTATGGCAAAAGTACCATAATTCGTTCCCCACAACTAACTTTCATTTCACCAAATATGGCTTAATATTTGCTAAAATTAACAGTTTTAATATATTAAATATTATTTATATTGCAAATGCTTATATTTTAATTGTAAAGTTAATTTCAGTTATAGAGAAATTTTCAGAGCACCTCTGGCTAGAAGTTACTTTCCAGTCGACCTATGTTGATTCTGATAACTTGAGGTGACCCTAGGTGTTCAAGGTAACTCTTCTACTTTACTAGGAATTTCTACTATAGAGGATGCTTGCTCCTCTTCAACATCTGCTTTATGATGATGATGATGATGACGATGATGATGATGATGATATATTAGTGAACTAAATTTTGAAAAGATTAGAAATGCAGTTCATAACTCTTTAAACTCCTCAGAATTACACATGACAAAATGAATATTCTAAAGAAGTTTTTACATTTTCTGGTACATGTTCTCAACTATAAATAATTGCAGATGTCAACCAATTTTTACTGTTAATTTTTATTTTACTACATATATATTTTCTTTTTTGTATTAGTATAACCTTAGGATAACCATAAGTATAAATGAGGAGATAGGGTTAGACATGTTCAAAGGTTCCTTTATCTCTTCTGATCTTGGAATTCCAATTAAACACATGGTAGGTTTTGGACAGGAAATTAATTGGAATGCTGGCTGTAGTTACTTTTCTTTTAAATTAATATTTAGGCTTCTGAGAAGTTGGATCCAATAAAAAGAAATGTCTTTGTGATGTCAGACCATAATAAAGTAGTAATACTTCAGAAAGGAAAGCTTTAATGTTTTTCCCCTTCTTATGCTAAATTGTTCCCACTTAGTTTTATTAAGATGCATAGAGAAAATTATAGAAATTTCCTGTTCACGTATGATTGAAATGGCAGCTTGCATCTGTTTCCTCTACATGCAATTCTAATGCATGTTAATATTCAATCATGAATAAAATATATTACAAATTAGAAAAATTGTTATTCCTCAATTGAGAATTATATATCAAGCACATGCCACAAATTATATAATTATGCATTTTTCTCTTCGTTATACTTTACTTTTCTTATAAGAACTTAGAGGTTACTTGGATAACATTTAGTTTGTAGAATGATTATCTAGAATGCACAAAGCCGTGTATCTGTCCCCAACATTGAGTAAACATAGTGTTGTACCACAATTTTGTAATGCCAGATAAAGGAAAATGAAGACAGAAAGGTTGGATATGAAAGGTCATGTTAAACTGCTTAGGTAATTGAAATTGTACCTGAGATACACAAACTCCCTCAGAAAACAAGCATATGGGGACACAGAAATGTTGTATATTTATGTTATTGTTGTAAAATCTGTGTATTTTTTAATTTATTTATTTTCCACTTCAATGCCAATTAGTGACATTCCAATGCTTTGAAAGTGCTCTTGCTGGCTGTTTAGGATAAATAAGTTATACAAGTTAATTGTTAGTTGATCAATCCATGGTCATGCCAATTACTAGTCTACTTTTATCACAATAATATACATCTTAGGTGCAACAGATAGATATGATTCTATAGAAGAGTTAGGATAGTTAGATAAGGTCTTCAAAAACCTTAGAGACATGCAGAATATTGCATTTAAAATGTTTTTCTTATTTTAAAGATTCACTGACAGTGAGACAGGTTAACTCCTGGGTACACCCAGCCTACCTCAATGAAGATGACAAGAATCAAACAACCTCCATATGGAGATGGCTTCAAATGTGTCAAACAAGCCACTGGGAAAAATGTCCTCCTTTCTACCACAGACAGAATTCTGCCTTAAAAAGGGCAAGTTTGATGCAGGCAGAGTAGAAGGTCAAACTCTGCCAAGACAGGGTAAGCAAGTCCTCAATAGTTCCTGCCTCACAAATATATCCATCAGAAATATTGGGGCAGCAGGCTGAAGATGATGCTCCAACAGTATAGAAAAATTTGTGTGACTATGCAGGTAGTAAAATATCTCTGTTATCTTCTCATTTGGAAAGTTTCAAACCAGCACTCCCGGCACACTCAGCTAATCAAGTTTATTACTTCTCAAGTCTCTTCAGGAGTTGAAGACCAGGTAGCTTAGTTTTACAATGAAGCTGAGTTGTTTAGAGGTTAAGAAGTTTTTAGGTCTAGATGTTTTCAGTTGATAATGACCAGATGTGATGGAGATTGACTTACATACAGAATTTAAATGCACCAAGATAGGAAAAATGTTTTCTTCGAGGTTGTCAAATACAAATAGCCAAAACATTAAGACTGCAACATTTATATAATTCCTGATTGTGTCATGATTCTTCTTGATATAGGTAATTTATTGTATACATGTGCAATAATATAAATATATATGTAAAAATAAAAATGCTTAATTAATAAAAAAAGAAGAAGCGGGAATTTTTAGTAAAACTAGCTTTTCTGACAATGAGCAAGTGAAGAACACAAAGTGACTTATTTACGATCCAACACACAGTCTGGGCATCTAATTCCTAGATTACATTTAAGTACATTTAGATAATGATATGTATCATGTGTGTAAGTAAAATTATTTTTTTCAAAATGACTAGACTAAAATATGTGTTCTGCCTTAACCTGGTGAACACATTTTCTTTTTCTTTTAATTTTATTTTTAATTAATTTATTCTTGTTACATCTCTATGGTTATCCCATCCCTTGTATCCTCCCATTCTCCCTTCCCTCCCATTTTCCCCTTATTCCCCTCCCCTATGACTGTTCCTCAGAGGGATTACCTCCCTCTGTATATGCTCATAGGGTATCAAGTCTCTTCTCAGTGACCTGCTGTCCTTCCTCTGAGTGCCACTAGGTCTCCCCCGCCAGGGGACATAGTCAGATGGGGCTTGGAACTAAACAGAGAATTCTCAACAGAAGAATATCAAATGGCTGAGAAACACTTAAAGAAATGTTCAACTTCCTTAGTCATCAGGGAAATGCAAATCAAAACAACTCTGAGATTCCATCTTACACCCATCAGAATGGCTAAGATCAAAAACTCAAGCGACACCACATGGTGAACACATTTTCAAGAATACGGTTTTATATTCTAAACCCCTTCATTATTAAACACAAACATACATGTACATAATATATTACAACTAATCCATGTGCCAATATAAAAATGTGATTAATACTCATATGTGAAAAGTTTATGTACATTTTCAGAAGGTAAAAATAATTACAATAGACATTTAAAAAGAATCTTCCAGGTAGAAAAATGAAGTTTTAAGCCTTTGCTATCAGTCTGAGTATAGTAAGTTTGTAATTCTAATAAAGCAAAGTAAAAAGATTTATAACAAACAAGGACACATTAATGTGATAATAGAAAGTTAATTACTTTGATCCATATTTTTTGTTCCACCATTGGGTATTTGTGACTGATACGTGATCTTTTGAAGTGATATTTACTGAAAATGGAAGATCATACCTGGGGATAATAGGGAAGTCTGCCCACAGGATTTTGAAAGTTGCACTATTTGTTCTGAGAAGATCTACAGGTATATATGTTCTCCACTGGAAGAAGACTGAAGGAAATAATTGATCATAATAAAGACTGGCTCAGAGCACGGTAGTAATGAATATTCTCATGCCAAATAATCTTGCTTATGGTAAATTTTAAAGATTCAATGTTTACAATTAATATTAAATCTTCACTAGTAAGTACAGAATCCATTACATGGGTTAATATAGCATGATAACAGAATGAAAACTATTTATATTTGGTTGAAATTGCACCATAACCTTAAATGCATGTGTGGCTTTTGTTTTCTCCACTCTTCTGTCATTTTTCCATCGTTCTCCCCTTAACAATAATGAATTCTCATAGGCAATAATTATATCTAAAATAATTTATTAGCAACTGTAAACAATGTACTATGGCAGGCATGTATGACATGTAGATGATGTAGACATAATTAAAAATAAACAGAGTTTGTCTTTAAATTTTAAAAAGCAGCAGGAATGAAAATTATAACTGTACTACAAGACGGTAACCTATTAATTATGTCCCATGAAGGCAATACACCTGAACTAATTAATTATACTTGAAGTAAAAACTATACTTTAATTAAATGAGCCATTCTTAATAAATGAAACCTTAAAATAATTGGAATCTTCTTTCTAGAGGCAGTAACAATTATTGCCATTAGAAAGAAAATAAAACACAAACATGAGGCAGGATTGAATTACTGTTGACATTGAGCCAGGGATTACCTAGGGCAGTGGCTCTCAGAGCATTCTGGGAAGGGCCAAGTACTAAATGTTTTGTTCAGTGGTCATTTTATCTTTCTCATAGTTCTTCAGTGTTACTTTGCAGTGCAGAAGGGAGAGAGGAAATGTGAGAAAAAGTGAAGTCTCTATACCTCTAAACACCTCCTTCTGTATACAAAGTGTTATGTGACCTAATTAGACACCCAGTGTTCAGTTGTGTCGATGTTAAAGTGAGAGTAAGTTACTGTATTTATCTTCTCTGTTTCTATATTTTTCAGTTTCTAATCCTCATCATTGTAGGTTTATGCTTAAATTTCTAAATCCATTCATCAAATACATTTTTGAATCAAATCCTAGCCATATGAATATAGGATATTGTGCTACTTTGGATGAGAAATAATCCTCACCAGATCATGTATTTGAACACTAGTTGGTAGTGTTATTTGGGGGAAGTTATGGTACTTTATGAGGTAAAGCCTTGCTAAAAATCTATGCCAATGGGCATGTACTTTGAGAATCCATCAGCTCAGTTTATTCCGTGCTCACTCTGTTTGCTGTTATGCCAACAAAAGAAGTGAGATCACTCAGCTTCCTGCCCACATATAGAAAAGTCTCCTATGTAATGTTTCTAGAGGCAGAAACATTAGCCAAACTTCTCCTTCCAGTTGTTAATATTCATGGTGTTTTCTCCCATCAACAGAAAAGTGTCCACTTCAGAGAGTACTCCTACCCTTTTCCTTTAAATTGAATGTTTTGAGATATTAACATTTTTATCTCAGTTGCCAAAAGTATGTCTATTTATCTTGTGTGCTGCAGGAATGCAACTCAGGTCACCCATCATGCGTCATGGCAAATACCTTTACCCTCTCAGACATCTTTCAGAACCCCTGTTAATTATTATTAATATTATTATTTCCACATTAAAATAATTTACAAGTCACATTAGAGCAATGTAATATCTTGCTATTTTTCCATATTTTTCTCTTTATCAGAGTTAATCTAAAATGTTGTGTTGACCCTAGAAACAGCAGAGACAGAATATTTGTGAGGACTTAAATATTGGACTCTAGTGATTACCAAAACATAAACAAAGTACTTGCAAATATTCTGTATTTAAATATTTCATTAATAGAGAGGCAACAACTGCACATTTGAGATTTCTGGCTCAAATTATCTGGGACAATACGGATGAGCTCAGTAGAAAGTAGTCTACGGATAAGAAGAGGGGAAGGAAGTTTGGCAGAGTGCAGAATGGTACGGATGAGCTTGAAACTTGATGTACTCCTGACTTGTGAACAGAGAAAGAAGCATGGAGATGCATTTTCAGAAGCTACAATTCTAGGTTATTTAATGAGTATCCATAGCCATGATGGTTGTGGGCATAAGCCCTTTGTAGGTGATCACAGAGGTCAGTATTGCAGAAAATAAAAGATAATTATCAGGACAGAGTTCATCCTCTTCCCCTGTGGTCTGGCAAGGCAGTCCCATCAGGGAGATGCGATCAAAAAGCAAGAAACAGAGTCTATGTCAGAGACAACTCCCTTCCTCCCTCCCCTTACTAGTGGACCCAAACGAATCCTGAATTGGCCATTGGTTACATCTCTGTGTAGGATGTAGGTCCCGTCCATGCACGCTCCTTGGTTGGTGCTTCAGACTCCATAAGACTCTCCTTGTTAGTCGACTCTGTTTGTCTTCCTGTAGAGATCTTGTCACCTCAGGGACCTTTTATCCTTAAATCTCCCCACTTTTCCACGAGACTCTCTCTGCTTTGTCCAATGTTTGCTTGTGAGTCTCAGCATCTGTTTCAACAACCGCTGGGTGGAGCATGTCAGAAGGAAACGCTGAGAGGCTCCTGTCTTCAGAGTATTGTTGACAGTATCAGGGTTTGTCTCACTTTCATGGGGGTGAGGTCGGGGGTTCCCCATTTCTGAGGTACAAGACGAAAGGCGATAGAAGAGGGAAAGTAGGACTGGGAGGAAAGGGGGGAGGGGCTACAACCAGGCTGCAAAGTGAATACATAAATAAATCAATAAAAAGAAGATGATTATGTGCCTAAATTAGGAGCAAAAGATGATTTGGATATTCTTTACCGTGAAGGCAAGTACAAACAAGTGCCTAAAATAATTTTCTTGATCTCAGAATTAACAGATATATTTTAACATGTATTCTTTGTGTAATAATAGTTTTATTGCTTATTTCATTTTTATTATTACGTTTATTTGTGTCTGTCTATGTGTGTATTTATTTGTAAAAAAAAAAAAATGTGTGCTCCTGCCTTGCTTCCTCCTAATGGCAGCTTATATGTAGTTAGTAATGTGGGAAGCTCCGGAAGGCTCTATTTTTCATGAGATTTAGAACTTTACATCTACAATGGATTTTCTTATTGTCCCATGTCAGCATGCCTGTCATGATTCCCTGGCAGGTTCTTTGCAATTTTATGCAGTACTTCCAAACCCAGCTCAACTCTCCAATTTTCTGTTTTCTTTCTGAAGGATTTTAGGAAGTCTACCCTTTTGTGGACACAGCTCCATTCTTAGAGGACTTTCGAATGAATGTATATGGCACTGTCCTCTGGATTAACCTTCTTCTGAGAATCTTTCCCTTTAAGTCCTGATATGGTAGATACTGGACTCTAACTCCTTTTTCAAACTCAAAACATTTCTCTCTCTGCTATATTCACATAAAAATGTGGGCAGGGCAAGTTATGTTTATAAAATATTTGTGTAAATATACTTTCTCTTGAGTATTTCTTTCTCCTTAGTAACAAAGCCAGAAGCTGTGTCCAGGTTGTTTGTTTTCCATTTCCACATAGTAATCTGGTTTGTTCCTGAGATTTTATAGCTCTCTGATATGTGAGTCTGTTCTCCACATTCTCCTCCCTCATCCAGGCCTGTCGCCGAGTTCCTCTATTATCTATTTAAATGGACGGTTGTTAGAGTTTATGTTGCCTTCCTTGTGTTTCTAATGTGGAAATTTTTGTATGTTCTATTTTGCCATAACTCTAGAATAAGAGACCCATTCAGCTCGTTCCAATCTAGTTTCTTACCCATAATTCTAATGGAAGGGTTCTTTTAGAGGCCATCGAACTTATTCAGGAGTTGACTCATGTTTCCCAAGGTCTCAGCAGTATGTCAAATCACTGATGTCTCCCCACACTCACACATTTTCAATTACTGGCTTCTTAAAAATATATAGTGAGTAAGGTTTTACCTTTTCACCTCACTTTTTCCTCGCCACTTATTCTCAACTCATTTTGACAATTTTTTAAAAATTGTCCCCTGGCGGGGGAGACCTAGTGGCACTCAGAGGAAGGACAGCAGGTCACTGAGAAGAGATTTGATACCCTATGAGCATATACAGAGGGAGGTAATCCCTCTGAGCAACAGTCATAGGGGAGGGGAATAAGGGGAAAATGGGAGGGAGGGGAGAATGGGAGGATACAAGGGATGGGATAACCATTGAGATGTAACAAGAATATATTAATAAATTTCTTTTATTTTTTTATTTTTTTAAATTAATTTATTCTTGTTACATCTCTATGGTTATCCCATCCCTTGTATCCTCCCATTCTTCCCTCCCTCCCATTTTCCCCTTATTCCTCTCCCCTATGACTGTTCCTGAAGGAGATTTCCTCCCCCTCTATACGATCATAGGGTATCAAGTCTCTTCTTGGTAGCATGCTGTCCTTCCTCTGAGTGCCACCAGGCCTCCCCATCCAGGGGACATGGTCAAATATGAGGCACCAGAGTATGTGTGAAAGTCATACCCCACTCTCCACTCAACTGTGGAGAATTTTTAAACTTATATTCTACTATTATCTGTTGTCTTCCTAATTACGAATTTCAATGGCTTAAGGAAGAAATGGTTATTTCAAAAAGTTCTCAGATATATGATTGGCAAAACACAGCAAGCTTATTTCACACAAGAACTTGCAGCAGCTGTGACTGAATGCTAAAGATCTTTACAAGATCACAACTAAACCATGAGCATTGATGTGGCATGGACTCATAGAATCCCGCCCCGAGGTGAGAAGGGAGTAACAACTAATGGTTACAAACAAGAAAAGGGAGGAAGAGTCAGTTTTCTTCAGAGATGACCCCTGAAAGGCCACTCTTACACTCATGCATGTACAAGCAGCTCTAAATAGCTCAGTAGCTTTAAATAGAGTGCATGAAGTTGAAAAGATAGTGGTAGGGTAAGGAAGGGGATAAAGAGAGAATTGAAGAGAAAGACAGGGATGGAGAGTGGTTTTGGATAAAAATATGCATACATGTAAGGGAGCTTCGACCAAAAATAAGTGATATAAAACTCTTTTAAACTTAGAACACACAACTTTTACTTTTAATAAATTTATTTTATTATTCTCCAGTATTTAGACTTAGGGGCAGAGATGGAGATTTTCCTTGTCTTTCATGTATAGCATCCACTTTAGTGGTAGTCCTGTGACTTCTCTTCAAATGCCCTTACTCTTTCCATCCCTATCCACATTATGATTGTCTTATATCTGGATGTGATACAGCATGTATAGTCTGTGTGTATCATCTACAACAAGTTATTCTTCAAAGTTGTAGAAGCCATCTAGTTTGAGGTTAGGGTATTTTCAAAGTTCTTATTCTTTTGTAAAATAATTCTTCCCTTTTAAATTTAAATTTATTTAAAAAATTTATTCCGTTTACATCCCAATTTACCCCTCCCCCATTTACTCCTTGATCTAGCTCCTTCTCTCTTTTCACCTATACCCCTTTCTCTAGACCTCAAAGAGTGGGAGCCCTTCCTCCCTATTAACTGACCCCAGCCTATCAAGTCCCATCAGGACTGCCTACATTCTCTCCCTCTGTGGCCTGGTAAGGCTCCACTCTATGGAGAAGTGATCAAAGTGCAGGCAACAGAGTCTAAAAGGACAGCCTACAGCTTGTGAAAAGATCTTCACCAACCCTATATCCTACAGAGGGCATATATATATATATATATATATATATATATATATATACACACACATATATATATATACATCTATATAGAAAGAAATATATATATAAAGAAAATAAACACCAATAAACAAAATAATCAAATTAAAAATGGGGGGGCAGAGCTAAACAGAGAATACTCAGCAGAGGAATATTGAATGGCTGAGAAGCACTTAAAGATATGCTCAATATCCAACAGGAAATGCAAACCAAAACAACTCTGAGATTCCACCTTCCCCCCTTCAGAATGGCTAAGATCAAAATGTCAACAGATAAAACTCTGTTCTTTTAATTTAAACAATTTTATTAATTATTTGATTGTGCCTGAATCAAACTAAGTTTAGCCCAACATGAGAAAAAATGGATATTAGGAGTCTGAGGGTATCAATCTTTAGCTAGGTTTAAATCTGAAGTAGATGTTACTTATCATACATTTATGTAATAGGTATTCTTATTCCCTGTAATTGTTTTTTTAGTTGATTGCATTGAGATGACTGTTCAGCTATGTGTAGGTGCATTGATATATGTACTTGTGTTTATGGGCATGACTGTGAAAGCCAGAGGTCAAACTAGTGGACTTTGTCTCATTTTTAAGATAGGGTCTCTCACCTCCTTGGAAATAGACATGTAGGTAAGATTGAGTCAGCAGCAATACCCAGGGACTCCTTCATTCTTTCCCACCTAGTGCTGGATTCATAAATGTGTCTAACACACCACAAATTCTTCACTGTGACTCAGAGGCATGAACTCTGCTCATCATGCTTTCAGGAAAAGGCATTTACTAACTGAGAATCCTTCCCAGCTCTGTTTCACGTAACTATTGAGATTCACAAGCGGGCTCATAGATTATATCTTTCTATGTTGACATAAAAGCAAAGAGAATTTCAGAGTCTGCATTGCTGTCCTTGTTTAGGATAATCCAGTTAATGAGTGTGCCCACAGTATTTTTTATCTCTAAGCAAATACTCAAAACATTTGGGAATTAACTCTGTAACATACTCAAATATCCTGACCCTTTTGCTCTTCCTGTACACTTGGGTATGGTAAAATATCAAGCTTCTCCTTGTTCTTTCTGTGTTTTTCTCCTTGTTTTCAATCAATCCTGGGTCTTTATTCTGGAAAACATGTTTTATGCTTGTCTTTCCTTGAATCCAATAGCCCAAAGTACTTTTCTCAATCAAAACCTTTCCCTGAATTTGTGATTGTACCTATTACATATGTCAATTTCTTTCTGGCCATATCTTCATCCATCATACTACGAAAACAAGTTTATCAGCCAGCTAAATCTAGACTTTTAGAGATTTAGTCAAATAATAAATGTATTCAACAAAAGATTCTGAGAATCAGGAGCTCAATAAAATATATTGTGGGAACTGGTTTCTTTGAAATACTTTGACCGTGACTGTGGCAGTGGCATCAGTTGCTCTCTCCACATGTTGATTGTGACCTCTTCTGTGGTAATATGTAGATAATTTGTGCCAATTAAGTACGGATCAGTACATATTATTTTGATTTTTATCTATCATACACACTTTCATCTCAACATTTAAAAAAGAAATTATACCTATTGCAAAAATACATAAACTATCATGCAAAATATTTTGATAGAGTTACAATATGCTACTAGAAAAATTATTTTCAAAAGTCTGTTTTGGCTTTGTTGATAAACGTAAATCTTTTAAAATTCAGGATTAATAATTTACTAGATGATGGAGAAGTAATTGAACACAAAAAATAATTTCTATTTTCTTTTAAATAGATTTTGAAAATAGGATTAGAATAAGACAAGACATTGAAAAGTTAAGAGACATAGAGAGTTGTTTCTTTTGTTATTTTTGTTTTGTTTTGTTTTGTTTTTGGTTTGGTTTGGGGTTTTTTTGCTGGTAAATTTGATGAAATCTTACTGGAATGACAAGTCCCATGACCCTTAGCGCCTTGGTGAAGGCTGTCAGGAATCATCAAACTTCATGCACAGTGAAAGCTAATAGCCTTTTTTGTTATACCCAGACTAAAAGGATTGGCTAGACTCAAAGTGAAACTCTATTACTGAAAAATCTTCTTTTGTCTAATGCTTTGTGCGCCGAGTGAAAATTGAACAAATGCACACCCTATTCATGGTGTTAAAATGAGTTCTGACACTATTAAACAAATATTCTTTGGTCCAAAGACCTCCATAATCCTTTTTCCACAATCTAATTGTTAGACTATTCTATGAGATTTTTTTTTTTTACCGCACTGTTCCAGCTATTATAGTTTAATGTTTCATATGTACTGAAAGTGAGACGTTATTAAAAAGACATGCATTGCATATTATTGTGTAGAAGGAATTCTTTGTATCGCTATTATATTTCAATGAACTTATATTCGAATGCTGGCTATACTGTGTCTACTTTGATATTTCTCCTTCAAATATTTATGAAGTTTTTGCTTAAGGAACCAAACATCAAACATTAAACACAAAATACACAGCAGCAAGTTTTGTTTGTGTTTTAGTACATTCACAGAGTTGAATAAAGCAATTAAAGATCTACATTTCTTCTGTTATAAACTAATCAAAATTAAAAAAAAAAAAAGCATGCTGGATCACATACTAGTCAAAGCTAAGAACCTTGTGTCCTCACAGGAGAAGAAGAGAATCAACTCAGGCACGTGATGTTGTCTGTTGGACTCTACATGAGCACTAAGGCAGATGTGATTCACCTCTGCATGTAAAATAAATAAATTTAATTTTGAAAATTCCAAATATTTTGAGTGAACAATAACTTTAGTGAAAATAACAGCCCAGGGTGATCAATGGAGTGAGAATTATTATATTTTAACCCTAGGAAAATACTCTATGTGAGCTATGTTCTATGAAAGTAATCATGTATGTATACTTATTTGGTTTTCATCTATTTGAGAACTAACTATAAGTTATAACATTATAGACCGTTTGTTAAGCTGGTAAGTCATGTACTAGGAAAGCCTAAGTGGAGAAAAAAATGTAAATATGTAGGTGTGCTGAGTATATTTAGTTTAAAAGAAGATTCTTACTACTTAGAGAAAACTGCAAACAGGAATAATGATTGAAGCATATCAACTTAGGGACGTTTAGTCAGAACAAGAGGCATAAAACATAATTTTGTTCATTTTTTTAATCTCAAAAAGCTAAGAATTTGCTTATAGACAGTGAAATAGACATAGATGGATGCCTTACAGGTAGGACAATAAGAGTTTCATACCTACCAGTTACAACCGCATTGAAGGGAGTCCTCTGTGCAGAAAACCATGGTCTGGTTTTCTTCAAGAAAGAAAAAAATATGTTGGAGTTCATCTGAACACGAGTTCTAGGTTCTCTGAATGCATTTTCCTTGGTTGGTGAAACAGTTTGTGCAAGCTTCTCTGCCCCCTGTGTCCAGATCCACCTGCCTGTGGATCTCCCTGTGGAGCTCCTGACCCCTTTGGGCCCTTGCACCACCACCATCATCACTCTCTCCACTCTTCCATACAACTAGCAGCACTCCTCCCAGAGTCCAGCTGAGAGTCCTAGCATCTGTCCTGATCCCCCACTGGGTGGATCTCAGTCTCTCAGAGGACATCTATTTTGGGCTAATATCCACTTACAAGTGAGCATATACCATGAGTGCCTTTCTGGATCAGGGTTATTTATGTCCCTCAGGACGATCTTTTCTCTTTTTCGTCTATTTGCCTGTCAGTTTCACGATTTCCTTGTCTTTAGTAGCTGAGTATTATTCTATTGTATAAATGTACAATAATTTTTGTTATTAATTTAATTACATTATTTAAATTAATTAAATTAAATTAATTTAATTTAGTCACATTATATCCCACTTGTAATCCCCTCAATGTCATCTTCCAGTTCCCACCCTCCCTACCTTTTCCACTCTATTCCCCTCCCCTAACCTCTGACAGGTAGAGTCCTCCTCCCCCACCTTCTGACCACAGCCTGTCAGGTCTCATCTGCATACCCTGCATCGTATTCCTCTGTGTTGTCATAGGGCTTCTCCACTAAGGGAGAGTGATCATATCATGGAGCCAGAGTTCTTGTCATAGGCAGTCCCCCACTCCACCCGCCTTCCCTATGTGGAGAATGAGCTGACCATCAGCTACATCTGAACAGGGCATTTATGTTTTCTGCTCCCAATGCCCTTGGTTGGTGCCCAAGTTTGGCAGGCCCTCCGGAGTCTAGATGTGCCAGTCTTGATAGTCTTTTTCTGCAGCTCCTGACAACCCCCATTCTTCAGTTGAGGGACATCTAGGTTGTTTCCAGATTATGGCTATTATGAATAAAGTTGCTATGAACACAGTTGAGCAAATGTCCTTGCTGTATGGGTATATGCCAGGATAGTATAAATGGGACTTAAGGTAGCATAACTCCCAATTTTCTGAGAAAGTGCCAGATTGACCTCCAAATGGTTGTACAATTTTGCACTCCCACCAGCAATGGGGGTACAGGGTGTTCCCCTTTCTCTACATGCTTGTCAGCATGTGCTTTCACTTGAGTTTTTAATCTTACCCATTCTGATGTGTGTAAGATGGAATCTCAGAGTTGTTTTGATTTGTGTTTCCCTAATGGCTAAGGACCTTGAACATTTCTTTATGTGCTTCTTCTCCATTCACTATTCCTCTGCTAAGAATTCTCTGTACAGCTTTGTACCCCATTTTTTTCTGGGTACCTTTTTGAAACAGTGAGGTTAATCACTCAACCAGCATCTTTGCCCAGTGAGCCATACTGTGCTCAGCAGTAATTGAAATTGGTGATGTTTGCCTCTAAAGAGTTTCACTTGTTAGTTGGCTGTGTCTCCTTTACAAAATAATTTAACCAGAAACAAATAACGGAAAACTGTAAGGTCAATAGAATCTTTAAATAACTCAAAAGTCATCTTCTAACATACCAAGGATTTGAAATGCAAATGTACAAACTGATAGAATAAGGAAAGGGAAAATTTAGTGTATAATGACAATATTTTTATTTTAGCTTGATATTGCTCAAAGATGATAAGAAAACTGTGATCAGAAGAGGTAAATAAGATCTTTGAGAACACAGTGAAATATAATATAAGAGCAATACAAAAATAATATAATTATGGTATTTAGTGATAAGTTGTGCCCTTTGAAAACAACCAAATAAGCAGAAAATTTGTGGGAGTCAATCCATATTTTTCAAGGAGAATAAAATAAATTATTAACTCTAAGAAAAGGGAAGCACTTGTTAAGCAGGTAGGTAGAAGATTGAATATGAAATATGAATTCAAATATGGAAGGATTTTTAGCTTTCACTGAAATTTGTCAGTGATATGTACTGAGTTGACCATAATACTAAAAAGACTATAAACTCTCCATGTCCAAAACACTTAAGGACAACCATGCTATAGCCACACTTATTGGTATTCTAGTCACAGTCTCCCAGGAATGAGAACAAACGTCTTATCTTCCAACTGATGAATGGATAATGAAAATGTGGCTTACACACACAACAGAATTTTATTCATTTGTAAAGAAAAATGAAATCATGAAATTTTCAAGTAAGTGGAGGGAACTAGAAAATATTATATTGAGTGAGGTAACTCAAATGTATTATAAAAGAAAGCCTGGTACTTCTTGCTATAGATAGTTTATTAATAAAAAATAAAAATGTGTTAAAAGCATTTAAAGCTTTTAAATAGCTCTTTATTTTTATAAATAAATAATTTGAACATATTAAAATGTGTGGAAACTCTTGACCTATTGAATAGCAGCCCTGAAACAATAAATAGACTAGTTGATAAAAATTCCTCTTCCAGTTTTATCAACACATTTTGATTGGAAATAAATTGAACTTTATTTCCCAATTCTCTTGGATTGAAGTTAAATTTCTTCTGCTTAGGAAATGGAATATTGATTACAAAAAGATATTGAGATTCGCTCCTCCACAGCATTGCAACATAGAGATGATCCTAAAGAAATCAACAAGGGAGAAAAGTATTTAAACTTAGTAGAAACACAAAAGCAAACTAGAATGTTAAATTAATGCAAATAATGTTTAAGTGGAATTTCAAAGAGTTTTAAAAGGCCTATTTCTACCAGTAAGTAAGGCTTAGTGTGTTTTATCAGCAGATTAGTGTTTCAAGAGGCCCACTTCAAATCACTGCAATAATAAAATTAATCTCTCTTCACACTGGTTTTCTAGTATGACCTCTCTTCCATTTACCCTACAGTGACATTCTTTATTTTACCCACCAACTCTCCAGAGGAATGTGTCCTGTTCATGGCTTTACCCTGAATATGCAAGTCATTAAAGGATTTATTTCTGTCTTCTGAAGCTTGATGGCATAATTATCTAGATAGTCAAACACACATTGTCATACATTATCAAAATCCCACACTTCCTGTCTTGGAAATGTTAACATGCATGAATCAGTAACATTTGTAGTGTCTAGTATTTTGTTGGGTTTCTAAGCCAATTCATTCCAGGAATAATGACTTTCACCTATATTATCCAATTTGTACTTGGAGAAAATGGAATCTGTATATAAAAGCTATTGATTAAAAATAAATTTGTTTCAATGATAAAGAAAGTTGATGGTGTTTGTATATGCAATGCCATCTCAAGTTATTGAAACAAAAAAATGTTACAAAGTATTTTGTTATATAAATAATTTAAAATGTGAAATCCTTCTGGAATTCACAGACACATACTTACATACATGCATGGACACACACATGTACCCATGTATATGTGCAAACACAAACAGACATATTGATGCACACACACAGAAATTCACATACTTACACAGGCACACACTGGCACACATGCTCACATGCACATGTACATGCACATGTTCAAACATCCAAATTACAAGTTGCTTTTGCAGTACCTTTCAATTTATGTCATTTATTTACCACAATTTCACTTTATTCCATTTTATTTTTGTGTGATTCTCTGCCTGTTTTTTTTTTCTTTATAAATATCTACTTCCTACAGAAATTTCTTTCATTAGATTTTATGACTATATCAGTAACATGCCCTCCCTAATTATCACATTCTTTATCCTCAGAGAAAGGTAGGTCCTCCATTAATACCCACCTACCCTGGAACATAAAGTCACATGTCTAGGCACATCCTCTCCCACTGAGCTCAGAAAAAGGATCCCAGCTATGTGTATGGGTTCCAAAGGTAAAAAAGAATCAAAGGCAGCTCCCTCTTTGAACAAGATACAAATCTGCTAAATATATGTAGGGGGCCTAGGTTCAGACCATGCATGCTTCTAGGGTGTTGGTTCTGTCTCTGTGAGCCTTCTTGGACCCAGGTTAGTTTTCTCTGTAGGACTTCTTGTGGTGTCCTTGATTGCTCTTACTCCATCTAGCCCCCAAATTACTCAAGACTCCTATTGTTTAGCTGTGGATATCTGTTTCCAGGGGACTTTGCTGTACCAGGAACATCAGCGTTAGATCTCAATCCTCTGTCTGTGGAGTCCACTGGGGCACACCTAGCTGCCTTGAGCTACTTACTGTTCATCTCACCACCCCTCCATGGATGCTCGGCCACCATCCACCAGGCCTGCAGCACCAGGGACATGCAGGTTAGATACCTAATCCCAATCCTCCTTCCTGCTGTCCTCTACCACCATGCCTCTTCAATTTTAAATAGTTTTATGCAAAGCTCCTGCTTGAGAGCATTATCCTATGCACATGCTACTTTCATCTGTGAGAACCGTGCTGTGCCCACTGTCAAAACAGATGCAACAAAAGGATATTGGGTTCCTGATGACAATCAACTCTTTACAAATAAAGCTAATGCTTTCTAGTTCTTCTCCAGATAATTGTTATCACTGAGGTTTACACATTTCCAGTTTACCAAGTTTATGTAAGTATGTTGTTGGCTCTTTTACTTTTAGGGTGTGTGCAAAAAATTCATCAGCAGAAATTCTACAAACTCTTTTTGGTAGGAGTGACACAAAAGAAAAAGTCACTTTTTTCCTCAGTAATAAGCAATATGCATATCTCTTAATGGATTCCCCAAGAAGGCACTTTACCTGCAAAATGGTCATAATTAATTGGGGGTTTGTTGCTTGTTTTCTTGTTGTTTTTTTTTTTAAGATTGGTTAACAACACACAAAAATATAATAATTTGTCTCATGGAAATACTTCTCTCAATAATTTGAAGACAAAAATGAATATATCATAATTTAAATCCACTGTGTAACCCAGCAACACTTACTAAGACATACTAGTGAATCTCCATCCAAAACACTAATGATGTGGGGGTGAGGAATCTAAGGAGCCCTATTGCTCTGCTCTATCTGTGCTTTTCAACAACTGTTATCTTTGACATTATAAACTAAATTCAATAAGATCTAGATGCAAATATATTGGACTTGGTTACTGAAATGTCTGGGAGGTACTCTGAATATTTGAGTCACAATAATGCCTTTTCATTCTTCAGCTTAGCATGTTTTGGGATTCTTAATGTATCTAGGGATGTTAATCAATATAATTCCCTAACCATTACATGACTCATAATTTGCTGAGTTGCTTTGAATTGCTACATATATAATCCATACGCTTGAGCATACAGATTGTTTAGTTTAAGGCATCCTTGGATCACTATATGCTGATGTACTCTACCCTCTATCCTGAAACCCATAACCCAGTGGCAGCATGACACACCCCTCTCCCAGTGGCTCTTCAGTTTATAACCCTGAAATTTTTGTCTCCTTTCTCTCTTTCTTGCTCACTCTCTTCCCTCTTTCTGCTGCATTTCCTCTCCTTCTCTTACACTCTCCATAAGTGTGCTTAAAGATTATATTTTAAAATGACATTTACAAACAAAATGTTTTTATAGAACAGGCAATGTTCAGTGAATTATAGTTCGTTTTCATGGCAAGAATGTCTTCTATACATATGGTTTGAACAAGACAAATGTCTTAAAAGAAATGTATAAAGAAGAGGAAAATTACCTCATAATATTAACTTTTAGGTAATGAATATGTCATCATTGCTGTAATCTAAAATTTTGAGGAAGGGGACAACTCTCAGTGGTAAAATGTCTTAACTACCCTGGAGGAGGCCTATGGTTTGACTCAGTCACCAAATATGTTAAAATATTAAAACGATGACATGAAAATAAGTAGAATAGGGACTAACAGAGGTGGGCATGGGCAAATAAAGAGAGGGAGATGAGGACGTTTTGGTCAAAAAATTTATGATTACACTTTGATAAGAATAATAAAATCAAGAGCCCAATTCCATACCTTGTTGAGCATGGTTATAGAGACAGTGCTCTGTGGCTGAGACCTTGATGTATTTCCATTCTAGTTGAACATGACTATCTTCATTCTCTAATATGTGGGTTTTTGCTCATCCTCTGCTTACTTTTCTTGCTTGATCTAATGTTAAGGAAGCCACACTGTCCATGGAACATTCACTGTTTCACTCACCAAGTGTTATTGTATTCACTGTTATTCCCATTTCAACTTTTCTAGATCTAAAGAGACTCTCCAGGGCTAACTAGATGATTCAGAGATTAAGTGTGCCAACCAGGAATTTAAATGACTTTGTATTTTCCTTTACTTTTACCATGGGATCCTGAGATCTCGGTGTAGTGGAGCCCAGTTCCTGTCAGTCCTTGTGCATGTGAAGGGTAAGGCATCCTTCTTCCTTCTTCCAATTTTTTTTTTAGTATCTATCTATCTATCTATCTATCTATCTATCTATCTATCTATTTATTATTATTAATTTATTCTTGTTACATCTCAATGGTTATCCCATCCCTTGTATCCTTCCATTCTTTCCTCCCTTCCATTTTCCCCTTATTCCCTCCCCTATGACTGTTCCTGAGGGGGATTACCTCCCCCTGTATATGATCATAGGGTATCAAGTCTCTTCTTGGTAACCTGCTCTCCTTCCTCTGAGTGCCACCAGGTCTCCCCCTCCATGGGAGTAGCCCATTCAGTCTTGACAGAGCTGCTTGAACCAGTGACATATCAATAGACACCCATTCAAGGGGTAACTGGACAGACTGCTCTCTTTCCCTGGATGACCTTTCACGCGGTGGATTTGAGACACGTTACTGTAACCCACTCCTCTTTAGTTGTGCCAGACTGCCTCTATTCCCTAGTTGGGAGAGATAATTTAAAAAATCATTGGGGATATAGTACAATCAGTACAACAATTGCCATTTCCCTCTCATTGGAACAGGCTTATCATTATCTGTATCACTATGGGGCATTTCTGAATGCACACAAAATCCAATAATCAAGAAGTGTTTGAAACCCTGGTGTGTCAGGCAGACCCAAGTCTTAGACTCACTTAACAGAAAAAAAAAAAAAACAAAGCAACAACAACAACAACAACAACAACAACAACAAAACAACAACACATGGATTTTGAAAACATCCCATCATTTCAGGGCAATGTTTTCCTTAAACCTTTTATACCTCTGTCTTTAAAAATAAAATAAAAGTGATGTACTGACAAAAAAAAAAAGAGAGAGATTAAGAGTGCATGCTGTTCGTGAGGAGGATTGGAATTCAAATCCCAGTGTACAGTCATCTATAACTTCAGCATTAGGAGATCCAGCACTCTCTTGGCCTCTGCATGTATATACGTATACGTATACTCCCATACAGACACACACCCACACACCCACACACACACACACACACAAATTATTTAAGAATGTTAGAAAATGATATCCAATATGCTTGTTATTGTACTAATTTAATAAGCACCTCATTAAAGGAATCCATAGTAAAGATATTTATTTACTCATATTCAAGGCTAGCAAGTAAATATTTTATTTTAATAATGCCAAGCAACTATAGTGATAGCATGCTTCAGAGCTTTGTCATACAACTTCAACTATTGGACAATACAGGTTCATTTTTATGACATCTTGCTCCTCACTGCCTGTGAGATTTACATGTCCCTTTCCTATCCAGAAGGTCAGAGATGATGGATTTAAAAAGATTCAGTTTAAACAAGGAAGCACACAAATGGCAATGTTTTGTAAAATTTCTCACGTCAGGTCAGTGAAGTAGAAATCAAGTCAAAGTCTTCTCAGACAATGAAAACAGACGTTGATATATATAAGATGTTAACTGTTCTAGGTCATCTTTTGTGCCAGAATTGGACAGTGTGCCTGGGGTCTTCAGCTTTGGGCAATTCCTTCCTCTCTTTTTCAATTTTGAATATGAAAAAGAACACAGAAGAGAAAGTACTTAGTTTTTTATAATATAGAAAAACCAGAGCACAGGCAATAAAGCAAAACACGGAAACAATAATGATATAAATAAATTAATTTATTTAAAAGCAAGTCTTTAGATTTGAAAGCACATAGAAAAAGAATATCTAGAAACAAAGAAGTGGAGGTAGTTCAGTGGGCAAATACTTTTCATGTAAATAAGAGCGCCTGATTTCAAACAATTGATTCCTAATAAAGTCATCTATATGGCAAGAATCTGAAATACAAGTATTCCTACTTCAATATGGGAAGTACTGGTGAGAAAATCCTTAGAAATTGCAGCCCAGGTAACCCAGGATATATAGTGGCAAATACATTCATAGATGTAAGCACGTATATCATAGAGGTTTCCATGAACATCACTTACACACACACACACACACACACACACACACACACACACACACACACA
>OU015751.1:82527813-82540530 GCA_907169655.1 Acomys percivali | reverse complement strand
CACACACACACACACACACACACACACACACACACACACACACACACTATAACCATAAGAAGCATAAATATTCCATTGAATTTTTCTACTGAGGTGAGTTACTGTTATTCAGGGTGAACAAAAGTCATCTATATTCTCTGATGTTCTTTCTTATTTCTCCCTTGTGGGTGAACCACCTTAATACTTTTTTGATTTTGGGTTTTTTGTTATTATTGTTATTTTGTTTGCTTTTTATCCTACAGCAAGGTAGACTCCAGACTAAGAAAGCACAGGTAGAACTGTAGGAGCTGAAATACATGTTTTGAATTAGAGTACTCTGCTGGCCTTAGTTTTTCTTACTCAAGACTGAAAGTTGGAACTGTACCTACATGTCACAGAATATGAAAGACTACCTTTCGAATCAAGCATAGAATTTTTGACTCTGAAATAAGAGTTTTCAGATGCTTTTAGCCAACTAGACTGTTATGTACTCAAATTTGTACAACTTTTGAGCTTTCTGTTACAAGTAATGCCACACACATTAGCAATATGCATATGACCTTAAGATTTTCTTCCAAAATTTCACATATTATACAAACAATCTTAAGCATGAAGTTAAAGGAATTGCACGTTTTATTATTTAAATTTTAATTAGTTAAAATCTGATGCATTTGATAGCTTCTGGGAGAGAAGTAGTGGCTTTTTATAAAAATTAATGATATGACTCCTGATAAGTTCTGCTGAGCCCAGAGGGTTTTTATCTAACTACTTCTAGGCATAAGCCTGGAAGCTTCTCTCCTCCTAACAATCTAATTTTCTGCAACCTCAGACACTGAGGCTTCTGTTTCCAGTTTCCACTGCTAACCTAGGCTTGGAAAGTTTCAGACTCTCAGACTTACTTCTGAATAAGGTCACCCTTTCTAGATCTTTCTGAACTTTGTCTGGTTCAACTCAGCTGTTCTGGCTCAAAACTTCCTAATGCTGCCACTACTTAGTACAGTTCCTTAGTTTGTGATGACCACCAATCATAAAATTATTTTTACTGACATTTCATAAATGTACTTTTGTTACTGTTAAGAATCATAGTGCAAATATCTGATATGTAGATGGTTTTAGGTGGCCCTTCAAGGAGTCACGACCCACAGAATGAAAACCTATGATCTAAAGCATTTGGTGCACTCAGCATATGAGGTTTAAGCTTCACTGTTAAAGTGACTATATTTGAAACCATCTAGGAGATGCACTTATATATGTTTGTCTTGGAGAGTTTTTTCCAGAGAGCTTTAGCTAAGGTGCTAAGGGCAGCCCTGGTGAATGCAATGTGCCCTCGTTTGCTGAGATATCAAATGAACAATACAGGCTAATGTCAAATTTCCCTTCCTCTATCCTCTGATATGGCACGATGTGTGCCATACCATTCTCACCTGATCGACTGTAGCCTTAATCAAGAGCCAAATAGATTCAACTTCTTTTAAAATACTTCTTGCTAGGAATTTTATAAGAAGAGCCATAAAAATTCTTAACACATAGCATTATAAACTGTCTTTAAAAGTTCTATTTTATGTGTACTGGTATGCCATTAGAGTTTTTTATTTTACTAATGATTAATTTTAATCAGTATTTATTCAAATGTAAATTGCATATATTTCTATGTGAATTATTCCAGACTTCTGGTCATGTAGATTTGTATTAATTTATTCTGGAAAAACACCTGGTAATGTATGTGTTACAAATAATTACTTCCATTTTGCAATCTGCCTTTTAGTTCTTCCTAAGATTTCAATACTTTCAAGGTTTTGTTTTTATTTTTGAGGTACATTTCATTATTTTACCCAGACTTATTAGACTAGAACATGCAGTCCTCCAAATTCAGCTTCTAGAAGTCTAGATTAAAGGACACTCCCACCAAACACAGCCTTGCATCTTTTCTTTGATGAGTATAAATTACTATATCAAAAGTTCTGTTAATAGATTTCCACTTACAAATGTATATCATGATAAAAAACATCAGATTAATTTTACCATCATACTTAACCAACTTCAAATTAGTTAAAGTTTTCTTACACAAGTACTCACTCTTTCACATTGCAAAAATACAGGTCTGTAGAGACTACACTCGAGCCTTGCTATGCTCTTTTAGCTTAGTTTCAGATCATTGAGCCATGTAACCCATGTAACTTTAGACATCTTTAAGTAATTTGCTTTGATTTGGGCTTTATGCATGTAGAAGACTCATTAACATTTTTATTTCTACCTAAATATTCATCTACATTTTATTATTAAGAGGATTATTCTTGTTTTTTTTTATTAAAATATACTGATTTTACTGAGGATAAGTTAAAAGTGGAGATTATTTTAATGAGAATGGAAATTTTTTAATGCTTAAAGTATTTATTTACATCCCAATCATAGCTTTACCTCCTTTCTTTCCTCCTAGTCTCTCCTCCTAAACCTCCAATCCACACTCCTCTCCTCCTCTGCAAGGGGAGCACTCAGAAGGATATGAACCAGCCTTGGATGTCAAGTAGCAGTAAGACTATGTGCATCTTTTTTTAATTGATGTTAGACAATGCATCCCGGTTAGAGGAGAGGGATCCAGAAGCAGGCAATGTACACAAAGACAGACCTCGCTCTAGCATTAGGTGTCCCACATGAAAAATCAGCTGCAGAACTAATCTATCAGGTCTTCAACCTGCCAGCTATGAGGTAATAATCTAACAAAAATAAAAAAGGACCTAACAACAGGACTCAACATGGTTGAAAAGATAGTCAGTTTGTAAGTATTTTGTCTCATTTTCAGTAAAATGAATTAATGTGAATGATAAAAAGAAAAGAAAAAGAAAACCCAGTTGCACAACTGTTACATATGTGCAGAAATGCTAGGTCCACTACACACATGTTTTCTGGTTGGCAGTTTGGCCTTTATGAGCCCTATTAGTCTAGGCTTGCTGATTATGTAGGCTTTCTTGTGGTGTCCTTGACCCCTTTTGTCTTTCAATCTTTCCACCCCCTCTTCCACAAAATTCTGCAGGCCCCATGTAAGGTTTGACTATGGATATCTACCTCAGTTTTCATCAGTTGTTGGGAAAAGCCTCTCTGAAGACAGATATGGTAGTATCTTATCTGCAAGTATAGCAAAATATCATTAATAGTCTTGTGGTGCTCTCCGTCTCATGACATGAGTCTCAAGATGGACCTGTCAGTGGATGGAATTTCCTTTACATTCTGCTCCATCTTTTACTATTGAACATCTTGTAAACAGAACAAACTGTAGGTATAAGGTTCTATGGCTAGGTTTGGTGTCCCAATCCCTCCATTTCAGGTCTTGCCTGGTTACAGGAGACGACTGGTTCAGGTTCCACATCCCCCATTGCTAGGAATCATAGCTTGGATCAACCTCATGGCCTCCTGGGAGTTTATATTTTTTTAGGTTTCTAACTCATCCCAGAGACTTTCCCTGCTGCAGTCCAACTGTCTTTCTCAGTACTTTCTTCCTCTATTCTCCCAACCTCATCCCTCCTGGTCCACACCATCCCCTGCCCCTCCTATTCTCTTCCCTGAGTCCACCCAGATGTCTAATTTATTTCCCTTTCAAAGTGAGATTCAAGCATCCTCCCTTGGGAATCCCTGCTTCTTGGATGCCCTTCTTTCTGTAGATTGTAGCATGTTTAGTCTATAATTTATGACTAATATCCACTTATAAATGAGTACATACCATGTTTGTCTTTCTACTTCTGGGTTACCTCACTCACAATGATTGTTTTTCTAGTTACATTCACTGACTCCACATCTGACAGAGTATTGACATCCAAACTATATAAGAACTCAAGAAACTAGACAATAACAAACCAAATAATTGAAGTAAAAAAGTAATCTGAACAGAGAATTATCAACAGAGAATGCCCAAGAAGCACTTAAAGATATCTCCAACATCTTAGTCATCAGGGAAATGAAAGTCAAAATGAATCTGAGACTCCATCTTACACCTGTCAGAATGGTGAAGATCCAAAACTCCAGTGACAGATTATCCAGGTGAGGATGTAGAAGAAGGGAGCACTCTTCCATTTCTGTGGGAATGCAACATTCTGCAACCAGTTTGGAAATCAATATGTTGCTTTTTCAGAAAACTGGGAATAGATTTACTTGAAGATCTACCCATATCACTCCTGGGTATATATCCCAAAACTGGAAACAACCTATGGTCCCTCAACCAATGAATGGATAAAGAAAATGTGGTACATTTACACTGAAATATTACTCAGCTGTTAAAAACAATGACATCATAAAATTTGCAGACAATGGAAATTTTAATAGTATCTGAAGATATAGAAGGATAGATCTATCTTTCCTTAAATCATCTTGGGGATATTTTGTAGTCTCCAGATAGAATCTTAATATATATTCCAAGATACTGTGTGTTTTTGACTTTTTTAATATGAAGGAAATGTTATGTTTAATGTTTCATTTTTAAGAGGTAGGAAAAATGTAAACTTGCTTGTCATAAAATTCAAATATAAATATGTGTGCATTAGTTCTAGTTGTTTTTAAAACAAACTTATATTTCCATAAGCAGTCATATAATTTTCAAGTATAGAACATTTTCTTTTATTATTTTGTCATTATGTGCCTTCCTCATTTTCCTGCTTTTATCAATGTTTGTTGAAAGCAGAAATTTGGTGAATATTAGTAATAAGGTAGACATTATCTGTTCATTCCTAATTTTATGGAGATTTTCTAATATTACCTTGTTTAACAGCATCATTGTTATAGGTTCAATTCATGATTCTGGAAATAAGCACTGTGGTGCTTCACATAATAATTTTTCTCTATTCCCCCTTCTTTCTTTTCAACCCTTATCTCCAAACCCAAGAATGAAAGGTAAAAGAAAAGAAAGATATCCCAGTGTCCAAACTTGTTTTCTCTCTGAGTAATACCAATAATGTCTTATAACCAACTCCCAATGGAAATAAACCTCTATCACCCAAGAAAGCAAACAAAGACCTACCCAACCCCTATAATGGAAATGGAGTGTTTTTCTCTTAAGGTTTCTTCCAGTTGATTTGGGCCAAATAATACCTTTGTAGGGGCCCAAATAAAATTGAGGAAAATGGTTAACCAAGCTAGGAATATCATTTGTCATCCAGTTTCTAAATGTTGAGAAATTTCAGGCTTTAATAGACTGTGTAGTAGAGTCTGAAATGTTGGACCAATTGGGATAGAAGCTGTCCTGGGAGCTGTCTTGTTCTCATAAGGAACAGCACCTGAAGCACTTGGGGCTGGAGCGTGAAGGATGCAGGATGTCAGTGTCCAGTATGCTGAGAGGAATGAATCCTGTCAGGTCTGATCCAGTGTCAGTGTCTGGTTCTTTGGTTCTGAAAACATAGTAATATATAGGGATGATAGGACAAAAAGTAGATTAGTGAATCTACTCCAGAATTTATGCTATAATTGCCACTCACAAGGTTAATTTTAATTCACTGGTATAGAATACTATATATAGATGCAAAATAAGTTTAATTCTAGATACAGTTGGCATGGAATTCTAATTAAAGATTTTTCTTCACACATTATATACTTTTCTAATCTAATATGTGCTATTGCTCCCATACAACTAAATTTAATACAAGGTTTACTTTCAATACTTTGAACATGATATTGCAGGCTGTTTGGGATAAGTAAGTTATACAAGTTAATTGTTAGTTGATCAATTCATGGTCATGTCAATAACTAGTCTATTTTTATCACAGAATATATATCCTAGGTATAAAAGATAGCTATGATTCTATAGAAAGATAAGGTAAAATAGATAAGGTCTTCAAAAACCTCATTTAAAGATGTTTTTATTATTTTAAAGATTCACTGATAATGAAAAAGCTTAGCTCCTGGCAACAGCCAGCCTACCTCAAAGAAGCTAATGAGCCTCAAAGACCCTCCTTATGGAAATGGCTTCAAATGTGACAAACATGCCACTGGGAAAAATTTCCTCTTTTCTGCCACGGACAGAATTCTCCCTAAAAATGGGCAAGCTTGCATGCATTCAGAATGGACTGCCAAACTCCGTCAAGACAGGGTCAGCAAGTCTCACTATTTCTTACCTCACAAATATGTCTGTTATTGGCCTAGAAGGTTGAAGATGATGCTCTAAAGTTGTAGGGAGTTTTGGGTGACTGTTCCGGCAGCAAATTGTCTCTGTAAATTTCTCATTTGGAATGCTGCAATCAGCAATTCCTATATCGTAAGGTGATTAATTTTATTCTTACTCAAGTCTCTGATGGGGCTTAAGACCAGATAGTTTAAGTTTACAATTAAGCATAGTTGTTTAGGGGTTAAGATGTTTTTAGGTCTAGATAAATATTTTAAGTTAATAATGAGGAGTATGATAGATATTGGTTTACATTAAGAATTTTAGATGAACCACTATAGGAATGATTTTTTGTCAAGGCTGTCAAATACAGTAGCCAAAACACTACGAATGTAACATTTATATAATTCCTAATTGTTTCATGCTTCTTCTTGCTGTAGATATTTAATTTTATTTATGTGTAATAATATAAATATATGTATAAAAATAAAATGAAATAATGAAAAAAAGAAACAAACAAAAAAAGAAAATTTCTCCACATTCTTGGGTATTTGAACACTGGATTCATAAGTGTTAGCTGTTTTTGGTGAGGCTTAGGATGTGTGGTTTTGCTGGAGCAAGTTTGTGTCTTGAACAGAGTGTGAGAACTAAACGTTGCACCAATCTAGTTTACTTCTCTGATCCATGCTTATGGCTCAGACACCTCTGAATCTTCCTCTGGCCACAATGCCTACTATTTGCTGCTATGTCTTTGTTACACTATCATGAACAACCATCCTCACCATCCCTCTGCAATCATAGCCCCAAATTAACTTTCTATTTATTAAATGCGTTTGGTCATGGTGTTTCATCACGGCAACAGAAAGGTAAATAACATGGAATTTTTTTCTAGACAGAGGGCAGCTGCAAACACACACACACACACACACACACACACACACACACACACACAACCGTGCACACATATGGTAAAAGGTGATATATATGTATGGTGGAAGGTGGAACACTTTGGAACACTGTACTAGAAAAGCAGTTGAGTGCTGATCTTAAAAGATACAAGTTCTGTTATTAATGTGGACTATGGATGCTGAGCACAAAAGACATAAGAGGAATACACTATTAGCGCCTCTTCATACAACTCTTTTTGTAATATTGGTGGCGGGATCTTTGTTCATAACTGGCTCTTTATTTTGGTTGATTTATAACATAGCAACAGAAGAATAACCTCTACAAGTAGATAACACACAGGTGAGAACAAAATAAATAATTCAGATAATATCATGTGTTTTTCAGAACTGCAGAACAATGCAGTGGAATGAATCTTTACAATTGCAAGAAGGAAATATTTATATGTCATTTTGTCAGCATTAACTTAAACTTAGAACAAACTAGAACCACCTTGCATGGTTCAGTGGTGGTCTGGCAGGAAGTACCTTTATTGTCTTAACTGATGTAGGAGGACCTAGTCTATTGGAGGTATACAATCTTCTGCATAGGTGATAGTGAGATATGCATGATAGTGAGCCAGAAAGTGAGTCAGCAAGCACATGTGATATCAGTTGTTAAAAACAGACCCAGAGACAGACCTATACTTACTGGTAACTAGTCAGCAATATGATGGAAGAGCACTGTAAATACACATGCGTATAAAGAAATGTCTAAACATGATATGGGCTTTGATTTAAAGCTGGTGTAGAGAAATTTATTGTATGGTATACCAGAGGCCATGAATTCCATCTTTTTATGCACAAAAGTATATAGAAAGGAAAGTGGTTAGTTACAAGAAATGTGCAGTGGTTAAGAGGAAGAGGGACAAGTTGAGCTCCATCACCTTACTTTATCTGAGTAGCACACATTTTTGTGTTGGTGTGGCTCAGTATTAAAAGGGCACTTCAGCCATTACTTAGGGTGCAGATTCTCAGTATCATATGGTAAAAAAATAAAAATGACGATAAATCATAAACTAATTCTACACTATGTTACCTAAGTCTGGTGGTGCATTTTCACATAGCATAATTTCCAGGCTCTGGAAGATGAAATGGGAACAAGATAATTTTGAGACCCCTGTTCCACTAGACCCAGTTTCTACAAACTTAAGAAACAAACCAACCTCTTAGTTCATTTCTCTAAGTCTCTTCTAGGAAGTAGGTTTTACACCCATCACACAAGTTGCTGAAATAAAACCAAAGATTAGCTGGGGTCCTATCGGTAGGTTTTATTAGTGGCTTTTCTGGGATACATGGACTATCAATGTCAGTTATTTTGGTTAAGGTCACTGTGCATGCTGGTGCAGGTGGACATGCTGTCAGCTGTAGCTCCATATGGTTTCTGTTCCCTGACACCAGACTGGCTCAGCAGTTGTTGTCAAAGGGGTCTGGTGATGGATGGCATATCAAGACACCAGTTAGACTCACTATATAAACAAGTCTACTAGTAATAGACACTTTTTATAATATTAAACAAAAAGGAAAAGGAAAAATAGCAGTTACGGTAGGATGAAAAAAGGGTCAATAAATGTCAAGAAGGTTTATTGTACATAGTGTTGGTTTATATGAGGCAGAAACTCATTACTGTCACTGGTCAACTTGGATGGCTTAAGCAATAAAAAGATTACATGTGATGAAACGATCTGTATGTTTTATTACAGCATATTAGGAATGCTAGACTTGTATAAGTGACAATATTGAAAAAAACCAAAGGTATTTCAAAGTAAGACATTAATACACATAACACAGCTAATCCTACAACATGTTTTAAAAATGTAGCATTAAAATGAGAAATTACTTAAATAGGTCTTTAAACATCCAAACGTAGAAATAAAAGAAAATACAAGAGAAAGTACCCAATTTTCTTATTGAACAATATAAAATCTCTGCTAAAAAGTTATAATATACATTTCCTGAATTAGATTTGGTCATGTGTATGTAATGACTGTATTATTTTCTGTCTTCTTTATTTTGAGGGCTTTAACATGTATACTATATGTTTTTATTAAACATGCTATGAGTGAAATGCTTGAGCCAGGTTGTCTCAGGCTCCTGCTTCTCACTTTGTATAATAGTATAAATTATTAAATCTCCAACAATATCCCTTAGAAGCTTCTCATGGTTTGGCCCACTATATCATACAAGGCCACACATCAAACAAGGCCTCCTATAACCAAAGTTCCCTGAGATTATGAACACACATATATGGAAGGAGATAAATTAACCTGCTAATTAAAAGTGATCACCCTCCTCTCTCATCTCTCTCTATCCTCTCCTGTTCTTTCTTCTTTCCGGACTCTCTTTCCTGTCCCACTCATGCTGTTTAATGGTCTTCTGTGCTTACTTCCCATGGTTTTTAGCTACTAATCCCCATCTACCATAGAAATGAGTTATGCATTTTCTTTTGAGCTGCAGTTACCCTGTTCTACCCTCCTGCAGTTCCTGTGCCTCAGGTTTTCTAATGCCACTATATATCCTGAAATTAAAGAATTCATTACAGACTAAATGTTTCTAAAGATATTCGAAAACAAGAAAAATTCAAACACTCATGGCCAAACAAAAAGTTGTGGTGTAATCCAAGGTTTATGCATGACATAGCAAATAAGTAGAGGAAACACAAAAGGAAGAAAGATTTAGGATATATAGATATATAATTTGGTGTTAAAAATTAAGGTAAAACTGTGAAAATGATATTTAAGCTTGATATATTAATTGTTGTGGCAAAGCTTGATATTATTTTCTCCCAGTTGAGACAAGAGGAGATGATTTTGTCCATATTATTTTACATTTCAAGGCATTAGCAAACAAGAGAGTTAAACAAGTGTTACACAGGACATAAAATACAATGGTATGAGGGGCAAACATTTTGTTTTGCTTTCCTTGTTCTCATGTTCAAAGAGTGTCACACTGTTGTGATATGAGTAGACAGAGGAGATGGTAGCTGTTGATATCATCTTAACTCAGATTTCTACAAGTAATTTGACACATGTGATTAGATTTACTTATGGAATAATTTGTTTTTAGTAGGTTTTCTTGTGTGATATTCCTATAGCAATATACAATATACAAAAATATTCTTGTTAAAAAGTAGTTTCACTGTTTTAGAAGATATTTTAATGTTAGTTATTAAAAACGTATTCAAGAATGAGTAATTCATTTTTTTCTTCTAAGGAAATGATTACATTTTTGTATGCAATGATTGACCTTGAAAACACAAAAGGGCATACAACGGACAAATAATATTCAAAAGGAATCTAATTGTTTAACTGTTGTTTAATTCATTTAATCATTTTCCCTTTGAGAGGAAGAAACATATTGAATAATTAAGTAAAAAGATTCATCATCAGCAACATTATTTAGTTGGTGATTTTGTATTTGCGGGAGCTTGTTTTGGACTTAAACAATACACATCAGGAGTGGACAACTACTCAATAAAAGTTTTTACTGTTCCAAAACAACATTCTAAATATGTGTGTTATGATAAAATGAAGGTTTAAAATTTAGCAGCATTTATTCTCTAATATTGAAAATAAAGACAATAAAAGATATTTCATCTTTGAAAGAATGAGCATACTTTTATCTTTATTTGTAATAATTTCAAATTCTCTGCTTTAGTTTTCCAAAAGACCATATAAAAATGAGCTCATATTTCTTCATGTTTCAAAGTATTATTCCAGGTATGTATGTAAACATATCTACATTTGTGTCTCTATGGAATTACATCCTCAGTCCTCTCTAACTCCCCATTCTTTCCCTCATTCTTCTCTCACACTTGGCTTCCCCCATGCGTCTCCATAGTGTATGAAGAACCCACTATTAGCAGCTTTGTGTCTGATCTAAGAGGTCATTGTCACTAAACCTTATTTAGATTTGTAAAGATGGTTTTTCATTAGCATTTTCACTAAAAATGAATTAAATATTTCATTTAGAACCACTCTGGGGTTTGACTTTTGGATATATGCTAAGGTACCTATTTGATAATTATTCCACAAATTGAAACCTTTCCCTTGCTTTTGCTGGTAGAAATTCCATTACGTACAATTTTGTTAAGATGACTTCTGATCTAAACTTACTCCAAAACTCATGTTGTCATTATTGGCAGAAACTCATGACACAAACCAAACTAATAACCTTGACT
Organism: Acomys percivali; assembly: GCA_907169655.1. Classification (NCBI taxonomy): domain Eukaryota; kingdom Metazoa; phylum Chordata; class Mammalia; order Rodentia; family Muridae; genus Acomys; species Acomys percivali. The sequence goes on along the minus strand of OU015751.1, from coordinate 82,529,345 downwards.
TATATTTTGATATAGCATAACAAAAACGTAAGCTACTTGTCCTGATTAAATTATATTAATAAGAAATTCACTGAAGAGCGGTTTTCAATAAATCAGTGCCAAGTCAGTGAATGACTGTCTTGAATGACAAACAAGTTGAAAGAGCTCTACCCACCATGGGTAGCACCAAGCCGAGGTAAGTGGACCGAGCTATTCAAGAAATGTGTCTAGCCTGAGCTCAGAAGCAAGCTATGGACCTTCATTCCTCATATACATAAAATAAATTATACTAAATAAAAATTGTTTAAAACATACCGAAATTGTATTGCCCATGTTACAATATTGTGTAATAAGTAATCAAGCACAAACCCCCAAGATTTAATGAATTTAAATGCATACAATCATCTCCAGTCCTTAAAACAATAAATCATTGTTTTTCTCTCAAGATCACTAGCTTGCATTGTGAGCAGTCTTCTGTTTACTCTTTATCATTTCTGTACATTTTAATATTGTCTGCTACATAATTTTTAACACAAGGAGAATATAAATTTGCTCTCTGTTGAACTATAATTTCATACATTTATTATTTGCTGCTTATATTTGTATGCTAATGTGTGTTGTTCCCAATACTAGTTATTCTTCCTTGTTATTATCCTCTTTATCCCATCATGTACTGACAGCTGGTGTTTTCTTCAGTTCTTTACTGATATATGTATAAGTCATGCCACACCATTCTGTACACCTGCTGCGTCCTTAGGGGACGATCTGCTTCACATTGTGTTTTAGGACTATTTGGCTGAGCTGCATTATCTCAAGATCCCTCCTTTATTTAACTTATTTGCTAACTCAGTGGTATGATCTCTTTCTGCATCTATAGATGCAGAAAATGTGTCTATAAGTCTATCTTTATTTTTTTTTAATTTATTTATTTTTTTAATTAATTTATTCTTGTTACATCTCTATGGTTATCCCATCCCTTGTATCCTCCCATTATCCCCTCCCTCCCATTTTCCCCTTATTCCCCTCCCCTATGACTGTTCCTCAGTATTTTAAATATTTTATATATCTTATTAATTAGTGGCAAAAAATGTTTAAAAACTTAAAAATAAGCCTTGTTACTAGTCAATAAATTATTTGAAAATTATTTTATTACTGGCAGATTGTTGTCCACTAATAACTTATTTTAGTTTTACAGTTTTTTGGTGTGAGATTGTCTTGCTCTTAATACTCTTCTTACTTTAAGGTTATAGTCAGAAAATTTTAATTTGTACTACATATAATAATACTTATTTATAATTTCATATAAATTTTGCTCATTTTGAATTTTGTTTATATTATTTGATAACCAAAACTGATAAACACTCTACTATAAGTTCTTCAAAATATTTGAAGCATTTATTGCTTATATTTCCAGATACCAAATATATCTTACATATATGATACATTTGCATTGTTTAATATGTATTAAATTAATTTACTACTCCATACCATAAGGCACACTTTAATATTGGATGTACCATTCAAAATACAAAAACATTGCGAATGGTGAGGAA